>KK112505.1:345882-358044 GCA_000611955.2 Stegodyphus mimosarum | reverse complement strand
GTCTTTATCAATTATCAAAGAAAGCAACAAAAAATGGATTCAATTAAAAGTATTTATTAGAAATGCATACTTATGATGATAAATCAAATAATATAAATCACTAAAACATGAAAAATTTCTCTTAACAGTGTAATAAAAATACAGTAAAGGACTTCTAATAATGTTGGAAGCCAAGAAGAAAAACTATTTGATTCTCCCACAAGAATGAAATTTTCAGAAATATGATGAATTTTGAACAATTATCTTTGTAGTTGGCAAACAATGTCTCTCTTCCTATATTAGATTTTATATAAATTTCTAAAATGAGTGCTTGAGAATTTTGAGTACAGTTTGTACAGAGGCCAGTCAATTCTTGAGTACAACTAACCAGTTTTTCTTTAACCAGCAACTTTAAATGATAATTAAAATTTACTGAGAGGAAAATTTCATTTGCAGAACAAAACTTCCTTAAAATATATTAAATACCCTAAGTTTTAAATTTTTAAATTAAAACTTTCCAAATAAAATTTTAATAAAA
Source organism: Stegodyphus mimosarum (assembly GCA_000611955.2). Classification (NCBI taxonomy): domain Eukaryota; kingdom Metazoa; phylum Arthropoda; class Arachnida; order Araneae; family Eresidae; genus Stegodyphus; species Stegodyphus mimosarum. Next base: position 357,527 of record KK112505.1, on the reverse strand, counting down.
TTTCAAATAATGTTTGTTGCCAGCACATAAATTTAAATATTTACTTAAACTCGAAAGAAAAAAAGATGCTACATTTTTTACTCGTTTTTTCTCTTCCTTTCCGACAGAAATATATTAATGTCCTTTTGCTGCTAAAGAAAATTCTTTGTTCTCTGATCACGATGCGTTTTTGCATCAATCAGCTGTTCTACTTCACCTTCTTTTCGAATAGATTGCCAGGTCACGTTATTTTGTTACCGTCGTTTGGCAAGGTTTTCATAAAATACCCCTCTTCCCATCTTTTGAAGACATTTCTTTTATTTCTTCGAAGGCAGATAACTTGAAAGAACATTGAATTCCGGAGAGTATTTCTATACTTTCTTACCCTGTTTTTTCGATTAATAATTCTTTTCATAATCAACTCTGGCCCCTCTCCCCACCACCGCAATAGGAGATTTCTAAAGTATAAACGTGAGTTAAATTCAATGATATATTATCACACTTCAGGCTGAATCCTTTAGAAATATAAATTTATTCATAGATGTGATGAAAAAAGATCATATACTGATAATACTGATAATTCATCACTGATAAAGCAATGTTTTACTGCTTGCAGTAATGTTATTTACTTAATTTGATTGTATGACATTCGGTGATTTATTTCTGTGCTAATTTATGACATAAATATTTATCTCCTACAAAACTTTATGAAATATTTTACAAAATTCCACTGTTAGTAACTACACTAATATTTCCCTTAAATAATATTTTAGAGACTGATGCGATAAATGCGTTATTTCTACAAGAACGTGTTCCTAAAATTTCAAATAAAATTGCACAATAAAAGTAAATAAAGTAAAATCCTTCGTCGATAAAAATGTAAGGGTATGATATAAGACACATGCATAGTGTCAATTCTAAGTCTTAATGCTTCGAAGTATTTGGCCATTGATTTTCCCAACTAATTTAAAGTAAGAAGGCTCAATCAGCTTCGAATAATTTATTCTGAAGAAGTGAAGACATAATGCCGCTTGCCTCGCAAAGTCTATCGATTACCTTCTATAGTTATATCTTCTAGATTTATGTATATAGTAGTTCTATAGCTTTATATATATGTCATATTTTCGGAACTCAGTCGGGATGGCAGAGTGGTACGACGAGTGGAAAGAGTTGATACCAAACTAAATTCAACCAATTAACACCTTTATTTTCAGATTTGCAAGCACACTAGAATAATTCCTTGTAGACAATATACTCTTTAATCATAGTAATTACGATAATTTCTTATATGCGGCATAAAAGAATGCGATGTCATTTCAGGCAAGAAAGCATAAGCGGCGCGGATATGCTCACATGGCACAATTCAGGAAAAACGGAAGGTAGTAAGACTAAGACTGATATTATAACCGAACTATTGCGCAGAGCAACTTTGCGGGCTCTTGACATCAAGCTCTAGGGCACATGAGATGTATGATTCTGGACGTGGAAATAATCTTTGAGAAGAAAACGGAGCAGAGGAGAAGGAGAGAAGCACCAAAAAGTACCAAGGTTAAAACATCTGACAAATTCTCAACAAGACGAGAGAGATGAGCATTCCATGAGAATCCTAAGACAAAGTAGGAACAACTTCAAGGTACAAAAACTGGCATCAAAGACTGGAAGGCAACTCCTCGCGAAGCAGAATTTATACTGCGTAGATGCAAAAATGAATCTACAGCCAAGATTTGTCAGTTTTGCTTTTAGTTACCATTTTTCAAGCAGCGTTACCTAATTTCGAATGATTTCTAACCTAGGATAACAGAGGAATTTAGGGGAAGATCACCGAATTTAGCATGTTAATTTTGAGATCGCCAATTAATTTTTAAAACAGATATCATATTTTATTATATCCTACCTATTCCCCCTTCAAAAGAAAGGTTGGGAGAGCAAGGTGAAAGAAAAAAGCATTAGAGCGGTAAAATGTGAAAGGTTTAATTTTGAAAATACAAAGCATCAACTTATATACAAAAAATTATCATCGTAGAATTTTGATATTGCACTAAAAGTGGTAAAATTTAGAATTCAATGTTTTGAACATTATAGTCTTTAAAAAAATTGCACATTTTAGAGTCCTGAAATAAGAATGTCCACTGAAATTTTGTGAAGTTCTTGATTAAGATAGTTCCACAAGTTCAAATTTTTTCACAAAGTAAATGTTCACTAAAATGTCACAAATTTTTGTAGAGGAATACATTTCCATAGCACTATATATATTGGATGATGAATTTTCATAAACTTTCATATTCAGTGAAATTTTCTTGTTAGTTAAACTCTTATTCAATGAAATGAAGTTTTATATTCAGTGAAATATAATGTTCAATTCTTCAATTAAGTAAACAAATTCTTCTTATTGGAGGGAGACGTACTTAATACAACAAAAATGAGTGTAAAAATATAATAATATGACGCAATACTAAATTATACACTAACGCTTTGATGATTAATTTGGCATGTCCTCTCCAACAAATCAGCGTGGATAATTGCTGATGGTTGGGGATGCTTAAGTACAAAAATATCAAAAACACCTCTGTTGCCTAGTAAAAGGTAACTGGTTTTTTGCATTTTACGTTGTATCAAAGCGTTGCATAAAATAAATTCTTTTTAAATGAATCATACAAATACAAAATTAAAATTAAATTGAATACAAGTAACTTGTATGATCAAGTGAAAGTCTTTTTTAGAATTCTGTAAACTAGAAATAAATATTACCGTACAACAAGAAGAAAGAAAATAAAATTTTGTTACGAAATTATGTACGAAAGAAAAATAAAGAAAATTTCTGTTTTCTAAAATTATGTGTTATGTGTGTATGTGTGTGTGTGTGTGTGTGATAGCACTTCTGTTCTAAACTATGGTCAGAGGATCATGGCTAGTATAAAAATATGAAAACCCAAGCCAGTATCTTGACCATAGTTGAATCTCCTAACAAAATAAATAAATAAATTAATACATAAATATAAATAAAAATAAAAAGGTAAAATTTTGAGTGTGCCCTAGGAGTATTACCTAGGGGACAGCGGGGAGTATTACCTAGGGGACTATCACTTATCTATATATGTGTGTGTGTAGTGTTTTAGTTGCGTAGAAAGGATGCATAAACCAGTAACTTCCAGATGTGCTCGTTCGAAAATGTTATTTTATTCCCGAGTAATTCGCATCGGATCAATTCTGTAGACAATGTTCTTTTTCAGTCATAGTTAAATACGATAATTTTCATGGACACTCATTTTAAAAGAAAAGCGTATGCATCTAAGACTGGGAAGCAAAGCAGAATGGATTTTGGCATCGCGGAAGCTAGGAAAAGGAATGACGCAATTGTTTTGCAAACCAGTATTTACACCGAGTAGATCCATAAACTATAGCTAATATGTGATTGGTTAATTTTTAGTTCCATTTTTCAAGCAGCGTAATGATGTATCATGGAAAGATCTGGAATTTGGGAGAACAGATGGATTTAGGGGAAAGAACAAAAAATTTAGAATAGTTAATTTTGAGATTGCGAGTCATTTCTTAAAAAGCCATCGTATTTTGTTATGTCTTACATATACAGGGTTACGATAATTTTTTCTTGAACCTTTAAAAAGCGGAATAAGTTGGATATATGTTAGTAAATTTTGTACATAATGTAAATTGCAAATATTTTCTGGCATTCTGTTCTGTTACTGATTAATGGGCCTATTTCATTTCTCTGTCAGTTTGGTAAATAGCCCTTTACCAGTGAAGATACCTTCTTCTTCTTTATGCTTTTTAGATCACTGCCAGAAATGAATTAATTAATTTCTTCTCTTTGATTAAACATTTTAAAATTTTTTTATTAAAAAACTAATCTCTCGTGAGACCTTTAACTAACAGTAAGATTATCTCGCTAATTTAAGGTCACCACATCTCAAATAGAGAACAACACTTCATCAACCACTTATTACGACAACCCTATTACAATCCATCACTGAATACATTTACATTTCCAACCAATTTCATTTTTAATTTTGCTGAAAAGTAAGTTAATTTTAATTTCCTTCTAGACATTGTTCCTAATTTTGTATATAAATAACTACTTTTAATTTAACGTATTAATATTAGATAATATATAAACTTTAATTTTACTTTTGATTTTGAAATTAAGGTTTTAATATAAAAGAATGTATAAATTTCGTTTTTACTTTTGATTTTGAATTTGATAATAAAAGAATATTTTAATATAAAATAATGTATTCCTTTATACATTTTCTATTAATGTCTTCTTTTGTATATATTAATTTGTACAAGAATCGAAATTTTTTAACTGTTTTTATTGTTTTTACAATACTGTGAGAATGTCGGGGAATATTGTTTCTAAAATAAGGATCTCGTTTAATTTAGTTCTTAACAAATGCCTTAAATTAAGAAAGAAGACTACCTGACTCATTTTTATTTTAGATTTTATTTATGACAGAATTTTTTAGCTTAAGTAGACTAACAACTTTTTTATAATTAGTATTGTTCGTCAATTATGATCTAACTGTAGCAAAATAACTAATCTGATCGTTACTTGGGAAAAAGACGAAACACTCTCATTTAATTTGGTTACTGTTAATTGATCGTAGATTGGTTTGTTCCCTTTGACAAGTAAATTAATCTGCAATCAATGTCAATAGTTGCATTTTCAGTACTTTAAATTTTAATTTTAATACTTATTAATATTTAGAATTTTTACTGTTAAAATTTTTCTATAGAGATTTTAAATAATTTTTACTGCAACAGAAATCTAAATAATTTAAATACTGACTTAAAATACTCTACTAAATTTTTTAATAATTCATAGCTTTAATCAAATTTCCTTTATTTGAAGATGATATATGAAAAACCTTTTCTAATAATAAGTAATATATATATATATATATATAGATTAGCCGGTCTATCGATAGTTTTTAAGATATTTTGTCTAAACGGTAGCAGCAGGACCACCAGTTTTCCCAGCAATAACCAAGTTATTAGTGCCAGCAGTTTGAAAGAGGGTAGAAATTTGTGTCTTTTTAATACTTTAATTCAAATGTTATAAATTATATTACATTTTACAAATTAATTCTTACCAGCTATTTGCATCCCTTGGGATTTATTTCAAACATTTCTCTTCCTTTTAAGAGTAATTTTCGTTTCGTTTGTCTGGATTTACAAGTTCCTAGGACTGTAAAACTAATTTTCTAACATATACATCCCTAATGTAAAGAAGACAACTCATAGGTAACTGCGACTTAATGCCATCCTACAACAGAGTTATTTTTTTAGAGACTTTCTCCCTCTATTTAAAAACAGTTTAAAAATTATAATTCAGTATTCATTGATTTCATAATTGTCAGTTTTAATTTTTATTTATAAATTATAAAATGTAAAAAATTTCATTTAACTAGTTTCATCTAAAAGTATTGAAATAAAAAACAAGTATCATTGAAAGAAACTTTTGATAGTCCGTACCAGTGGCGGCTCGTAGCTAAAATTAGTAGGGGTGCTGCTCCAAAAAAATTTAACCTTTGTTTTAAACCTGTGTAAAGGGAAACAAACATGTATAAAAAGAAAATTTATTTTGAAACTTCCATGAAATTTTACAAAAGAAAAATTAAACATTTCTTAATAACTTTAACTTAAATAGTTACAGTTCAAGCTTTACCTATTCATTTAAAGATGAAATCCATTCTTCTTGTTTTAATTTGCGCGAAGAGATCAATAATTTTCTCCTTGATCTCTGGATGACAACTGAGGAAATTTTTCTATATTGAAAGCATTGCAAGCGCATGAAAACGAAAGCTCTTGAAGTTCACTTACCGTCACAGAATTTATTACTTGAGGATGCAAGGACATGGTTAAAGTTTTCTATAAAATAAAAGAACCGAAAAAAATGAATCAAATAGAATAGCTGAAAAATAATCTAACCAAGAATATGGTGTATGATTTTTAAACACAGCACACGCGGAGTAAAAAAAAAGAAACAACTCCCAACGATACTCCAGATTCGGCACTGTAAAAGCGACAGTGCTCTCTCCCTCTCAGCCTGGTACGCTGCTTCCTAAGAGCGCATGCGCAGAAGAGCCAAATACCACACGCGCGGAGGAAGAAATAATCACGTTTTCAGAATTTTGGCACTGGAAGAGCGACAGTGCTGTTTTATCTCCCTGGCTCGCGTGCTGATTTCTGTGCGCGCTTGCGCAGAACAGCCTTGTGAAGCGCAGTTCCATACAAAAACTTTCGTACCTTTTTCATAAACTGGAGGATGGCTACTGACATTAAGTTTAAGGATTATATATTGTAGAAGTATAAAGAAAGAATTAAAGAAAAAAGGACTCATTATATTAAATATTAAAAATAATAATAAGTGGAAACAGGGGGTGCTGCAGTTCCACAGTGCTTATTACGAGCGCCACTGGTCCGTACATAAATGTTCGCAACCCTCCGTAAAGCCGGGATGACTCAAAAATAGAATACCACGTAGCATGTTCTAATATATGAGGTACATCTAAAGGATTTAGGACTGAATTTCTAAAAAATCAGATTTTGAATAAAAGTCTTAATTTTGTTTATACATTTGTATACGATTCCTCTAATACTATTCTTAGAGTCACAGGTTCATTGAGCGTTTGTATGTTTACGCAAGAATATATGGTAGAAATGCTGTTTAATTTCTTTGTCATTCTTTCAGGGTTAGATCCTTCTTAATGATATTTCCCTTCGGGAAATGGAAAGAGGTTTCTGTGAGCTAAATTTCGTAAGAAATATAAGTTATGAAAATAATGACACTTCCTTTTTTGTAATATACTGCTCTACAATATTTGTATTACATAAGAAACATTCACTGCTTCTCTTTCTTCAGTCGTTAAATATAAGCATTTTATGGAAACTAACGCCAAATAAAGAATCACATTAAATTCATTAAAAAAGGGAAAAGAAAAAAATTACGTTAACAGACTTTCTAATTCTTAGCTACCATTATCAGGATATCATTGAACTTCTCTCGCAGTACGTTTTCAGGCACTTAGGGCACACATTTCATGTAAACTGTATTTATTGAGTACGAAAAGACGCCGGCTTACGAATGAAATACATTTCTAATAAAGATTTTACGTCACAGTTGTGCGTAATATGGATCTCTGATGAACGTTAGTATATAAGTGATGATGATTATCCTGCTGGTGATGATGATAATCCTATAATTTTCGTTAGTAACAAATTAAGGAAACAAATTCGTTCTTTGTTTTGATTCAAGCAAACATATAAGAAAATGAACGCTTTTATAGTTATATTAAAAATTAACACTAACCTAATATTCTGTTGTACTGTAGAAAACAAAGGTGGAGCTCAACAATTAATCACAAAATTGAGACATTACGAAATTTTAGCCTTTCTTCCAAATTAAACATTTTTTCATCATGTACAACTGCAAACATTACAACCCAGGTTCAAGTAATAAAACAACTTAAATATCTTGAACTGTACTGTCACAGACAAATAAACTCATATCATAGATATAAAAATATTCATTTTCTGTTCAGTATGTTTAAGTCTCTAAATACAACATTAAGCTATTAAATTCATAATAAAGTCAGAAATAAGGACGTTATCCTTATTGTCCTACAAAAATTTTGATTTTCACTATCAGCTCTGCAAACGCTGATATGTCGTCAAGCAAAGGCCGGGTACATTTCTCTTCAAAATGTGTTTAATCAGTAAAATACTCATCAAATTAAACATTATCCATTTAAAGAAATTATTGAATGAAAATATAATATTTTTTAAATCAGTCTAACAGATTTTTCTAATTTTTTTCTAATCAGTCTAACAGATTGTTATAACCTTCTAATTGCCAACGATAGTTCTCTAACTAGTCTAGCCAATTCTCTAGTTTTTCTTTGTTTTTTCGTTCCACAATTATGCGAACATATGATATAGAGAAAAATACTTTAAAATTTGCGTATTTGCTAAGGCTTTTATTGCTGCACTTCCGTCATACTAATTCTATTGTTATTGCATATTTAATATTGCTGTTTGGTTTAGTATGATGTTTTGAATGTGTTTAGCATTACAACCTAACTTTTAAAATAATTGTTTCGGCTTATAAATGCACATTTGCCTGAAAAAAAGGTGACAAAAAGGTTAAATTATTTTAAATTAATAACAAAAAATCAGTAACTGTTGTCATTCAATTAATATAAGGAGCATTCAATAAAAAAAATGCTAAAGGCTGCTTGGGAAAACTGCAGTCTCAGGAAGTGTTGCCAAATTACATAAAGTGTAGTTATAGTTTGGAGGGAAAAATTTCAAGCACGCATGAAATATCAGATCTGTGTCATCATAAGTGAACATATGCACTAGAAGAAGGTAGCAAACCAGCTTAGTCATTCAACATGAGGTGTGCTCATACAATACCCTCTAATAGAACATGCGTCTGGATGATGTTGTCTAACGTGTTGTCTGTTAGGGTCAAAGGTATGACACAGACGTATCGAAAGGCGAAGGAAGAGTGGTAGTGCATTTTCTGGCGCTAGAAGAGGCAGGCGGTGGGAAAATTCAAAGTTATATGCAGAACGTTATCATTTGTAACAGCAAAGGAGTATTACAAACGCTTTTTAAAGAAGGACGGTCATGTTTGGCAAATGACAAGTGGTGGTGCACAAATGCTCAAATATCCGTGAAAGAGAAATTGCCGAAACCGTGAATGACTTCATTCAGAAAGAAAAATGTGCAACTATGAAGATTATTATCTTTGGGGAAAAAAGCTTTGCAAAGGTAACTGATGCAATCGGACGATAACAGGTCGGAAATGGCTTCCGGAACAGCTTGTTACGAAAATGCTATTGTAAACTTAATGACTCACTGGGATAAATGTCTAAATAGTAAACGTAGATATTTTTAATTAATATTAAATCTTTGCTGTTATAATATCTTTGTCCACCGCCCAACCGCGTTAGTGGGTAGCGATTCTGACTGCCGTACCGGAAAGCTGGGATTCGAATCCCGGAGAAGGCAGAGATGTTTGTAAAAGTATAATGTCTATGTGGCTCAATATAGGCGGCGAGCCCTCGTACACTGCCCAAAGTTTTCGTCCTCGTACGCTGGCCTATATCTTCAGCTAGGCATATAACGGCCACGTTGGTGAATCTACCAGACTCATACAGTGGAGACGTTTTTCGAAATAGTTATGGTCAATTCTTGGACGAAAATGTGATACGTCCACCCCTTATGCCAGCATTATAAATATTATAGTTTATATAATTTTTTGCTTCATTGGAGGTGGAGATGAGAATCTTCCAAATAATTTTAGCTGTTGATTGCTTCGACAAACAGGTAGTCATCGGCTATTCTTCGCAGGATATTATTCTATATTTAGCAAGAATTTATTTAATAATAGTGAAGGATTTCTAGATGAATTTAGTATACAGAATGCCTTGTGGGGTTTCACCTATTTATTTCACATTTCAATTCTTGAAATCCCTAACAACTGATAAGCGAATAATCCCTCAAGTGTGTGAACACAAACGTAAGACAAGAAGGGTTAACTACCCTTTATTTCTCAAAATAAATATGACACAGTCTGCTCCTAACTCGGAACGTACACCAAAGCTTCCACTTGGGTTTGAACTTAAATTAATATGAAATGAAACTTAACTAGCTTAACTAAAGCTATTTGAAAGATATAGCCGAAGCTATCAAGATTCTAAATAGTTGGCCCCTAAATCTCAATTACGTCGGCGAAGCCAATCAAGGGCCTAAAGTACGGCCAACCATAGCAATAGCTTAGAGAGAGATAGACAAAGGCAAACACGCGCTAGTCTGGAACTCAGGCTCTCTAAGAAAGTCAGTGAAACATCAAATACTACTCTTACTCATTTGCATTAACCGAGTTTCTGAAAAATAAATTCTGCTAGGAAATTGAAAATTGAAACTAGAAAGGATAGGAAAGATGAATAAATTTAACTGTTGTATAATTATAATAAACCTTACAGCCTTAATAGAATATATTTGTAAGGTGCCTAATTTTTGCGTAATAAACTTTCATTTCTATAATAATAAATTAGTTGTATTTAGGAGACTGGGATTTGTCTACAGAGGTATCACTATAAATTTATCATTTAAGAGCATTTTTATTGCGCATTTAGCGATTTCACAAGGATTTCTTCCTTCTCGTTAGAATGAGCCAATCCATTTCTAAAACATTTTGATTAACAAAATATTTGTTTGATACAGCGTTTATTTAAATATGTGATAAAGTATTAGCTACAATAATGTCGGAGCCATAAACATGCTTTATATCTATTTAAAATTGTGATATGAAGTCTAAATGTCTGAATTGCTTAGGAGAACATTTATCAAGTTTCTGCTTGAAAGAGGTTTCTGATTTGTGCATTGTAACAGTTGTAAATATTGTTGCTAATCGTTTGTACAATTTAAATAGATGAACATTAATATGTATCTGAATAGCAATGTTTTAAACGCACGAAGAATGTAATATTTGTTTTAAAAATAGTTTAGAATTCGTTTTCTCTTCTTGCTTTATGTCGCCATTTTAAGTGTTAAATAAAGTTTTGCTGTGTTCTATCAATGGGGTTTGCTTCATTTGCGAAAGAAGTATCACAGAGTATTATGAAATGCAGATGTTCTATCATGTATCGAAAGCGTTTAATACCTGTATATCATTATTAGCACCATTAAACATTAATATGAAATTCTCATTGTTATTATGGCTAAGTATGCTTCTATATTTAAATACTTTATGTATTTTATTTTGGCATTCATTTTTGAAATTGTTATGCCCATATTATTGTCTGAAATAAATTAACTTTAAGTGTATAATATTTTTTAATTAAAATTATTTCTGAAGTTATAAAAAAGATATTTCACAGTTCACGTTTCAGTAAACTGTATGTTCACTTAAAGTTTCCTTTTTGATTTTAATTCGTGAAAAACAAATTATTTCACGAATGCCGGATTTCAAAGTTCACCATTTCAAAAATACTAAAGAAATCACAGAATCTTATTTATTCTATCATAATATACAACGATTAAATAAAAGGAGCACTATGTGTTTTCGGTTAAAAATATTACTACATTTCACTAGCAGTTTTTAAGCTTTTTCCAAATTTCAAATTTTACTATAAAATTATGCGTCATATAACGTTTTGTTATATGGAATTCTTTTTATATCACATAAATATAGAAACATGTATGAAATCTTCACAGCACAAAAATCGATTAGCCTTTTAGAAATACGAATTAATTTTCCGAATTTTTGGAACCTGATGAATGCAGCATTTTATATGCCGCTGAAGAAACTAAAATGATGATTCATGTGTATACGAGAAAACACATTATCACTAGATTGATTTTATTGATTATAGAGTCTTCGTTCATTTTACATTTAATATGAGCGACAGTTTTTCTATAAAACTAATGTTCACCCCTTACAAAAATAAGAAAAGTAGTCATATAACGTTGAGACAAAGTCCATAAACAGTATTTATGTAACTGTTCAAAAAACAAAATTCCAATCCAGTTTGTAATCGATTCTGCTTTATTTATAATTTACAAAAGAATGCAGTAGGGTTTATCGGAAATCGAAGAGAAAGACATACATCTGTTTCTCAAATTCTGAAACCTTGTAT
>KK112505.1:318154-345868 GCA_000611955.2 Stegodyphus mimosarum | reverse complement strand
CCTTTGAAGGAGAGTTATGATTGATGCTAAAAAGTTTTTTTTTCAATTTTGAAAAGTTTATTTAAGAAAGAGCATTCCCTTTGAGCAATATTTTTTCAATGAACTTCTCTTCTTCAAATTTAGAACTCAATAAAAATCTATAAAACCCATTAAACTACTTAATGTATTTTTAATCTCTTTTATATTCATGCGTTTCTAAAGAAGATGCTACAAAGTAGCTTACGAAAACATAAAAAATAAATATAGTAGATTTAACTTTAAAATAAGGTAAAATTCAACCTTAGTTTGACGAATGCACAATTTTCTCGAAGCGCACAGAAATTTATTGAAGATAATATCAATTTAATATGAAATTTTATTAGTCGAAAGGGGCAATTTCCCAGAAGGACTATTAATTTCGTTTTGCCATTTTGTGTTGATTCATTACAAGTGTTGTTTCACTTTTCATAGTGTTGCCTGCAAATATTAACGCCCTGTATTATATTTAAAAAAATTAAATAAAGAAGAATCTGCGTTAACGTATGTATGTTTCTCGCATTGTGATAAAACAGCGGTGCATAGAGAATCCAATTTTGAATAACGTAATCCTCCTGCGAGTATGGGCATCTGGAAGCCCAGACTTGAAATTTGGAAATTGTTTTATTATCGATTTCATATTTTGCAGAACTATAACGAATTTTTGATTAATAAAATCAAGGATTTCAAAGCGAGCCATGGCAGCGTTGTACAGGAAAAACATTTTTATCTCCAGCGCGTGAGACTGTTTATCGGAAATTCTAAAGATATGCTCATTATAAAATTATTTTGCGATATTGCTGTTGAAGGCTCAGGTGCGAAGCACATGAAAAACAGGCGCCTGGGCTGGTAGCCACATCCTGTGTGTAACGCGTGGGAAGAGAAACATAAGTTTCCTACCATGACGTTGGTGCTTAGTTGGCTGAGAATTTTATAGAAAATTCTCGATGGAGGAGAGAGTGAGAACTTCATACCCATATTCGAAGAGATGTCTGTCGAAACAATGAGATGTAATAAGTTAGGAGCGGGATATCAAAAGTGAGGGAGGAGCTACGATTTTCCTCTAGATGCTGTTTGCATTCTGGTTGGTCAGCAGGAGTAACGTGTCTTCAGTGTGTATTTCAGTTTTCCTCGTCGGCAAATTTTACTAATACTATAGCAGCTTTAATCCACTTTGCAATTTTTCCGCTGGGGGTTTTGCCTGCTTAATTTTTCCAATTAAGGAGATGGTGGTGTTCAAGAACGATTTAATCTTCTCGTCGTTTATCCAGGCTATTGCTTCTTGCATACCTTCAGAGGGGGTTGACGTTATTTTTCACTATATCACTGTAGAGTATTTGCGGCATGGATGCTTGTGCTGAAGCTTTCTTAGGGCTAGGGAAGTTGGTTTCGTTAAAAATGGGTGCCTTCTGTGGTAGTTGCTGGTCTTTCTTTCTTTGTTACTCTTTACAGCCTCTATAACTACTAACATGATTTTCTCCGCAGAAAATACAGATTGGATTTTCGTCCGGCTTCATAGGGCAGGTATTGCTTCGATGGGAGTTTCCGCATTTCACACATCGAAGTTGGTTATTGCAGTACATTTGGGACTGTTCGTACTGCTGACATCGGTAGCACTGTTTTGGCCTTTTTTTAGGGGTAAATTTTTCGATTTTTGCTGGGAAACTGAATAAATTATTAAGGTGAAAGATCTATTTCCATCATTATTTCTTCGTAATTCCAGTAGATATATGGGGAGCTTGATGTTCTGTCCTTTTTGATTCCGGGAAAACTGTTTTACTTTTAAAACAGGGTATTTTCTGCGGCTAAGTTCTTGCTGGATAACTTCTTCCGTAAAGGATGCCGGGATGTTCTTCAGAATGGCTTTAACTGGTTTCTTACATTCATAACGGTAGGTATGATGCGGAATGTTCTGCTCGATCAATACTTGATTTACTTTACTGTAATCTTTTAGATTTTTCGTATAGACGAAGATTGATTTGGCTTTCAGCTGGCATTCGTAAGGCGCAGTACAATTTTTTGCAAGGATGCCGTCTATTTTCATCCAATCACTTTCTTCGCTTCCGAAAACAATCGGTGGGGGCGGGGTTTCAGTATTTTCTCCTCCTTCTTTACTTTTCTCCACTAGTTCCTACAGCAGTTGAAATAGGTTGTCCTGAGATATTTCCATGAGTGCCGATACTTCTGGGATTTTTGCAACTTTTTTGGGAGAAATCTATGGTTCTTCTGGTATTGGGTCGTTCTTTTCCTGCGTCTCGCTAGGTTGTCGTTTTGGGCGGCGAATTCTTTCTCGAACAAAGTCCGTCATGATTTTCTGTCTTTCTTCATCAGTTTTGGCTTGATCCGCTCTTCTCATGAAATCGAGGTGTTCTTCATCGTCTGAGGTGATAAGAAGTTCACGGATGGCGTTATCATTCTTAACATTCTTTAAGTCGTTATCAGCAGTCTTGGTCTTTTCTCTATTTCGTCTGTCCTGGGTTTGCCCTTACCTTTTCTTTTGAGCCGAGGGTCTTTCAAAAATTCTTCACGTCTAGAAGTGCCCGGTAGTGAAAATATAGATTTTTCTGAGTCCGAAATTTCGCTTCTATCTTCATCCGATAAAGGTGTCCTAAAATAGGACATGATTAAAGATGAGACTCCAAAGGAGTCTAACTAAGGATCAGTGGGGTTACGCTAAGCAAAATCACTGACTGCCTAAGGGACTGGGTCAGGGCAAGTACGAGTGAGCAGCAAAACTGAAGTGCGTCCTACTCGCTCGGCAGCTCAGCTCGGAATGTATTGCTGTTGAACTGAATTTTATGGTTTAAGTGCGAAGAACATGATATTGAATAAATAAAGGTAACACATGAAGTGTTAAAAAAAAACGCCCCTTTGGACGTAATTTAAAATCTGAAACCTTATTTCACTATTAAAACGATTATAAACAGCAAGAGTTCTGAATACATTAAATGCCGTTACAAATTATAGTCTTCTAATCCTCTACAAACGCAAATCATAGATGTAAGTTTTAATACTAAGTGATGTAAATTTAGTCCCCCTCTGTTTTTTATTTTTTTCACATTCACCAATTTGAGCCAGAGTAATTTAAACAAAAAGCCCTTTTTAATATAATTAGAAAAATGTATTTTTCCCGTATTTAAATTAAATGCGAATAACACATAATATGGGAAATATTCTTGATGAAGGAACTCCATACGTAGAAGTAACACTCTTTAAGGCTTTAATTCAACCTCTTTCAGGATACACGCTACACATATGGAAGAGATATTAGGTTATTTCGAAGCAGGAGACATAAAACAAATGAGCAGTACCCTCAACGGGACTCGAACCGCGGACCTCTAAATACCCTCCGAACGTGCTGACCACCATACCAGAAAGGCATGCTAAGAAGGCGGGAAAATACTACTTTATAATGTAAAATATGAAGAATTATCTTCAGGTCTGAAAAATTGTCTATTAATTTACATTCACGTTTATAAAAATATTTTTAAGCCTGGTGAAAGAGAGCTTAATCATAGGATCTTACCTTACATGGAAAAAATTTCAGCGCTGTGAGAATTTTCAGTTTTTGTAGCATAGTGTTGGCAATTCTATGAATAACCGCTGCTAGCAGATCAATTTTAGCATAGTTATAAATTATATCATTCCATAGATACAAAGAGGTATCAAAGGTAACTCTTAGCATTTTAATCTGTAAACTTCAATTTTCTTAATGAATGAAACACGTTTGTCTACTCTGGCGCCTTTCCACAATAGTAGTAGACCTATCGTCCTCCAGAGAAATAACGTCTTTATCTCTGTTTTGTTATTTGCTCTTATTTTCATTGTGACATAAATATTCATAAAATCATTGCTTTCTTTATCAGCAGTCGTTTGGATCGGAGGTTCGAATTATAGCTTGGAATCTAAACGGCTTCTAGGCATTTTATCATCCTCTCAGATCAAAAGGTATAAGGTATTTCTCTCTTTTTCTTAGTATGCCTTCGTGGTGTAATGGTCAGCACACTCGGCGCATATCGAGATGTCGAAGTTTGAGTTCCGGCGAAGGCACTGCAAATTTTTCATGTCTTCTGCTTCAAAAAAAAAACCTAATGTCTCTACAGAGGATAAGAAGCAACAATAGTTATTTGATTATATTAGTACAGGTAGAAGTAGAAATTAGGGCAACACATCTGTAGTACCACGGGGTGATAGATTATGCAAAATACCCTTTAGTGGATAAACAATTCTATCATTTATTACATTCACGATTTCCTTAATTTATTGCATCTACCTAGGAAAAGTGTGATTTTTGACCATTATGCTTTTATGGTCTCAATGTTACATCACCGGATTATACTGTTGCGTGCGTACGGGTTCGTTATGGATTGAATGCACAAATCGTAAAAAAGTTAACAAACATTTATTCTTTCCACAAGAAATAAATCAGAATGCTGAAATATTTCTTCAGAGATATTCGCACAATATCACAATATCTCAAACGTTTAGCAAAAACTCAGTTCAAAACACATAAAATAATTCTATCTCACAGCGAAATCGCTACAATCAATAACAGCATCAAGTAAACAAACAGCAGTTCGCTTTTTACAGCTACAACTAAACAACAACAACTGAGATGTGGTGTTTCAATTCGGCTTTTATAAGCTTTTTAATTATCACTAGAATCAACAGTAATTACGAGATATTATTTATTAAACATTAAATGCACGCGCTCTTTTATTTTTATTTTTATTTTATTTATTTATTTATTTATTTTTTTTGACGTACCTTTCTCTTCAAAAATCGCCTGCGTTGCACGGGAAATATAAAGCAATTTTAATTGCAATTCTAAATGAATAGCCAAATAAATGTGAAATTCGTAACAATACTTACAAACAATATCCGCCAATTCAGAGTGTTTTATCTGTAGATAGCTCAATATTTAACGTCTTGTCACTGCGTACATTTCTATGGCATACATTTTAGACGCCGGCCACTCATTAAGGCAGAATACTAGAGGAGAATCTAAACAATTCTGGTTCGTTCATCTAATATCTAATAATGTATTGTAAAAAATCCGTGGTTACTTCAAAATACTAATTCATTTACTTCAAATACCTTTATAAGCATCATTTACACAAAATTATCCAAAATTATATTATATGTGATTACATGTTTTATGTAGTATACAAAACATATTAAGTCAACTTCTCAACAGCAGTCAATCCATTTCTTAGCAATGATTTTGGTGCATTTATAATGGAAACATTCATTCAGAAACGTACGCATTTTGAAACATTGATGTAATTTTTCTTCAGCTTTCCTACCCAAAAATATATTGATTTCAATATATGTTTTGTGTAGTATAAATTTTTGAAAATCCGTCTTGCCTGTCATTTACTTTAAATGTTGCATTTAAGATTATGCATCGTTTAACATTGTATACCGCCAGAACAAATTACCTTTTACATGCATGCATGAAAACATACAGGTATTCCGTAGGATGAATAACATTAAATTTAACAACTTTGCTACTTACAACAGCGAAAGAACTCTGTTTTTAAGTAGCATTCAGATTACCGATTGTCTGTCTCTGTTATATACGATTTATAAAAGAAATACTAATGCAAAAAGAAAAAAAAACTGAGGATTGAGGAAGCCTCGAATGTAAAACAAACTAAACGTTCAAAATGATCTATGTAAAAGTTTAATTTCAGTTAATGCTTTTCTTATTCTGTCTATTACTGAAAATATATCTTATATAACCGAAAAATACCGAAAAATGGATAATGGTTTGTAAGTTACCGAAAATGGATAATAGTTTGTAAATGGATAATAGTTGTCTTATATAACCGAAAAATGGATAATAGTTTGTAAGGTATATTTTAATTTCATAACACTTATTTAAATTTAGTTAACCTGTAAGGTTTTATCTAAACTAACAAAGTTTTATTTTAAGTTAAAGCTTTCTATCTCTTCTCATTTTCAACTTCCCGTCTGAAGAAGCGCGCGTTTTCAGCTTATGCTAATTTGAAGTGGAGCCAAGTTCTATTTAAACCAGAGGTAGAAACCTCTCAGTGTGAGAGAGCTTTTAGTCTCAGATCACAGTCACTCTATTCGACGTTCGCCTGACCAGCTAGCAGTTAAATTCTAAGCCATACTGCTTTTACGTCATTGCTTATTGAAATAAATCTAAGTGCGTTAGTATTAGTAAATCTTGCTATGCTCCATTTAGTTAGAGGCCAACCTCGCGTATAGCTCTGCGAGCAACGACTATTCAAGTTCTACTTAGCTTTAGTTTAAATATTATTTAATTGTTCATTTTAGACCCAAGTGTGGGCTTTACTTTCTGTATCCCTCCTGAGTTGGAAAGTGCTTTGTAAATAATATTGATTTAACAAAAGAGGATTTTAAATCCCTTTCAAGTGCAGTTATTCTCCAACTCAATCACAGAACGTAGCTGCATTCAGCTCCCTGTTCCAGATCAGGACTTTAAGCTGTCACGAAGATGTTTTAAAAGAATATGCACCGAACACTCAATCCTGACAAACCTTTCCTATCTTGCCTCGTTTCAACGTACAACTCCCTACCAGAAGGAGTTTTTAGAATCGCGTAGAATTGCAAATGAGGAAGAAATAGTATTAAAGGAAAGTTTAACTTATTTCGAGAGAGAGAGAACTAGGAATATTGAGTAACCTGCGTTTGCCTTTGAGCTAAGTTCTCCAACTGCTGTTATGCTAGGCCGTATATTACGTGCCTTTTGATAGTTCTCCGGTTAGTTTAAAACTAAGGGCCAAATACGTTAGAATTGTGTTAGCATTAGTTATAGTTAGTTCTTATTTCTTAATTTTGTGTTTAAGCCCAAGTAAAGGCTTTGTTGTGAGCTCGAAGAAAGGGGCCGACTGTTCATCGTATTTTGAGTGAAATAAAGGGTAATTAAACCTTCTTGAGTTTACGATCTCTATTATTTGAACTAAGCGATCATTCGCTTAACAGTTCACTAGGTTCCTCGACACTTTATTTAGCAGAATAAGAATGAGAAACTTTACAAGTTCAATAATTAAAATATATAGATAATTGATTGCATCACTGAACGACATTCCCCAAACATTGTATCAAAGAACCCAAGCATTTTATCTGAGAACTATAGTACAGTGTCTCTAAAATAACGCGCACAAAACTTGTATTGATTACTATCAAATAATATGTAATATGTATTCATGCCATTCATTTGCTCTGATTGAGCAAATAGTAACGTTTTATGAAGAACATAATGAAATATGCAGTACATCAACAATGAAATGATATATAATCCTTACAGTTCTGTAATATGTTTTATATTGATTCTCGATATGTCTGAAAAAAATAGTCGTGTCCGTCAAATGTCAATTTTAGACCTTATGTACAATTTTATAATGTTTTTCTATCTAGTTTAAACAAAACAGAATTTATCTCGATTCACACATAATCGGTGATTTATGCTGAGGTCACCGATTATGTATGATTACAACTGTTTTGTAGGTCAGTATCAAATAAATATATTCATGCTTTCGTTTTACGCTGAATCAGTAATGTGAAGGGTAACTATTCTCATTACTACACAAAAGAGAAACCTTCCGTACCTCATGAAAACTCGTCGATACTTTTCTTCATCTCTTGTACCTAATAGCAAATTTCCTAAAAAGTAGCATAACAACTAATAAAACGCTTTCGATGTTTAAATTTTTTATATTAATTTATATGCACTTTTAATTAATCTAGATCACCTTATCTTATAAGAGAAAGAGAAAACTGTATTTTGTTTATGCTGGTTTCATTTGGAAATTTCTGGAAAATGAATTTCCGGAAATTCTTTTTATTATAAGGGATAGCTTAATTTTCGAATACTCATTTCTTAATGATTAAATCGTTTTAAATCACTATCTAATTTTTTGAACAAACATGTTTTACGATATCAGTAACACTGAGCTATGTAACGGATACTATTTTATATTAATATCACAGTGCAAACGATGTCAGCTTAACAAGCTGTGATTACATTCTATAAGATATTCTCTTTGAATAAAATAACATTGTTTCTCGATTGTTAACATTGTTTAACGTTTTTTCGATAAGATTATGTTAATACATATAAAAATATTTAAAACGTGAAAACTATGCCAATTCAATACTGAGCTACTTTAATATTGTATTCTTAATTAAATTTTTTTATTATATAAATTATCGTGTCAAATGCGACGCTTCTGCATTGATGTGCGTGTCGAGTATGCGCTGGTTTGTCTGGTTTTGGTAGATTATGGCAAAGAACATCAGGGCTATCTGCCTAAGGGAAAGTGTGCCTTCGTGGAAGACTTTCTAAGGGAAATGGCTCGTGTTATATAGTCTCTGGGTTCTCTTTGCTAACATATACTATAGACTTTATGTAGAAGATGAAGTAGAGAATTCTCGCTATGTCTTGAAGAATAAATATTGCAGAAGAAAGGTTTCAAATGGCCATTTTTATTTAGTCCGCTAATATTCTTTTTGAACTCTTGAAACGCAGCTTAAATACTGCTTCTGAAACAGGTTCAGATTAGCATCTACGTCGTAACAAATTTACATTCCGGTAGGAAACTGAAATCAGGACGGAGAGGAAAGAAAAACTAAGAATAATTGGTTATAATAAAACAAGTCGTTACAGTATACACGTTACACGTGGGGAAAATCACGAAAACGCCTGTGTACCCAGGCCGTTTGTGTAGAATCGAACCCACATGGGAACTACCAGTGTTCAGCGATTTTACCGCTAGGCCGCTGGTGGGCACGTTTCGAGAATACGATGCGTTTTGTTCTTATTCATTTCTCACAGTAATTTTAACAGAAAATGATCTGCAGTTCAAATTACATACGGACTATGTTAACTTTTTTCATAAGCTGTATGATGCCTATCTAAATAATATAGTTTGTATATTAACATGCCAGTTTCAATAAATATTTTGGCCGCCCAACCGGTATAGTGGTTAGCGTTGCTGACTGCCGTGCCGAAGGGCCCTAGATCGAATCTCGGAGAAGGCAATGATGTTTGTAAATGTGTAGTGTCTGTGCGGCATGGGAGGACTCTAAATATGTGGCGAGCTCTCTAGAGGCTGTAGTAGGGGAAAGGACGGGAAACCCTCGGAGCCGCTACTCTCCGGGGCGCTCTCCATCAAAATTGGGGTGGAACTGAGCTAAGTCGCACTGTGACCTGTAAGGTGTTCAAGGCTGTTGCCAACAACTGGCATAATCTTCCGCTCCATGCCGCGAGGAATTTCGTGGGTTTGGGATGACTATAAGGTCAAACAAGTGAGCATCAGTCAACAACAACTACGCGGTTTTGTAAGCTACTCAAGAGCAATTATACACAAAGGTAATTTGGAAGCAGAATACGATATTTAGAGCTCTGGGTTGAGTTAACTGTGTGGATTATTGGGATAATGGTATGGAACAAGTCTAAAATGCCAACATAATATTGCTTTATGTGATGCATTCCAGCAAACCATCTTTGACTCAAACAGCTTTATGCACATAAACTTCAAATCGTAATATATATTTATTAAAGTGTCAAAGAATGTATGCGGAGGGGATCTAAATGATTCCGAAACTTGACGCTTTCAGTAAGTTGCAGGGTTTAAGTCGTATATTACAATAGAGCAGCTATTAATTATTTTATTTCAACATATATTATAAAAAATTAGCTAAAGAAATTAAAAGTTATAAAAATAAACTTCAGGCTTTTGAATCTAGTATATTTCCATTTTTTAATACTACAAGGACTATTCAAGAACTAATAAGCGCAACAACATTCTAATATGTTGAGAGAAATACTTAATCTGGTAATTATAGTTTGGATTGTACTGTACAAAAGAATCCATACTCTGCTTACTGCGATTTCTATCATTATCTCTATCGCTAGATGTAGCAAACTTGGCTTATCAAATGTTTTGACATATATCGTCTGCCTAATCTGCTTGAAATTATACAGTCAAGTATGACCATATGCAATGTTTATCAAAATTAAAGAATAATAATTGGAAAAAAGTACTCATTGGTTAAAGTTTTCAACTAATATTTAAAGCTGTAATTTTTCACTTTAATAATCTGCAATTGGACACAGGTTAGAACATAAAATATGTAAATTATGTAATTGACAACGTGTTGCGCAATGGATGCATATTAGAATACGAGTCTGTAGTGGTTTAAAGTTAATGTAGGATCTGAGAGTAATCAGTATTCATCTGCTATGAATCAAAGGCATCGTTTAGTAAAGGCAAAAGTAGCGCTTAGTTGGTGAACTCTGGCGGTAAACACAAACGGAGGTCGTCCTGTAGGATTTCATTTATTTTTATTAATAGTTATTTTAATTTGTTAACCTTTATTGTCTGCTCTTATTCCTCGCGCGTTTCCTCTCCAGGATGTAAATTAGCTAGTATGAAAAAGTGTATTTAAACTGATGTAGCGAAACGTTTAGTCAGAACGTTGTTTCGCTATTGCGGGCGCACGTTGCTATTAATTCTTCCAGCTTTTAACCTTGAATTTCGGCTTCACATTCATGCCACCGAAATAATATCCTGCCGTATGTGTTCTGAGTCAACTTGTTAGGTAAATTGAATTCTAGTCTTATACTACTCTTACCTTTAAATTCAGTATCACATAACACTCAGTTCTCACCACAAATGGTTGGTGTTTGTAAGCACGGAAGTCCGTGCGTCTGTAAACTATACTGTGCTCAATAAAAGGGTTTTTGATAGCCTTCCCCTGTTGTATTCAGGCCTTTGCAAGAAGTAGCAAGGAATAACACTTAGGTAGATCTAGTTATATTTTACGATAGCTATGAGAACTATACCCCACAGACCAAGATCTGATCCCTCAAGAAGTCATATCAAACATTTGGAACCACTTTCTAAACATTCAGTCAATTAGAAGATAACTTGGTCAAGAAGCTCAAAAGCACCAACTGTACCAGGAAGTCATTTTTTGTCATTGCCGGTTTGAAGAATCCGTGAAGCGACCACAAGAGAATTGGTTTTGCCTTCAGTCTGGCACAGGAACTCAAATCAACCGCATCTAATATTTTGTCAACTGGCGAATTAAACTTCTTTGAAGTTTCTACCTTAATCGGAACTCGTTGAATTTATGTTAACGAGCCTAACTCTAATCCTCCTTATCTCATTTTTATTCATCGAATCTTTAAAATTATTTATTTTGCAACAGACGCCCTTAAATGTCCCCTGCGGCATCTTACAATGATCGAATTATTATTTGCGTTTTAAAGATTACGCTCATAAATAAATTACAATTTGCATGCATATATTCATTGGAGAGATCTGTGTCTTCATTCCCGCAGCAAAATGAATTTCGAATCAGAAAGCTTCTGAAATGACGAATATGTTTAGGAACTTATTAATATGAAATGCCTTTTTTTATTATTTTAGTACAAAAATCTCTGAGGATATTCTCCTTAACGTCATAATTCCTGATTTCCGGAACTAACTCGACACTGGAATGTCAAAAATGCAAAATATATGCAACGTTATTCTAGTTCTTTCTGTCTTTTATATCATCCAGATCCTGACATGTAATTTAATGCGTCGTTGGGGAGAATTCTAATTTTGTCAGAGACGGATATATATCATTCTGAAATGTCTATCAAAATCAGAATTTGCTTGAAATACTCTTGAGGAAGGAAATAATGGAGCACATAATATGCATGAGCAGTACACAAGTGTAAGTTAATAATGATCTCTCTAGCTTATATTTACTAATAATGGTTAATCATTAAAATTTAATGGGATTATTCAATTAGGATATTTTTAATTTCGAGTGCATGAAAGATTCTATTTGTTAAATTTTACAGATTCAGAAACTAATTCTAATGCCTATTTAATCTTCAAAACAGAAAGAGAATAAAGTGTATTTCTTCATATTATGCGAAAATCGGCTATTGCGATAATTCCTTATATTCTTCTCCATTCAGTAGAACTGAATTTATTTAGGTCTGTGGCATCTGGATTATAACAAAGCACCCTAGGACTATCTGCTTACGACAAAGCTCATGCAATAAAGAAACTTAATCCAACTGAGGAAAACCAAACCTGAAGTTCCCGAATCGAAAGAAAGTTTAAATTGCTAGGAAACTTGTACATTTTTTGATGTTATATTCTTGATGGTATTGTGGTGGTGGTCCCATGTGATGGTCTGTTGCACTTCCCACAGATTACAACGCCTCCGTAGGGGGTTTAAGTGGTCCATACAGGACATGTGAGAGATTTAGGGTTATTTGGATTATAGCAAAGCATACAATGGTTATTGCCTAACGGGAGGAATGCTTTAGTGGAGCACGTTGTAAGGAAAATTGACTCGTAAGCATGAGAAAAGTCGTGAAGCGCTCATGCAGCCAGCCTGTTCGCCAGAGTTTGAGCTTTATTGAATGACCATTGCTGAGCAGTCTTTCTATTTCGTCAATGATGGGCAGTGATTAAGGACAGGTACTGTATATACTCAGTCGACCAGATCTAAGTGTTGACTAATTATCATCTATAGAATTTTAGATCGGATGATCCTAGTGAGATTACTATGTTTCTCAGAGCAAGAAACTTGAAAAATTAACAAATCTTTCCTTGGCATTCAAACGGTGGACTTTACATTTAGCAGCTGAATGTACTAGCCATTTGCACAATGACAGCACGAGAGAAGAAATGAGGTAATTCTTTAAAAAAAGTGAAAATTATTTATTACTCAGGGTTATAAAATGTTTCAAGGTAGCTCAAATGGTAAAATATCTTTTGTCAAAGGAAATCTTCTTGTTCAATCGTAACTTAGATGTAGTTCGTAAGATACACGACTCAAAAATTTTTAATTTGCTGAATAACAAATTGTTATAGATACACTATTCCCTATTTGAAAAACGATGCTGCGCAATATTTGTTCCCAAATGAAAATTATAATTGGCGATAATTAATAGTTTTTGGTATTAAGTGTTTATCATTGCTTAATTTTCAACCAAATGAGAGAATTTGATGATTACCTAATTAATTCACAGAAAATAATTTTTGCATCAAATTTCCTCCAGTTGAATAAAGCTGAAAACACAGTAATAAAAATCTGATGTGCACACCACATGATTTACTTGTACGGAATATTAAATTATACGCATTTTTTCCTGCTTATCATTTAAACATTTTTCCTGGAATAAAAAAACTCAAAATATTTATATTAAAAATTGAAAAACCATAGAAAACTATCAAACAAAAATACAGTTGAAACAGTTTAAAGATCATTTTTTATAATTAAAATAAGAGTTTCTACACAAAAACAAGCAATTCGGTCAGCAGGCAAGAAGGCAGATTTCTGCGGTGCACAAAACTGAAAATTTACTTTTGGTCGCACTTGGCAAAAAGACACTGAAGACGTAGAAACTGAATTAATTTGTTGCGGACGCTATGCCGAATCAATATATGGGATAATTTAATAACTTTAATGATAATTCCAGAATGGATTGAGCATAATTTAATTCGCAATATTAAACGAAGACGTTACTTTGTTGTCGCAGACTTAGTTTCTCTAGATTGGCAACAAATCCACTATTCATCTAAGTTTCAAATGTAAACAAATATGGCTGCTATGGCCGTACTTAAACAACTTTTAAATTGTTGATAATTCTACAACTATAACATACAGGTTAACTAAAGGCATAAAAACCTTAATTGGAGGATAAGAACAACATAATTTAATCATTTTTAAAGCAAAAAATTCACAATTTACACACATACAAGAATTAAGAAACTGAGCTCACTGACCCAAGTAACAGAGTGCATATATATATATACTTTTGGTGTAGCCGATTGTAACCAAAATAGAAGGTGCGCATCTACATTTTTGTCCTATATAGACATTTCAACTTTCTGTGGCTACTCGGTTTTGAGTATACGAGATACATACGTAGGTACGCACAGACGCTACAAACGCTCTTCAAAATCCATTTTAAATCAGTTTTATAATATTTGGGGGGGGGAAGGAGTCCTTTATTCTGTCTTTACGTATAGATGTTACGCAAACACATCGTTAACTTGCATGTTATAGCGGTCAAAATGGATATTTTCTTTAAAATGCGATACCCGAAGTTTTTCGCGATTGCAATACTTCCTTTTTACTTCGTACAAGGAAGTAATAACAAGGAGAGAGAGAGCAAAAAAGAAATATAATTTCAGCTGGATTTCTGAGATATGTTTGATATTTTTACGTAAATTATCTGCATTAATTCCGAGTTACTTGAGAAATTACATTGGAATTTAGGAATAATATGCGAAATTTATGCAACGTTTTAGCGCCTTTAAACTTAAAAGAAGCCGTTTTCCAAAAGAGCAAAATTTTTAAACTTTGTTTAAAACTAAACTCTTTTATGTAGTCTCATTTATTCGATTGTTAAAATTTTATCATCAAATAGTTAAAGATTTATTTCAATTCATGGAGGAGTAAGATTCTAAAAAGTCATCAAACTGCTTCTTACCGTTCTTCAAGAATATAGCATTCTTAATCTGGTATCTTTTATGTCCATTTTAATACAAAGAAGAAACCTTAAAGAATTTTATTCCTGTCAATTGACTTCTGAAATCTATCATCATTATTTATTTAGAGGGAGATCTAGAGTCTATAGATGGCAAATGAAGATAAAATTTCAATCAACTTTTTATTGTCTTGGAAGTAAAGCTTTTATCCACGATAAAATAAGACTCAGTTGAATTCACGTATTGATCTTATATAAGAGACTGGGATTGGTATGAAAGCAAAGGTTTTAAACGTCAAATTTATCTTTGCTTTAATTGCTCTTTCAAAATTCGTAATTTATTATTAATCATCCAAGAAAGTGATAAGTAACTCAATCATTCTTTATAAGGATGGGAAGTTATGAAATTATTTTAATGATGTTTGTATATTGGTTAATAAATAAATACCTTTTTGAAAAATAGATATATGCAATTTTAGTTGTGTAAGGAAAATAAGTAAATGAAAATTGTACATACAAGTAAAAATGTTAAAAAATTAATTCCATAAGTAGAACATCGAATGCTTTTAATTGCGTAAGTAGTGCATTTATTAATTTTGTTACCTTTTTCTGCTCTATCAGTATATTGCGGAAATAACTGAACAGATGACTAAATTTTTTTTTCTAATTTTATATAATTAGAAATTAGAAAAGAAAGGCATTCATTTTCTAATTCAGTGGATACAAGCTTTACAACTGAATATCAAATTTTGATGTACATTGCGCAAAAAAACAAAAGAAAAGGGGGAGACAGTTCTATATCTCCCGTTCTACTGGGCCGATTGACGAACTTCAAATTGCGTTTTTCATGTCTCGAAAGCGCGATTTGATATATATATTAGATTTATATATAGCGTTGTTCTAACATAGGTATTTTGACACAAAATGGGTCTTTTCCTTAAGAAACATACTAATGTTTTTCCATATTTCGATTCTAAGACTCAAATTATGCCTAAATATTAAATTTTATAAAATTTACGAAGAAATTCAAACATTTGGCGAAATTTTTTTTCAATTTGCCCCCAAAATAATTCACTTGGCGAACTTCTTAATACATGGCAACCTATTTTCCTATCCCTTGCATTGTGCAGGAGCGGAAAAAAATTCACATCGTTCCTACTTTCAATTAATTTTAGCAGAGTGCGTAAGCCACATTTGATGTTATTATCGCTTTGAACAAATATGCCAAATTTCAAAACGGTCCAATATATAAATTCACGTATATCTTTGGAAATTTTGAATAAAATTTGTAATATTTTGCAGGTATGCTTAGAAATACATCTACTTTAAGATGACGGTAAAAATGTTATAGAATATAATTCAAATTTGTTTTCGAAAAAATTCGCAAAAATTATTTAAAAATACAAATTTAAAAAATAAATAATAAAAAATAGGCGAATTATATTTGGAATGAACCTAAATTTTGAAATATCAAAGGAAGAATTAAATAAGTTTAATAAAAAAGAGATATCAATAAATGTATATGAAATTCAATTAACATTGGCGAGGTAAACTTTTGAGAGCTAGTTTTTAAAAAACTACTCGTGAGATTTTTACAAAACTTGGCAGTTTGGCAGAATTTGACTCGTAGAATGGAAATATGGAAAAACATTGGCATGTAGTTTCAGAAAAAAGTCCGATTTTGTGTCAAAATACCTATATTAGAACAATGCTATATATAAATCTAATACATATCCTAAGTCATGCTTTCGAGACATAGAAAACGCAATTTGAATTTCGTCAATGGGCCCAGTGGAACGGGAGACAGAGAACTGTCCCCTCTTTTTTTTTCCCCGCAGTGTACATCCATATATAACTTCCAAAAAAGCTTAACTCACAAAATATTTCATGAGCGACATTTCTAAAAGCATTATATTCCAAAAAGATTCTTTTTCATTTGTAAAAGCATTAATTAATTATTAACACGAGGAGGATTTTCCAAATTATTAATAATTGTACTTGAAATTATATATCAGTGCTACTCCTGAAGTAATTGAAGTTAGGGGTGAAACTAGCTTAAACTAGATAAACTTATTGTTAACCTCTTATATCTCCATAACAAGCGAAGTCAGTAACATAAACTAGCCAACGATTAAATTATGCGAAAGGTAAGGTACGAATTACTCTCTGTTGCAAAAATATTTATGAACTCAAGAAAACATTGAGCCACAACTATGAAACGTGGCATGCAAATATTGTTTGGCGAATTGTATAAATAAACGATTAAACTAGCTGCCCAGTCAGCAATGCAGAGTGATACAACGTGCGCTGAAGTGTTTAGATAGTAGAATGTGAAAAGGCAAGTGCGGCAAGTGACGAGCATTTACAGCCTTGCTGACGGCTTATCTATACGATATTATAACAAAAGATGACTTTAAGACCTAACCGACAGCGTTACGAACAACTGTCAGACTTTGAGAGGCGTTGTATCATAGCCTTAAAAGAGTCCAGTTAGTCGAAAAGGTCGATCAGCCGGCATACTGGTCGAAGCAATATGGCTTCTGTCCGTCGTTGGAACCAGTTGCTCAGCAAAGGCACAGTCAGCCTTCGTAGTGGCTCGAGACGTCCCCGGGCCACCAGTGCGCGAGACTGTCTCTCAATTAGAAGAGCTGTCACATTCGCACCAGTAATCAGGCTATCATCTATTTAATGCAATTTACCAGCTCGTAGGTATCTCTACATATCCAAAGACAAGATTCGCAGAGCACTAGATGACGCTGGGATCAAATCTCGACGTCGATTAAGACGCTTTCCATTGACATGTCGCCGTAAGCAATGTCGTGGTTCAATGCCGTGCTCTTGCTCAAACTGGATAGCAACCGATTGGAGAAATGAGATCTTCAGCGACGAATCATGCTTTTCTTTCCATGCTGATAGTCGCCGTATACGTGTCTGGAGAAGGATAGGTGAGCACCACTTCTTACCAAGCGGCACACTCCCGGAACACAGTGTATGACAGTCTGAAGAGCGATCCACTGGGACAGCCGTTTACCATTAATTGTGCCGCGAGGTACTCTTACTGCTCACAGATAAGTTGCCTTCATTTTGCTAGCCATCGTACTGCCTATGCTATTAAGTCATCAAGGTTCTGTTTTCCAATGGGACAACGCTCGGCCGCATACACTTTCCCACTCGACTGACCAGACAGATTTCCAGACCTATCAGCTAAGGAACATATTTGGAACACGCTAGGCACACAAGTTCAGCCGTGTTCAAATACGTTCCAACTCGCTAACCAGTTGCTCCATTTGCGACCCAATCTACAGCAAAGGGACATTGGCAACTTAATACATTCCATTCCAAACCGAGCTGGTAGGAATGGCTTTACCACCTACTGATTTTCACATTCTTTTTTACTGCTACTCGTAAATAAAACTCTTTTCGATCCAGTTTTTTTTCCTTTGTTTATATATTCGAACACTATACTACTGCCGAGTTTTATAGCTGTGGTTCAGTTCTTCCTTGGGTACATATATACATACTTTTGTTTTGGCAACAGAGTGTATTTCTGGAGCCGGTTAACGCTTACAAATATCTCAGTTGGTACAGCACCCATTTGGTGATTATAAGGTCCTGGGTTTGATTTGTTACTGAGGGACATCAGTCTTTTCTGGTGGTGCCCAATTAAATTAGAACTCCTGAAGGATTTGGGAGGCCTTCCACTGTCGTTTTATTTGATCGGGACACGTGGCACCCAAATACGACGGAGAAGCGTGACTGTAGCATTTGTCAAAGGTCAAATTGCACGAATCTCAGAACTATGGGTAGGGATTATATAGCAGTGTAACAGCTTTAGGGAGCTAGCTCAAGCTCTTCTACAGAGACACAGCTCTTACATGTTCGTCATAACTGAATCAGTTCTGCTACAGCGAAGAAATGTAATTGATTCCGGAAGGAAATATATATGTCCGGCGATTTTAAATAGTGAGTAATTTAGGTATCTTAAGGAAGAAGTATAGTAAGTTACTAAAAGTGAAGGCGGTTCAATAAAAATGCGTTTCACGTTAGTACTGTAATCAGTGGGATAACGTTGCCTGAAAGCGCAAGAGTTTTAAATCGGAATGGTTAGAATTATTCTCCCCACTTGGTTCCAAACCTGTGACTGTAAATATTTTGACATTAAACTATCGGAGTTGCTTTTGCTATTGGCAGTTTATTCTGTTTGCTTATTTGAAAGTCTGAAGCTACATAGCTACAACATAAATTATTTTATCATTATGAATTTTTTTATCTGTAGATATTGTTTTATCATTTACAGGAAGGTATATTTAAAATCTTCGTTTTTCGTCCATCTTAATTTCAGTTGGCCTTCAGTACCTTTGCGTGTCGAAACCTGAAGTGTTATTCTTTAATCATTTAAAAAGAACAATTGTAAACAGTGTTTATTATTGGGTAGGGTGTAAGGATGAACATTGTGACCATACACGATCGATTCTATGGAGCTGTGCCAAGGAGGATTACGATGATTGAATCTTGTTTTATAGCACTTTTCCTTGCCAGGAAATCTTCGAACAAATGAATTGCCTGAGCATAAAAATAAAAGCACTAGATAGAAATAACATGAAAAGGAAATGTTAGTAGATGGTGTAACGTGAGAAGAATTAAATCAGTGTGTGACTGTTATTTTCCTCTTACATTATAAAGTTATATATACGTAAAACCAGTTTTGGGCTTCTGAAGAAAGGTAGCAAATTACGTTAACAAATGAAAAATCAAAACGCTTGATTTACCTCAAAAAGTAATTTTAAAATTAATTTTGAAGTCACAATACGGTTATAACTCAATTAGAATGGGGAATCATTTGGCAATTATAGCGCATCGCTTTTGGCTTATTTAGACGACTTATTTTCTAGAAACTATTCTTTACCCGTCCTTCGGCCTTTGCTTTCTATAATTTTCTTTTTTGTTTATGAATTTAATGTTGTTCGTTGAATAATTACGAAATTTCTTAATTTGATTTATCTTTTGCTGAAACAATTGGTTATGCAAATATTCCTTTCTAACTTGACAATAATTAATGCAATTTTCCTCTTCTGTTTCTACATACTGATAAAACTTTCAGTTTTGAAGATATTTCCATATCCATTACCTATTTAACTCGTACAATGATTCTGGTAAAACATAATTATAGAATGAAAAAAGGCCTTTTAAGCTTACTACTTGCATCGGTTTCCTGCTAGCCATAGTCATTGTTTAAAACACAAAATTGTAATAAATCCACAATTCAGATATACTTCAAGGAAGCTTTTTACACTCGCCATTCAGTATTTCTCTAAATAAAATGCATCTGATTTCCATGAAATCAAGTATTTGTGACAATTAACTCGAACATTATCTTACATATTCTTGACAGCAATTTATATTCTTCAAGTGGAAAATAAATATGTGAAGACACTAAATTCCGAAATATGATAACATTATTATCACAATAAATTGCTAGTTATATTACCTGAAATTTGAATGCAGGGAAACTGATTCATTCATTTTTATTTCCTTGTACGAAGTTAAGGAAGTACTGTATTCGAAAACATTTTTGGGTATCGTATTTCAACGGAATTATCCATTTTAACCGCTCTCGATTCCATTTGAAAGATGGTTTTGTGTTATATCTGTACGCATGGACAGAATAAAGGACTCTTTTTCCCAAAATGGATTGTGAAATGGATTTAGAATGGATTCAGAAAAGATTTTTTCGTGGCGTCTGCACATACGTGCTTAGGTATGTGCGTACATATATATGCATCTCGCATAACTCAAAAACGAGTAGCCTCAGAACGTTGAAATTTGTATATAGGACTGCTATAACACATAGATGTTCACCTCCCTTTTAGTTGCAATCGGTCGCACCAAGCGTATGTAAATACGTGTATATATATACCCACTATGTTATCCGTCTCGGTGAGCTAAGTTTTTTTATTCTTATATGTTGGTAAATTGTGCATTTTTTGTTTTCAAAGTGATTGAACTATATATTTCTTATATTCCTGTTAAGGTTTATATGTCTTTAGTTAATTTGCATGCAATAGTTGTAGAATTATCAACAGTGTGAAAGTTGTTTAAGTTCCCCTAAACCTAACGACGCCGTCATTTGTTTACATTTGAAACTTAGTAGCATAGTAAGATAAGTTAGTTTCTACACCAATTTCAGTGTGTTTTTTGCCGAGGGGGGTCAAAAGCTTTGTGCACCAAAAAATTTGTCTTTCTGCCTAATTTTACTTAATTTAAACTCTAGTTTTAATTGTAAAAATTGTTTATAATTTTTAAACTCTGTTTGATGTTTAAGGCTTTTCTATATTTTACAATTTTAGTGAAGATGTTTTGAGGTTTTATGTACTTTTGACATGCCGTGAGCTGCGAAATGAACTGTTTGAATGAGAAATATACCTTTAAGGAAATTCGTGCAAATAAGTTGAAATGAAATGAAGCAAAAAATAAGCCGCACAAAGAAATTATGTGGTGTTCACATCAGATTTTTTTGTTTCTGTTTTCTTTTCTTTCTACATTAATAATATATTTAAAAATATTTTTATTAAATTTTACGAAAATATTCTCCTTTACAGTTTTAAGCAAAATGACAAAAAGAAAACATGAGGATTAAATTAATTAATACGCCATTTCGTACAGAAATAATTGTTAGAATTTTGGAATTTTTAATAAACTGTAGAATGCAAATACTATTTAAATTATTAGAGCCAAATTAAAAGAGTTTTTAATTCAAAAAATTACTTCTAGCGCAGCTTACGTACAAACTGTGATCGTAATGAAGTCGAAAATGATGATTGCCAGTAGTTCGTAAGACTGGACCAATCAAGGTAAATAAAAAGGAATGAAATAAATTCCAATATATAGTTAAATAAAAAGAAGCAGTTAAGTACAAAGGAAAAAAAATAAGGAATACAGGAAGCAAGGCAATAATAAATGAACATTGTTAATAAATAAATAAAAGATGAAAAGTCGTAATTTTATTCTATGTTTGCTTCCTTATTTTTCTATTCGTTCATTTGAAGCTTTTCCTATAATAGATGATATTACTGCTTTGATTCCGAAACCATATTTTTACATCTTCGATGAGCTCTCATATATAAATTTCGTTCGATTTTTACTACTATGTTTTGTTGCACAAATTTTTATTAGGATGAGTATGTTTACTTGTTATTATTTTCAGAAAAGGAAAAGGAAAAATTCATAAATCACAAAAGTTCTGTATTATAAATTACTTCTTAGTTGCGGTAAAATTTCTAATACGTAAGATTAAAAAAGGAAAAAAATTCCACAAGATAATATTCAAGAATTGTGTTGCTTAATTTACAGTTTTGTTTCATTGAAAAAGAAAAGAAACAAAATATATGTCAGCATTCTTTTTTTTTACTCTTAGCACTTTGCTCCCTTAGATTGTTTACACACCTTTTTTTTCTATTTCCCATTTTTGTACACACTGGATCTACCTCTTTAGTTTTTGTATTTATCATTCGACTTAACTTTCTCCAGGTTTAATAATATTTTTATGTAGTTTTTTGATAATTCATTATGCAAAATTTTATAATTTAATTAATTGTTATAATATCAGTAAAATTATTTTAAATAATCAGAAATTTACTAATTTCAGATGATAATAACTTTGTACCTTTTGTATTATGTACTAACTAGATAATTACTGTGTTCTTGGTTTTTTACACAGTTACGTGTTTAGATAAAGTGAATAAGTATATTAAAAGAAAAGTACAATAAAAATTCAACAAACTGTTTTCATTCTTATTTAAAAAATGAAATGGATGTATATATAAAACATGCATTATACGGGAATCAATTTTAAAGGCTTCTGTCTAATGAATATTTCAGGTTACTGAAATATTTTAGACTTCAGAATTTTTAATACAGTATCGAATAAATTGTATAAGAAAGGAAGGGGCAAAAGAAGGTTAGCAATCAAAATACAGATGTAATTTATATGGATCAATATGGATATTCGTAGTTGCTCTCCATTTTCAGACGATTTTGTGATTCGAACTAAATTTCAACAAAGATATTGGTCACGCAACGCAGATAAAAAACAGACATCACGCAAAATAGATTAAACGCAAAAAATACAAATTTTTAAATGACATAGTTAAAAAAAAGATACAATATGTAAAACGAAAAGCAAAGTACTAGATTGGTTGCTTCTATGTTGCATCCTTTTTTCTACTTGACTCTTACTTATTTATGTTCCTTTTTATCGTGCGGAGATGATATGTTCACCTGGTTACTGGAAAATATATGTATTTCTGTGTAGTGCAACCACGTGACATGGGAGTTTTTGCAGATTCCATCCTTCGACATGAGATATGAACTAGTAGGGTTACCAGAATTGCAACTTTAATCCAAATATTGCTTTTTGGCAACGTTATTTCCAAAATAACTTCCAGAATCGGAAGCGTAAACGAATGGTTATGCATCTAGGTCACGGACGGACATGAGACAGCGTAGACGGATTTAAAAAAGTAAAGCTGTATTGTTCTTTGAACTTTTAAGGCTTCTCTCATTATAACTCTTTCAACTGATATAAATTCATTACATTTTAAATTTATTATATTTTAAATTATATTAATATTTTTTATGACTGGAAAATTTATTTTGTAAAATAATTTCCCAATCTTTTTTAAGAACAACTTCCTTTATCTTTGCATAATTTTTTTTCATCACCTGGCAGATTTTAAAAGCTAATTTTAATAAATATTTTCAGATATTCATGATAGATATTCCTAAGATTGTTTCACACCAAAATGTAGATGATACCGAAATTACCTAAAAAGGGAAAAAATAGGATAATTAATTAAATTTTTAGCATGCATTATAGATTCTTTATTGGCGTACAAATTTATGACATTTCCTGTCAATCCGTTAGTTTGCGACAGTTATATGCTTTAGGTTTTACTAACAGCGGATTTTAAATCTGAATTTTATTAGTTCTCCTTGGTTAGTTACTGTATTCGCTCAAATCAGAAGTTATGCAGACCGAATGGTAAGGGATTGACGTACATTAAAATAGGAGGTTACTCTTAAACCTGAGTCTAGTGGAGCTCGCGACGTGTTTCTGCGACCTTGCCTGTGAAGTCAACTGCGAAGGAGTTGCTGAGGGGTTATGGGGTAACCATTAAGTTGTTAGGAAGTTAATTACATTCATTTCAATCCCAGGTGTTGGTAGATTTTAGTTTAGGCAATCGTTATAACCAGACTGGAATCTTGAAAGAAAAGAGCTTGTTGTGGTCACGTTTGTACAAGAAACACACGTTTTTGTTTGTTAAAGTTTTCAGGAATGGTAAATTAGGTTCTGTAATGATAAATAAAGTTGCAGTGTGTTTTTAAATAACTACCAAGTGTTAGGTTAACTTCTGTCGATACCTTTTAAATGTTAAAAACGCACTACTTCTAGCCACAGAATTTGCAATCATTAGACTTATTTCGAAGCAGGAAACATGAAAAACTAACTATGCCATTCAGGGAATTCGAGCTTCGGACCTCCCATTGTTAGTCGAACATACTTCCAATTAGGCCATAAAGACACGTAAGAAAAAAGGAGAAAATAATTTACACATTCCCCTAATTAATGATCGACAAAAAAGAATGAGATCCAGGTGGTGGCGAATTTGTCGCGCAGCCTATTATGTTCGGATGTCACTTGTGGAATCTAACAGGCTTTTGAAGAAGAAAACCTGAAAAATCAGCGATGGCTTTGCCTGGATACAAATTAAGCACTTCCACACTGCTAGCTGGGCTTACTTTCAAGTACACCGCAAAAGCACGAGGTAAGCTAGAAGAACATTTCTTACAAATTTATAAGCTACCTTAAATATTTTTACTGTACAATGCTCTAATCTACATTGTCGCATTCAAAGAAGAAAAAAACTTGTCTTACATAGGTGAATTTTATTACTTCTTTATTTGGGTTCAGAATATTTGCTCAATTTTAAAAATTATCTCCAGCTTCCCTTTGTGTGGGGAAAACTGTGTTTAATACTTTGCTTCACCTAAGTATATTGTCACGAAGAGTTTCGAAATTTTTTCGAAATTCCAGTCATTGTGAAGCAAGAACATCCAAAGTGTATGCTTCTGTAAATTCCTTATTTCATTGGATTTAGTCAAATCTAACTACACATCCTTTTAATATTTTTCTGTTTCCGCCATGGATTTCATAATAACTACTTTTGTGTGCTCCAACTTCATCTGTGTCCGGATAGCAATAGAAAAGAAATTTCAAACAAAAATTTTAAGGCAAAATCTGACGAAATAACACATGTGGTCTAGCTCCGCGGTTATGAATGCTAATAAGCGCTTGGTTCTAAAATGACATTTAATCCTGTTCTTCTGCTTAACCTCTGCTGAAATGTACATTCTGAGTTGTAATAAACTATCAATAAACTTATATTGTTAGAACTTACTAAAATTGAAGTCATTTAAATTAATTTTTTTTTTCTGACGACAGAAATATTTCTGTGTGATAGTTGTAAAACGTAGATGTATTAAATTTACAGACATTCTTTCAATAATGAAGCTTCTTAGAAACATAGAGATGATCAAGCTTCAAAATTGATCTCAACAAGGTCTGACCGCTTCAGAAGCCACGCTGGTATTATCAGCATAGCAGTTCACCACCAGCAACTAGTGTATACTCATTATCAGCAACCAGTGTATATTATTAGCATAGCAATTCGTAAGATAAAATTCTGGCATCTTAAGCGACTGTGTGCAAGATACAGGGTGTTTATAAAGTCCCGGACCCATTTTGATGTTTAATAACTCATAAAATAATGAAGATATAAACAAACTTATAGCAGTTATTGATAGAATAACTTATATATTTTCCTTTTCAGGTTTGAATAGCTTTACTTTTGTAAATATCGTCTGCGAGTGTGGTTAATTTCAGATAATTTCATTTTCCAGTCTAAATATCCGTACTTTTCTAAATATCGTCTTGCTTATTAATTTCGTTTTTCTCTCCCGAAAGGTTAATGTGTAGTGTGGACTAATGTACGACCGAGTCATTGGGCCTTTCTTTTTTACAGAAAAGACGGTCTCATCCAGTCGTATACTTAGACGTGTTTTAAAACTTCTTATTTCCACAACTAGAAGAGCTTCAGCCACATGCCTTTTTGCAACAAGATGGTGCATCACCTCACTTAGGTACCATCGTTCGTAGTTCTTTGAATGGCCATTTTACAGGAAGATGGATTGGGTGAGGAGGTTCAAATCTTTGGCAACCCAGATCACCTGATATAACGCCGCTGGACTTTTTCCTTTGGGGATTTGTAGAAGACAACGTTTACAGGAGGAGAGTGTCGAACATTGATGACCTAAAAGCCAGAATTACAACCGCAATAGCCTCTGTGGATGCCGACATGTTTGCCGGTACCTGGCTTGAAATTGAATATCGACTTGATATTCTCCGTGCGACGAAGGGGGCACACGTAGAAGTTCATTGACAAGGGTCATGAAACGTTTTGAGTCTATCTAACCATTTATGTTATTATTTTAATCTATCTTTATTATTTTATGAGTTATTAAACATAAAAATGGGTCCGGGATTTTATAAACACCCTGTATAATTTCAGATATTGTTGTTTAACAGACCATAGAATGATAATATTGGAAATAAATAATAGAGTATTTTATGTAATGGTGTTTATGGTAGCATGTAGCGAAACATGCCAGTTTTTTTATTTATTCAAGGGTGTAATAAATATTCTGGCGATATAATGCATTCACTATGATGGAAATCTGCCAGACTTTGCACCTCTTGTAAACGATTTGATAACTCTACCAGCAAATTGACAATATT
Source organism: Stegodyphus mimosarum (assembly GCA_000611955.2). Taxonomy (NCBI): domain Eukaryota; kingdom Metazoa; phylum Arthropoda; class Arachnida; order Araneae; family Eresidae; genus Stegodyphus; species Stegodyphus mimosarum. The sequence continues at coordinate 319,499 of KK112505.1, read as the reverse complement.
GTCCTGCAAATTATAAACAAAAACTTTATGGAAGATTTAATTTTCAATTCAGTTTACGCCATTTTAGTAATGCTTATTTAAAGACTATTCCTATACGCCTTCGGTAACCACTATTGTTCAACTTTGATAGGCCGAATTTCATCAGCATGGATTATTTAATTTTCAAAATCTGTAGAAGATGGGTACCTATTTAATTTAGAACAATATTCTCGGTTAAACTTAGCAGTAACTTGTAGAATTAGAGGTAATGCAGTGCTTTTTTACATATCATCAAGTTCTCTGTCGTGTACTAAATTTCTTCTGTAATCAGAAGTGGAGAAATCTTAGTACCGTTTTACATGAATTTCATGAAAATCAATACAAATATATCATCCCACGAATCACTTGAGTACTCACGAAATTTCAACAATATAAATAATTTAACTACACATGAAGTTTCGTCAGCAAGAACCGTTTCATCATCATGAAGTCTGCAAAAGATAACAACTATTTAGTTATTGCGCATTACTTCTATTAAGCATAGGAACTAAAGTAAAATTATACTTTAAAAACAGAGTAATCCTAAGTTAACCAATAATGGAAAACTGCCTTTTCCTGTTTCAGTAGAAAATGACTAATCTAATTACTAAGCCATTTACTGAGAAGAGAACAATGCCTAGATAATTAATCACCTCATACTATATTAAAAACTGAAATAGAAACACTAAATGAATCTTTGTATTTATCATTGTTAGAATTCTTTTTTATCTGACATGAGTGTCAAAAAATCTAATGGTGTAAACTGTACTAAAACAATCAGATCTGGAAATTTCATTTAAATAAAGCTATTTTAAGAATTGACGAAGAAATTTGTGTTGTCCTCAGGCTTATAAATATCATAAATTTTATCGAGTTGGTTTAGTATTGCGACAAATTAAACTGAATTCGATAAATTAAAGATACTCTTTACAAGAAGATTGTTAATTTATTATTGAAAAACTCTGGAAGAAATCTGTTTAAAGTGCATGCCTCCATAGAACGTCTAACAAATTTCCTAAAACAAATGGATTACAATTGCAAAATGGAGAAAATATGCATGGTATAAATCATACAAATTTCACGCAGTTTAAAGAAGAATACGTGGAATGTTAAAGTGCTCAAAACGACGTCAGTAGTAAGCATATCATATGGCATTCGATTTGTCCAAAAATAAAGGCATTTTTGAGTGAAATGTAACTATTCACTCAAAATTCATAAGGCTTTATAAAATTGACTGTGCTAATGACTCCAAAATGACTTAATGTAATATATATATTATTGTACTGTAATATGCTATTACATGTACTTTTAATACAAGTTTATTTTA
>KK112505.1:260208-318121 GCA_000611955.2 Stegodyphus mimosarum | reverse complement strand
ATATATATAATATGAAACAAAATTATTATACTTATTGGAACTAATTGACAATAATCTTTTAGATTCATAAATTTTAATAAAACGCATCACCGCTTCAAAGGAAAAGCTTATCTGCCTCACTCTACAGCATGTTACGTCCCTCTTCCCTGCAATTTCTCTGCATTGCGACATCTTTAGAACAACTTAACGCTCGCGAATTTGACTTGGAATTCTTTTCGAGGAGCTCTTTTCAACTATTGGTAAAGAATTCGACTCGTAGTAAACAGACCCAGGATCAAGTCCCGCTCGGGCGATGCAGTACTTCTCAGTGCTACTAGTAGATGGCGACACGAGCAAGCAACTACCGGGGTATCTCGCACTACATGACCGCCACATAGGCGACGCGGAGAACTAGACTCTTCCTTTCACTGAGGACACATGACGAAGTGCGTCATATACTTCAAGGCACTCCATCACACACGCTCCATCTCATCTAACGGCGACACACATGCCAACAATCGAGGTTTCTCCACCGGCCATTAACGGATCCAACTGCGCACGCCCATTCACCGCAGTCACTGCGCATCAAACGCAACAATCAATCACATCAAAGCACTGGACTCGAGGTCACGCCCACAAATTGAAGATCTCCTCATGTTGCATCATAGATGCTTGAGAGAGAAATGCGTTGAACTCTCAGAGCTCAACACAACTCAACGTTCGCAAATTTGAAAGAGTTGAAATTCTTGAACCTAGCGCACGGAAGCTCTTTTGAGCTAGTGGTAAGGAATTCGGCACATAGTAAACAGACCCAGAATCGGGTCCCATTCATGAGATGCATCATTTCTCATTGGTACTAATAGATGGTGACACGAGCAAGCAACCACATACTGCACGCACGACGAGATACCCACAACTCCAGTCGCTGCTCCGGATTAACACAAAGACTTTCCGGCTATAAATACGACCTAACTTAATATGCATTGCTTTTCTTCGCCTGCTACTGCTTGTGTAAACTACGTCTCTCGCTATGCGTTCCTTCGCTATTGTTTAGAATGTAAATTCCTTTTTAAAAAATTGTGGGGCGCGTTTAGCATCCCTAGTGTTGTACCAATTTAAGCAAAAATGTAGTTCTGAATAATTGCTCTCGTGCAGAAATAAAAAGGTTATTTTAACCATCAAACCAGTTGTGATCTTCGCACCAGTCGTCATCTACGTAAAGTCTCCTCGGCCATGTTTTGAGAGAGAACTGGTCTCATGCTTCGTAACAACCACAACATTATATACTATATTGAAATGCTAAGCTTATACGCGTAAAATAAAATACATCCTCTCTTCAAAGAGAAAAGTGCTTGAAGACAGGAAAGAAAAGTTAAAGCAAATTAAAACTCAGATAAATATTATGATGCGCAAAATATAAACTATGAAAATTGAAACTGAATAATAATTTTTCAAAAATGCAAAATCTAAATTTTGAGCACTATTTTCCTTTTTTCCTTTTTTGAGAATAAATACAATTCTTAGAATTGCATGAAATTTTAGTCTTTAGTCCAATTTGAAAAAAACTTCGTTTTTGTTAATTTCATCCTAATTATGAAGTTTTTTCGGTGAAGGCTTTTAAAAGTTTCTAATTTTTATGTTAAGATACTACAAATATAAAACTTTTTACAAAAGAGTTACTTTATACAATTTCGATGTAGCATAAATAATCAGAAAATTTTAAAACATTTTTATTTTCATATTTATTACCTCAATATTGATATTATAAATATTATAATATCCTGCTAAAATTTATGTTATTCTTACTACCTATGTTTTACTTTTAATTTCTAATTTTGTAATAATAACTAAACACTCCAAAGTTAAATAAAAACTAACATTTCAGTACAAAAATTGAGCAGATCTTCTTTAATTGATTAGTATTTTATTTTACAAGTCGTTAAAGGATGCTAAAGTTACTTGAAAGGACTCTCGTTCCATGCATAAGGTAATTAGCCCTTTGACAGCTGCATGAAAAACAAATCATAATAAAAAATTCTACAAAATATATATCACATTCATTCTTATTGGAAGAAATCTTATTCATCTTCTCGATATGAGAACGTAAAAGGAATTATTTTTCAGAGAAAAAAATTATGCTTCGGAATTTGATGTATGGAATAATTCCGAATTAATATTCCTTCATCAGATTTTCTTCATATTCAACTACACATTTATAACGAACATTCGTCATAATTTTATAAATACTACTGTGTTTTTATATATTACTTTTTTTACATTACTCATATTCAGTATTATAATAACTATAAAATTTTATAAATCATTATCGTCTTAAAAATTTTCAGTATTCATTACAACAATATTCAAAATCACAATTTTTAATATTTTCTTTATTAATGCTCAAAATCGCGAGTTTTATTTCCTTTTCTGTACTGATACTCAGAATTATTTCCTTCTTAGTCACGATTCATATATATCCCATTCTCAAAACAATTCAAAATGTTTCGCAGTCATTCGAAATAATAGTAGTTATTACATTAAATTTTAAATACTTTCTGCTACTGAAATGATTAAAAATTGTTTAATTTCTTATTTAATTTAATCAAAATAAGTAAAGAAAAGCAAATTTTTAATAGCGTATAATTTCATTTTTGGTAACATTGTCAAATAAATATAATCACATTAAAAAGGTATTAAAGGTAACACTCGGCGAGCATTCGAAAAATCCTGGTTCGCGTTCTGGTGAGCGCATTACTCATTTTGAACGTCTCGGCCTAAAAAAAATCTAATACCTCTAAACCATATTATTATTCTACAACATATTATTGTTCTTGCGTACATCAGATCCACGAGATTTGTCAGAATTGAAAATACCGTAAAGCGTGCAGTAATACAGTAAATACCGTAAATTGTTCCTGCGATGTTACGTTCGTCATTGTTATCAACAGTCTTCCGCATGCAATGCATTATCGTCTGCGAAGATGTGTACGTTAAAAGCTTTTAATTCGAATGAAAGTTTTTTTTACCTCGCCTTACTTGTAATGTCATTGACTTTACAATGCTGTTCTGTTAAAATGTTTTACGCTGCGAGTTTTTGTCATACGGGGATCGTTCCAACGGCATTTATGATTTCTCAGTGCACTGATACTTTCTCATTTTTCGCAGGAAATAAGTGGGATTTGCCATTCGAAACTTTTGAAATGTTTTTCCTGTAATTGTAACCATGAGAGCTCTATTGTTTTTAATCATCACAATCCCGAGAGCATACTTTCAAATAACAATATCTGAAATTCCATTTCGATTGATTGAGCAGATAGGTAACTATGGGTTCATATATCGGGAAAGTATTTTAGAACCACCCTGTATGTGTGTCTTTGTGCATTGAAAACAATAAGCATAATTGTGCGTTGGGAACAATAAGTAAATTTATTTACATGATGCCATTGAAATAAGCATATTTTATGATCTTCTTGAAATATTATATTCTTAGAAATATGGCGGCAGTTTTTTAATAAGGGCTACATTTTCGGACGATGAAAGGAGGTAAAATAACTATTTTAGTTTTTATTTCTTGGTGAAGCCAGCCCATCCATCTAGGAAAAATCGAATAGAAGATTAATTCTGAGTGCCTCGGTTTTTAATTCTTTCATTTTTACTTGAAAGTTATTGAGAGAAACAATAAAAAATTATAACAGTTTATATAAGTTTTTTATTCTTGCTGAATAGCAGCAGCAGTGGAAGGAATGCAAGAATGAAACGTTTTGGAAAATTCTCTCTAGTACCAGTCTAAAAAATTCTTCTCAAGTCTATGTAACTTCACGAACTAACAATACCCACCGATGTCCAATATTTTTTTATTCTTTTTTAATCTACTTGTCTCCTTTAATACCCTGAATTCTGTTTTCAATTTCCTTTCCCCAGGAAATATAATTTCCTTTTCCTCAATTTCTTCTTGATTTTCAAAATGTCGTATATCATTTTATGATATCAACAGAAATATAAATTCAGTCAATTTTTCTTTAATTCACGGTTCGCGGCTGGAATCGTTTTCTAATAAATCACAATGATTTTGAACTGAAAGGATATGGCAAAGTGGATATGTCACATATTTTCATGGAGGAAGATCGTTGCTCTAAAGAAATATGTTGAATATTTCAAAATGTGATGTTGAATGAAAATATTTCAATAGTGTTTAACATTTAAACTCTTCCAAATTTGAGAACTGAATCACATTTTTCCGCACTCAAACTTCACTTTCCTGTTTTAATCAAACTCACGACATCTGTATGTGTTAGATGGGCCTACTATGTTGTACATGCAGATGGGAAATTTCGATTAAATTCTGGGATCATTAAACGTTTTCCTACCCTTAATTCAGTTTCAAGACATCTTTAAACTGCTTCATATTTAGATATTTTATTTTCTGTTAAATAAAATATAAAGGGTATGTTAAAAAAGGGTAGGACAGTTCTATATATCTCCTGTTCTACTGGGCCGGAGCCCACCAGCGGCTGAGCGGTAAAGACGCTGAACACTGGTAGTTCGGTCCGAGGTTCGAATCCCGCGAACGGGCTGGCTGCATGGGCGTTTTCGTGGTTTTCCCCATGTGTATACGAGCCAGTTTCCCTTAGAAAGTCCTCCACGAAGGCATCCCTCCCTTTAGGCAGATAGCCCTCGTGTGCTTTGCCATAATTGAATAACCTAACCTAACCTAACCTCTACTGGGCCGATTGACGAAATTCGACTTGCGTTTTTCATATCTGGAAAGTATGACTTAGGATATGTATTATATTTATATACAGCGTTGTAATATATTAATATAGTTATTTTGATACAAAATTCGACTTTTTCTGAATGACATGCCAATGTTTTTCCATATTTCGATTCTACGACTCAAATTATGTCAATCTGCCAAGTTTTGTAAAAATCGCAAGAGTAGTTTTTAAAAAATTAGCTCTTAAAATTCTAGCTCCTCAGAGTTAATTGAATATGATATATATTTATTAATATTTCGTTTTTTTATTAATTTATTTGATTCCTTCTTCCAGAATTCGAGTTGCACATTTTTCATGATTTATTTTTAAAATTTGTATGTTTAAATATTTTTTTATAAATTTTTCGAAAATCTTTTTCTGTTATAACCTTTGTAGCATCATCTTAAAGTATGCACACCTGCAAAAAATTAGGTTTTTATTCAAAACTTTCTAAGGTATACATGAATTTACATATTGGCCCGTTTTGAAATTTGGTATATTCGTTATAAGCAATAATAACGCCAAATGTGGTTTACGCACTCTGTTAAAATTATTTGAAAGTGCGAACGATGACTTTTTCTGCTCGTGTACGATGAAAAAAGGAAAAGAAAATAAGTTGCTATAAATTAAGAAGTTCGCCAAGTGAATTATTCTTGGCTCAAACTGAAAAACTTACGCCAACATAATTTTTTTTAAATTTCTCCATAAATGTCTTACCAAAAATTATAAAATTTAATATTTAGGCATAATTTGAGTCGTAGAATCCAAATATGGAAAAAATCGGCATGTCGTTTCAGAAAAAATCTGATTTTGTGTCAAAATAATCTATATTAAAACAACTCTATACATAAATCTAATATATATTCGAACTCGCGGTTTCGAGACATGAAAAATGCAATTTGAATTTCGTCAATCGGCCCAATAGAACGGGAGATATAGACCTGTCCCTTTTTTTTGCGCAGTGTACGTTTGTTTAATCGACACTTGTTTTCTCTTACAATCGGTAATAACAGTTGACGACAGTAATATAATTTTCTTCTGCTGACGCAGGTTGAAAGTAAAACGTTCATCATATAATGGATACCTGCAGAAGCTCTTCAGCAGGCCATAATAACATTGCCCATATTGAAATGTCCATGAGCTAGAGGTAACATTGTCTGTACATAAAATGCTAAGAAGGATGCAAGGATTCTTGGATTTATCACAGAGTTCGATCAATGAATTTCTAAATTTCACCAGCTTTCTGAGAAACAACAAGAACAGAGAGTCGGTACTTATGTTCTTTCGCTTTCTTATTGTAGAATTGAACACATTTTGCATGAAATACAGCAGAACGTGAGAAATGAATACAATAAAGCGTCAATAAATTACTGTTAATTTGTACCAAAATGCAACTGTTAAAAGACTATGCGCCCAGTCCCAGAGATTGTGCCTTGGAAAAGAGGACTGCATCCCAAAACGAATTTTGTGAAGTGTATATTCAGAGTCAAGAAAATAATCTGCTTGGAGGTACTTGGATTTAACCAAACACTTGATGCTGACTTCAACAGTTGGTGAGAACTAGGACCTACTTGGTTCATGTTAATCATTTGCAAAGGCCTTAATATTCGTTCTGATAATACCCCAAACCTTTATACCAATAATGTTTTTAATGATTTGGTAAGACCATGAACTTTATTTGGAAGTGTTATATTCATCACGAGTATTTCTCTAACATGCATCTCATACCTACTACTTTTTTCGATCATTTAAGAAAATTTCGCTTCTCAAAACAGCAATGAAGCAAAGAAGACATAACACTGAAGAATTTTATAGACATGGAACAAACGTATTATCACAGAGATTATAAAACTCAGATTAAGACAACTGCATGAAATCCTGAACAATAATCGTTTTTTTTTTCGGATTTTGTTTTAGCCTTAAAAAGTTTAGAAATTTTACCGTCCGTCAATGGACTCATGTTTAGCTTGATTCACTTAATTCTCTCCTTAATAAAAATCAAACGTTATGAAAATTCAGTTTTTGATAATAACGTTTGTGTATTTCATGATAGCTGACCCATTTTTTTATGATTAAGAACTCTAGCGTCGTTTCTTATTATCCATAGTTCTCAACAGGATATAAAATGAGATACGAGTATTTAAGATAGAATTCGTGAAAGTTTAAATAGAAAGATTTTGGTAGCGATGCTCGCCGTAGTATTTTTCTCTAAGCCCAGCTCTGAAAGAAAATTATTCGGCATCATCCATTTTGCTAGTGGAAGTAAGTCGTGCACTTACTAACTTTAGTCCACCCTTATTAGGCTGTTTGCATGAAAGTCTCTAGTATCGAATTAATTTAGATTTTGATTTCCCATCTCTATTATTGATATTATTTGAATCGGCAGCAAATGGAAGAAAAATTCTGAAGTTGATTAGAAAGAGGTCATATGACACCTAATCGACAATTGCAAATATAGCGATAAATTATCATCCGCTATTTTAGTACTGGTGACTCCGTTCAGTTCTAGAAAAGAGAAGAATCTGGGAGTAAAGAAAATAGAAGTTTGTAAAGCTTTAAATAAAAGTTAATAAACGTTTCTTACCACTACATATATATATTTTAATGATAATTTTTCAGCAGCTTAATGCCCGAAAAATACTAGGATTGTTTATATTTCGTTTTAAAAAAAATTGCTTTGTAATTATATATAAGATATTACAAAATACGATGGTTGCTTTAAGAATTATTGGTGACCTCAAAATTAATTCTAGATTTGGTGTTCTTCCCCGCCTAAATTTATCTATTCTCCCAAACCCGAGATATTTCTATGTTACATAAGAACCTAAAATTAACCAATCGTAGGTTACAGTACTTTCAGCATCTACTCCTTATAAATAGCGTTCAAGTAATAACGTCATCTTCCTTTGCCTAGCTTCTACCTTGCTAACTTCTTCGTATTGCTTCGCTTCTCAGTCTAAGCGGCTTACGTCTTACTTTTAAAACCAGTGTATATAAGAAATTATTGTAGTTGTTTATAATCAGAATGTACACTCTTAGCAAAAAAAAAAAAAAAACGACGCACCAAGAAGAAGGAGTTATTTGAATGGGACGAAAATCGGTAGAAGTGATGAACATGTACAGAAAAACAAATGATTACAGTTTGAGAAAAATTGGATGATTTATTGAAGTAATAGAACTTCACAAAGTGAAAAAGTCAGTAACGCGTTTGTCCACCTCTGGCCCTTATGCAAGCAGTTATTCGGCTTGGCATCGATTGATAGAGGTTGTGAATGTCCTCCTCGTGGCAAATTTTGTTCAACTGGCGCGTTACATCGTCAACAACCTGAGCCTGAGCTGGTTGGAGGGCCTGCCCATAATTCTCCAAACGTGCTCAATAGGAAGTAGATCCGGCGATCTTGCTGGCCAAGGTAATGTTCGGCAAGCAGTAGAAATATACGCAATGTGCGAGAGGGCATTATCTTGCTGAAATGTAAGCCCAGGGTGGCGTGACATGAAGGGCAACACAACGGGCCTTAGAACTTCGTCGACGTAATGCTGTGCTGTAAGGTTGTGACGGATGACAACCAAAGGGGTCCTACTATGAAATGAAATGGCACCCCAGACCATCACTCCTGGTTGTCGGCCTGTCTGCTGGAAGACAGTCAGGTTGGTATCACACCGCTGTCCGGGGCAGACTCTCCTTCGCTGGTCATCAGGGCTCAGTTCAAAGCAGGACTCATCACTGAAGACTATTCTACTCCAGTCAGTGAGATTCTAGTGCAAATGAGCCCGACACCACTGCAAATGGTCTCGACGTTGTACAGAGGTCAATCGTAGTCGGCGCAAGGGGCGGCGTGACCTCAGTCCCCTTTCTGTGAGCCATCTATGAATGCTCCTTGCGGTCACTGAAACACTAGTTGCACGTGCAATCAATGATAATGATGCACCTGGGCTGTGAGTGCCGCTCTGACGATTGCTCGGTCTTCACGTTCTGTCCTTTCTCTAGGCCTATCACTTCCTTCTTGACGCTGTGTGCAGCCATGGTTCACCCATTCCTGCCAACATCATCTAAGAGTGGCATCACTCCTGCTCAAATGTCGAGCTATTCGCCGATAAGACCAATCGGCTTCTTTGAGCCCAACTACACGACCTCTCTGAAATTCTGACATCTGTGCATATCGTTCGCGCACCTGTATGGGAGGCATAGTTACTGTCTACCAGATTACACGGAATGAAATTCGGGAAGAATGTGTGACCTGGAATTGGAATTTCTCCTCTTAAACATCCTGCCAGTTGCGCAGATCAGATGCGCTGTAGCGACATCCGTTCATCCATTGGCAGCCAAAATGTAAAATTTTGCATTTTCCGTCGAAACCTGTATGCATATTTGTGTCCAATTTGCTTTATATCTTCTCGGTGCGTCGTGGTGTGTCTCTTTTTTTCTGTCTAAGAGTGTATATTGCTTACGAAGAACGAGTCTAATGTGCCTTGAAATAAAGATGGTAATTAGCTGAACTTGGGTTGTGTCAACATCTTCTTCTTGCCTTTTCACTCGACTATTGAAAGCTATTAAAGTATCAGATTTCTCTTACGCAATTAAAATACTACATATTATATATACATATCGAAAGAAAAGCCTTGCAAACCCTAAAAAGTGCTAGTCATTACTTTGTAAAGGCCTAACAAAACTGATCACTATATGAATTTGGAAAATTTATTAATTTAAATAACTGAAAATATATTTTTAATTTTATAACATTAAGAAATCTTCATTTTACACCTAGAACGCAATTACTCTTGATTCCAAGATACCCAAACAAGAGTTATGTATTAAAAATTCGCAACAAGCACGATAGAAGCCTTATAGAATCCGAAATTTAGCCAAAACGAAGCTGATTATAATTAGACAATTGCCATGCAGTTTCTCTTGTAGGAACTAATAAAAAGATAGTTTTTGATGCCAGTCGTTAAGTACTTTTAATTTGTAAGAAAAATAATAGACACAAAATTATTTTTCACTAATTTTAGATTTAAGCTCAACAGTGACAGGATTTTAAAGAACGATACTGAAAAATAAAATTTATTAAGAATTGTTTATACAGTCAAAATTCAGTAAAGGTATCTTAAAGGAATATTTCCAAAATATCAGCATGCTCATGTTATATATGAAAAATTTCTTGTAGTAAAGTATGCTCCAAAATCTAATGCGTGCGTCGTTGATTTCCAAGTACATTTCAAGTCGAAAATCTCTCCCAAAGCAGCTAACTTCATTGGACAGACATACCTGAAGAAGGAAATTATGCATTATTCAGTAAAGTCGAAGCTCTCGATGGATTCGCTTCACTTAAACTGTGCTCTAGATAGAGTGTTATGAGTCACATAATATTTATTCTTTAAGGAAGCGTATAATTATCAAACATGTACATGTTCTTTTAAAAGTGTATGTGAGGAATCTTTAATTTCGATAATCTCTTAAATTGAATACAGTATTTTTAGAACAGGAAGTGTTCGTTCCATAACATGCTATCAGCTTTAAACTTTCAACTATGAAAGTTCTATATTTTATATATGATGCGTATTGTAATCTTAAGAATTTTTTGATTTTGTGCAAAATGATGATGAGTCAGCTAAATTAAATGTAGATTCTTGTTCATATGCATCACGAAATGCATTTGGAACCTTTACCTGATATGTTCATTTGCATCGCGAAATGCATTTGGAACTTTTATCTAATATGTTCATAACTCTATTATTCAGTTAATTCTTTGAAATATGAAGTCTCTTGAAAGCATAAAGGTTACAAAACTATTTGCAGCTCTAAATATATTCAAAATACATATAAACTATTACTTTTGAACTTTATATGAATCGGAAAAATCTTTGAATTCTGGTAGTTCAACCTGACTTCAAATATTTGCGAATGGGCTGACTGTATTAGGTATTTTTTGAAGCAAGAGAGATGAAAAATGAGCAATGCCTTCGCCGGGACTCGAACCACGCACCTCTCGAATACGCCCGAAGCGTGCTGACCACTACACCACGAAGGCATGGTAAGAAGGCGGCAGAAATTCCTTATATACTCCCACTTTTAAAGGGCGACTGGGAATTAGGAAACCCAATCGCGAAATCCTGGTGGTGGAGAATCATCATCCATCACGTTTTTTAGTTCGCGCACCACCGTAGAGACATTAGGTATTTTTTGAAGCAGAAGAGATGAAAACTGAGCAATTCCCTCACCAGGACTCGAAACACAGCCTTATCGAATACGCGCCGAGCGTGCTGACCACTACACCACGAAGGCATGCTAAGAAGGCTGGAGAAATACCTTATATGACTACACGGAAGGTTTTGCCTTTTCTCCAAAAAGTAATTTGGATAAAAGCAAATTCCCCTTCAAAAGTCATCCACAGAGGCACCCTTCTCCTTAGGCAGATAGGCCTTGTGAAATGCAATACGACTAGATCGGGTTTTATCCAGTTGGATTATAGAAATTACGTACTTATAATGCTTCTAATCCAGCAATAATATTAATAATAGAAATTTATTTCATATACTAACATTAATTTAAAAAAATATCTCCTTTCTGTGTAATTTTCTCTCATTATCTTGGGTATGTCATGAATTGTCTTAAATTTATGGATGATTCTTTTCAGGAAATTAAGTTCTTGTTTACAGAAATTTAAATAAAGTAAGTTTTTAGTTTCTTTGGAGACAATTATTTACACAATTTTAGTATACAATTTTTCTAAGATTTCTGATTCTGAAACTGGAAATTTTGTGAAATTAATAGTTTGTGAATATGTAAGAAATGAAAAATACATTTTCCAGAATTTCATGGAGAAAAAGGAAAATCTGCCAAACCATTTCATATAAGATTTGAATAAAAATAATTAAAAATATATTTGATAAAAAACTTATAAAAAGCAGTATACTTTTGTCTTATGAAAAGCAATTCACTTTTGTCTTACATCCCCAGTTTCAAATCTGTCTTCTAAAGGTGAGCAAGCGATGAAGACTACAAATCTGGCAACCCACTCGGTGGGAATATCGGCAGCTGCTGATCGTTAGTAGCACTCGAAGCCTCTTCGACTTGCGTGCATGTGCAAACTGAAACTCCACATCAGGGTGTGCGTTTTCTTGTTCCTGCCAATATAATGCACTATTTTTTCTCCTAAACTGTTTTATTACCTTTATTTTATTATTTGTTTTCTTTTTATAATGCGAAGTTCTTTCTGAAACAGTGAAGATACTTTTTATGAATGGAAGATGAAGCAGATTAACTACATATGCAAAACACGAAAATTTTAATTTAGAATTTGTTTGCTATTTAAAGCCATTTGTAAAATTTATCTTCTTAGACTACCAAAGATGAATACTTATTTAATTGAACAAGATAATAGATGTTTATTTTTTTCGGTTTCTTCCTTCATTTTGTCTCCTTTTACTTTTTGGTATACAATTTCAGAATCTTCATTTGTTCTTTTCGCATCAAATTTAGCTTTAGTGTCGTTTCTTTTTTTTTACCGAAGGCATAACTAATTATCGAAGTCTGGATCGACCGTGGATCTTTTATTTATGACAGATAAGCCCTAGACGTTAAGAAAATTATCTATTCTTCATAATGTAGAGTTTATAGTAAGATTTCTGCAACAAGCTAGCAAATACACGAAGATAGAATGTAAAAGGAGGTGATTGCCTTTAATTAAAACTTCGAATTGATTCCCTGCAATCTATTTCAGTCATAAAATGAGTCGTAATATAAATTGAAACATAATTATTTTTACTTTTGAAATAAAAAGATGTACCGCTTAATAATTAGGAGCAAAGAACAGAGTATGCAATCAAAAAACTAAACGCCTGTATTTTAATCAGTTCTTAAGTAAATGACTTTGAAAGGCTGATACAAATTATAAAAAGACTAATAATTATTTTTAGATTTAAATAAAAATTTAAAGGTGCAGACTTTAATTAAAATTTTCTTGAAGGCAGAACTAATTAACTGTATTTCGTTTTCTATGCTATACTATATTTTAATTTTACCTGTAAGTTTAGTGTGATCGATAGTGCTACATTCATTAATTTTATGATGCTTTTTTTTTTGCAAATTGCTGAAAATTATTTTTGGGGGGAATTTTGTTTTCATGTTTTGATTTGATACTATCAAAAATCGTAATAATTATTTAACATTTTAAAATTTTGTGGATTTATTTTTGTTATCAAGGAAGATGATTTTAGATGAACTAAATTAAACTTTTGTTTTTAATGGTCTGGCTCTTGTTTGGGACAGTTTGGGAATAATTGAAAATCTGTCGGTTCATTTAACTATCTTATCACTCAATATGTTGCACAGTGTGCATCACAGGGGTTACATCCAACTTGTACCGCATAGAAAAGAGGACAATTACCAAATAACACTAACTACAGTAAACGATACAAGACGTAAACAGCCAAATATCAAACAGAGGTTCAAACTATCAGTCAACCTCCTCTAGCCTCTGAAAGGATAAGGCAACTATTTGAGCTATAATCGGATTCATTTCTGCCTTAAAAACTACTTGTTTGAGTGCTTAGTACGCTGATGTTGCCTAATTAGATGTTTTTTAAGTACACCAATAATTAGTGATAAAATTTGAAATGTTTTGGGGTTATATTTTACAATCTGATTTCTGCTTGCTAACTTTCACCAACCTCAGGAACAAGCACGAGTTCTTGGGGCTTCGCTTGATTCGCATTTGAAAAATGTAAAATATTGGCTCGGTTGGTAATCCTTAAAGACCAGTTAGCGACAGCGTAGATGGTTGTATATTCTAAATTGCTGTGCCTTGTAATCATAACCTAAATAACTGAATAATTATTAAAATATTAAAAATTCATTATTAACAACTAAAAATTCAACTTTAATTAAAAATTAAAAAACACTAAACAAAATGTAAGCAAATTTGAATTAATTCACAATTTATTAAAATAAAAAACTTTTAAACATTCATCATGTTAACAAATGATAACATATTCATACAGGCATTATTTGCAAATATTTACGAGGAAATATCAATGCTTCACTTCTCTGTGTTTTTTTAACATTTGTCTGGACTTGCAAACAATGTTTCTTGTCGCTTAGATGATATAGTGGTTAGATAAGCCTATTACGGTACCGAAGGGCCCGAGTTCGAATCCCGCGGAAGGCACTGATGTTTGTAGGTCCTTGAGGTACGAGGGCACCCTAAATATATGGCGAGTTGAAAATCCTCTCGATAGGTTGCTGGTAGAAGAAGAGGAATGGGAGACCCTTGGACCAGTTCGCCCTGAGGTGCCCATCATCAAAACTTGAGGCAGAACTGAGCGAAGTCATACTGTCAACTGTATGGTGCTCGAGATTCTTGCTAACAACATGCACAATCTTTCCTTGCCGCAATGAATTTCGTGAGCTTGTTTTGATCTTACTATCAGACAAATGAGATAACACAACAAGACACAAATAACCACCAATAAGACTAATAAGACTACTAGACAAAATTAAAAATGTCTTTGATAGTGTGTGAAATTTCATTAAATCCATCACTGCCGTCAAATTTTACTTTCCTGCTATGCAAATACTCCAGATTTCGTATTGTACCCTTCTGATTACATTTCTCGAGTAACAGTGTATTATTGTGTTAGTCTAACGAAATACTCAAACCGAGTTGAAATAACCAAAAGAAAAAAATAATACTTCGAAAATAAAATCTGCTTAAATCATAGGTGTGAAATAGTGAGATCTTTCTGTAATTTAAAGAAGAAAGCTCTGCGACTAGAGACTATAATGTATTTTTCCGCCTTCTTGGCATGCCTTCGTGGTGTAGTGGTCAGTACACTCGGCGCCTATTCCAGAGCACGTGGTTTGAGTCTCGGCGAGGAGCACTGCTGATTTTTCACGCCTCCTGCTTCGAAACAGTGGCGCCTGAACTAAAAGGTGATGGATGATGACTTTCCATCACCAGGATTTGGCGATTGGGTCCCCCTAATCTCCTGTCTCCCCTTAAAAAGGGGGAGTATATAAGGTATTTCTTCCGCCTTCTTAGCATGCCTTCGTGGTGTAATGGTCAGTATGTTCTGCGCGTATTCAAGAGGTCCGAGGTTGGAGTCCCGTGGAGGGCATTGCTCATTTTTCATGTACCTGCTTTAAAGTAACCTAATGTCTCTACAAGACAACAAAATATTTTTAAAGGTCAGATGAAAGTTATAAAAGCAGATGTGTTTTAACTAGTAACTTATACATCTATGGTCTCAAATTGGAAGCTCGAAGGCATAAGACTATCAAAGCAATTTCACACGGTCCGCAAATACATTTCGCATAAATTAGTTAGAAATCTTAAGACAATAATTTGAAGGAAACGTTGCAGATTTTAATGATTTGGAGTCAATTTTACATTATTTTCGTTACTAAAAACGAACATGAGCAACGCTCCAGAGAACCTATAAATGGAGCTAATTAATTTACACTGCGTTATAAATCTTCAAAGATTTGAAGATACAAATTTGATTTAACTTCTGTTCGTATTTGTCAAAAGATAAAACACTCTCAGTTATGTAACTCTCAGTTTGCGATAAGAATAATCGTTTGTTTGAGAGTACATTTACATGTGATCAGTTATTTTTTTGTAGTTAATAATTAAATATGTCTAAGAAAAGCAAATTGCCAATGAGTGTCTACCATTCGTGATGAAGATATTTCCTACTAATTTCTCTCCAAAGTTACAAGTTTTATTAAGGCATTAGACATATAAGGAATAAGGCGTTGTAGCTGAAAAAGTTAGTGTAAGAAATAAATAAGTTTAAAATTATTTACATATTTATAAGTTTGTAATTATTTATGTGTCATGAGAAAATGTAATAATTAAAAGAAAGGAAATAGGTTGTCATTATTTATTCTCAGTTTTTGTCCTTCTTGGGAAATTTTTGTATAGTTTCAGTTTTAGATAAAGTTAAAAATAAGTTGTTTAGTAGTTAATTCAAAATATTTGATTTATTTGATTAAATGTCAGTCTGGAAATTTAATATCGTAGCGTACGGACGGGTTCGTAATAGATTGAATGCACACAGAACCGGTGATAGCTTGATAAAATTTATTTTTACCAAAAGAAATACTTCATAGTTCTGGAACCTTGCATAAAAACACTAGTACAGCTCTTCTCACTATCAGAGAGCACAACCAGTAGTTACACTGCAAATTGCTAACAATGTTAAACAGAACACAATGGAAAGCGCATTTAAAAGACGAAACGTTCACGTATACCTGAATACTCCGAAGTCATTATGAACTAAAAACTGGGAAACTGATGTTCTCTCCGGTTTTATATAGTTTTTCCCCGGTCGCCGAGAAATCTGTAGTACTTCTCGGAATTACTGGAAGGCATATGAGAGCCGGATACGGTTACAGTTACATAGAGGATCAACTCAGCATAGAGCATCAACATATAGGATTCAGTTACAATACCCATTACAGTTATATAGGGACCGGACCAAAATATCGCCAAATGCTCACCGTTTGCTATTTTTGGCGATTTATCGTCAAATTTGGCAAAACAATTAGTCGACAAAGCCATCGCTAGCTTCGCGATATCTCGCCAACTTAGCGAGATAGAACTCAATGTTAAATAGACTTTCCCCTGTATTTTTACTTTCCGGCAAAGCTTCGCTTCTTTAGATTTTCATGTTACATTATACAAAAAGCACTACAATTTTACATATAATTTCAGTAAAATTATTTACATATGTACAAAATTCATAACAATATTTGGTTGTCAACGCATTTGAGTTTCGAAGTATAACCAACAGATATTTCTTTCAGATACTAGCCTTTAGATTTCAGGCAGAAAATAAGTATTCATTCAAGTTTTTTATTTCATTATTATTCATTATTATTATTGTTTATTAAGTTTTGAAAAATATGTACTTAAAAGTTTTTAATTTAATCAAAAATCTTGTTTTGTTAACAACAATTTTATTATAATCATTCCAGTCCCCTTGCACATATGTGTGACCCAGGGCAGTTTGAGTTTGATACCACTATAACATTTCACAACAACAGTTTCCAAAAATATATGTAAGAACTCAGCCTTCTTTTTCAAAAAAGAAGATCAACTCAGCCTTCTTTTTCAAAAAAGAAGATATTTGTTTACAAAAAACTTGGATAACGTCATGTGAACTCAGAAGAGTTGCTTGATGGGTTGCTGATCAAACAAACAAAGAGAACTTTATGTTACTGAGAGGAAATTTAATGATGTTTTCGATCCATGCATTTCAGATCAATATAATAAAACTATAAATGTAAAAATGAATGTACAGTCTGTCTATACAAATCTCAACACGAAGTTGTTTATTATCGCAACTTCAGGCCGTAGACATGCACTTTCAATCTCGAAAATGGTCTAAAGGACACAAGTATTAATATGTTATGATATTTTTAAAACTAAAAAAGCAATTCTGTAAAATTACAGATTCCCCCCATTTTTTTTTCATATTTACTTACTTGTACGAAGTAAAGGAAGTATTGTAATCACAAAAAATTCTGGGTAATATTTCAACGAAAATATCCATTTTGACCGCTATTGAATACAATTTAACGATGTTTTTGTATGATATCTGTACGTACATATAAAAGACTCTTTTTCCCCAAACGAATTATAAAACTGATTTAAAATGGATTCAGAATAGAATTTTTAGTTGCATCTGTACGTACGTACGTATACGTATGTATCTCGTATAACTCAAAACAGAATAGAATCAGAACGTTGGAATTTTGTATCTAGGACTGTTATAACATGTAGATATGCACCTTCTATTTTGGTTGCAATCGGCCGCCTCAAAAGTATATAAATATTATATATATATACTATATACCCACTGTGTTACTCGGCTCCTTGAGCTCAGGTTTCTATTCTTATATGTCGGTAAATTGCGCATTTTTTTTACTTTAAAAATTATTGAATTATGTTGTTCTTATCCTTAATCCGTTCTGGAATTATCATTTTGACTCAGCACAGCGTCCATAACAAATTAATTCAGTTTCTACACTTTCAGTGTCTTTTTGCCCAGTGAGCCGAAAAGTAAACTTTCAGTTTTGTGCACCGAAAAATCGGCGTTCTTGCCCGCTGGCCGAATTGCTTGTTTTTGCGTAGAAACTACAATTTTAATTGTAAAAATTGTTTTTAATTGTTTTAACTGTATTTGCTGATTTATGTTTTTCTATATTTTTCAGTTTTTAATATATATACTAGCGAACAAGCCCGTCAGCTCATGTTTATCAAGACGGCAGTTGAACTTTGCTTGAGCAAAAAGCAAAGTCCATCAACTTATGTCTTCATGCTTTAGCCGAAAGCAAGCATATCACGGCGAGTCGCTAATATTCCTTAACTAGCTGTGGACGTTCTAGCTATGGACTAGCTATGTCCATAGCTTAGTTAGCTATCTCCATAGCTAGTTAGCTATCAGTTCTATATCTCCCGTTCTACTGGGTCGATTGTCGAACTTCAACTTGCGTTTTTCATGTCTCGACAGCTCGACTTAGGATATGTATTACATTTATATATAGCATTCTTCTAATATAGGTATTTTGATACAAAATCGTACTTTTTCTGAAATGACATGCCAATTTTTTTCCATATTTCAATTCTACGACTCAAATTATGCGAAACTGCCAAATATTCTAAAATTCGCATGAGTAGGTTTTAAATAGTTAGCTCTCAAAATTTTAGCTCCTCTATGTTCATTGAATTTGATATATATTTAATAATATATGTTTTCTTATTAAACCTATTTGATTCTTCCTTTCACATTTTGAAATTTAGGTTCATTCCAAATTAAATTCCCCCATTTTTTGTGATTTATTTTTAAAATTTGTATTTTTAAATAATTTTTGCAAATTTTTCGAAAAACAAAATTGATTTTTAACCTATAACATTTTTACCATCGTCTTAAAGTAGATGTATTTCTAAGCACACCTGCAAAATATCAGCGCTTTTTATTCAAATGTTCCTAAGATACATGGGAATATACATATTGGCGCGTTTTGAAATTTGGCATATTTGTCATACGGGATAATAACGCCAAATATGGTTTACGCCCTTTGTTAAAATTATTTGAAAGTATGAACGATGATATATTTTCCTGTCGCGTACAATGAAAAGAAGGAAAGGAAAATAGGTTGCTATAAATTGAGAAGTATGAATTTTCTTTAAAACATTACCCCTTCATTTTTCAGTTATCCTTTTAACGCTTGACTGAACAGCAGAAATGTGCAACGTGTCTCGATTTTTCAAAATAATCAATTCAAAATTTGCCAAGCCACTGCTAGGTATATAACTATAAAAATTTTTAATTGCCGACTTTTCCTGTACTTAAAATTATGCGCAAGAAGTTTTAATTTCGATCTAAACCCACTTTACATAATGTATGCCTATTAGCATTAAACGCAATTTCCATTATTACGTATTTTTTTATTTGTCATTTTCCAAATATTTCCTTATATAGTGATTTAGTAGTAAACAATATTCCCTAGTTTATAATTTTATTACATTTCGTATGGTAAAAGCACTTTTACATGCATAACTTTATAAGGTATTTCTCCCACTTTCTTCGCATGCCTTCGTGGTGTAGTGGTCAGCACGCTCGACGCGTAACAGAGAGGTCCGTGGTTCGATTCCCGGCGAAGGCGTTGCTCATTTTTCATATCTCTCTAGCTCCCAAATAACCTAATGTCTCTACGACTTATAAGCTTCCTAATGCTAAAAATACGTTAACATGGTTGCGTAATAAACATGCGTTTTAAAACTTTTAGGATCATAATTTAATAATCATACAAAATATTCATTAGACTACAAATATTTTGCGTTTTTAATTTATGCAATAATTTTAGTTGTCTCTGTGTCAATCAATACTGAAGCATGCCAGTCTTTTTTGGCCACGAAAAATATAAATTTCGGGAAAAAAATAACTCATCTATTAAAAAAAAAATACATTGATCAAACTTTTTCACGACAGACTTGAGTTCCAATGGTCTTCTCTTAGTCTACTAATATTGGAAACATTTTTCTAAACTCGTATTTTTAATTACATTGTGATATATCCTTGTTCAAATTTTCCAGCGACAGCTTAAGTAAGTGAAGAAACCAGGCAGGAGAAGGGTTAAAAGAATCCTTTATACTCTTTAAAATTCTAATTCGACTTGACGCTAAGAAACTACGCCTCGCTTGGCTGGTAACTCAACTAACAAGAACTAGACTAAAAATTCAAAGATACTAACAAACAGTAGAGTATTTTTACCAGGGCTCAGACAATCCTATTACTCAAAACCGCGTCGAAGTCTCGTGGCAGCAAAGTAATATAGGTACGCCACTTTAACCAGTAGAATCAGAAGCTGACGCTACTAAGGTACAATGCTTGCCCACACTCTCTTTTTACTTTCTTCTAGAACTCAGTATTTAAACCTTTTCTCCTAAAGATAGAATTTGCGTTCCTTCACGCGCGCTGCCAAATTTAAATATTCTGGCATTGACAATTAGGGGAATGAAGGCTTATGGGAAAGCGTAAACTTAAACTTAATTGTTTAGTGAAAATAATTAAAAATCCCTACAACTTACAAATTTAAATATTTCACACTTCAAGTCAACACTTCCCAATTTCACACTTCACACTTCAAGATTTCTGAGTTCACACGAAAGTCAAACATTTTATCTTTTATTTTTTAAAATGACTGTAAACCTTTTCTAAGCATAATTGTAGCAATTAGGTGATCATATAAAAATTAAGATTTCGTAAATTTTACAAAATTGATTTGGTTTTAAGAAAGTCTAAATATGAGCCGTTGCTTTATGTAAAACATTTATAAAAGTGGAAATATAGTGTAGAGACAGTAGGATTTTTGGAGCAGAAGACATGAAAAATATGCAATACCCTCGCCGGGACTCGAACCTCGGACCCCTCGAATACACGCCGAGTGTGCTGAACATTACACTAGGAAGGCATCCTAAGAAGGCGGGAGATATACCTTATATAATCCCACTTTTAAAGGGCGACTGGGGATTAGGGGACCCGATTACCAAATCCGGGATGTGGAGAATCATCATCCACCACCCTTTTAGTTTGGGAGCCACTGTAGAGAAATTTAGGTTAGTTTGAAACAGAAGTGCATGAAGAATGAGCAATGCTCTCACCGGGAACTCGGACCTCCCGAAACGCACCTAGTTCGCTAACCATTACACCACGAAGGTATGCTAAGGAGGCAGCAAAAATATACTATCTGTACGATTAGTAGTTCCTAAAATAAAGAACGCTTAAGGACTTTAAAGGTTACTGTATAAATTTTACAGGAAGTGAATTTATTGAATTAAATAAACTGCTGCAAATATTACATGTTAATAGAATTATATAATAATATATATCTAATTTTTGTATTGCAGGAAATTCAGTATATCTTATAGTTCAAATTAATTAAAAGGTAAGAATTATATGCCTTGCATTTAATAACTCTAAAATGATAAAATTATCTTACTTAAAAAAATTTGATGGAAGAATGAGGCAAAGGTTTGACGATACTTTGAAGGACACACGGAAGTTCCAGTGTTTTAGACAGTTGTATCATCGTGCCGTTAAATTATTACCCATATTTTGGAATAAGCTCAATTTTTTTATTTTCATAAATCAAGTAATGAAGTAAAGAATCAAGTAAAAAAATTATCCCCCTCAAATTGGGTTTACACTCTTGCCTTGATGTTGCTTTCAGGTTTTCTTTTTAATGCATTATTGCTTCAAGACTTGAATGCTTTAATGACCTTAATGCAAGATTTTAATGATTTTCTTGAGGCCTCTGGAGATATAGCTGCAGTCATCCTTTTTTTATATTCACTATATACCATAAGCACTTCGAAAACAGCTCGGTTCTTGTAACATTCTTGTGAGTAAAGGTAATGCATTCCGTTTCATCAGTATTTAGTCAGAATAAAATATTAACCATGATACTGCACATCTTTGGAGGCTACGAATTTTAAAGGCATGAGATAAAGAAACTGTTTAAGGTATTTCTCCCGCCTTCTTAGCATGCCTTCGTGATGTAACGGTCAGCACACTCGGGGCGTATTCGAGAGGAGGTCCGAGGTTCGAGTACCGGTGAGGGCATTGCTCATTTTTCAAGCTTTTAGCTTTAAAAAACTCCTAATGACTCTACAGTGGTGCCCGAACTAAAAACGGTGATGGATGATGATTCTGCACCACCAGGATTTGTTGATTGGGTTCCCTAATGCCCAGTCGCCCTTTAAGAGGGGGAGTATATAAGGTGTTTCTCCCGCTTTCTTAGCAAGTCTTACTGGTGTAATCGTTAGCACACTCAGGGCGTATTCGAGAGGTCCGAGGTTCGAGTCTTGGCGACGGCACTGCTCATTTTTCATGTAGTCCTTCTTTAAAAAAATCCTAACGACTCTACTACTGGTTTCATCGACACTGAAAACGTCTTTAATATACTTGTATGGATAAATTCTTGAATCTTCTTCAAACGTCTTTGAATTTGTCTTTTGTCTGAGACGTCTTTGAATTCTCAGCTTACATAACATTCTCTCATGTTATAAGGACTAATAACTCTACAGTAGCGCCCGAACTAAAAAAAGGTGATGGATGATGATTCTTCACCACCAGAATTTGGCGATTGGGTCCCCTAATCCCCAGTAGCCCTTTAAAAAGGGGAGTGTATTTCTCCCTCCTTTCTGCATGCCTTGGTAGTATAACGGTAGCACACTTGGCGCGTATTCGAGAGGTCCATGTTGGAATCTCGGCTAGGACATTGCTCATTCTTCACGTCTCCTGCTTACAAAGTAGCTAATAAATCTACACCGTAATTTAAAGTTATACAGCCATTGAGTTGAAAGTGTTGTCTTTCAGTAATCAACCGCGATGTTATTTTTTTATACTTTTCATTTAACACAGAACAGTTCGTGAAGTACTTGACGCACTGCACTGAAAGAAAAACTTGAGCAAATAATGATTTCAATACATTAATATTTTCTCCTTAAGTACTCAACTTCTTTGAAGAGGACGTTTTGAAAACTGTTATTCTTTTTTGAATTTCCTGCTTTAAGAAACATTTGTTTTTAGTACTGAAGTAGAAATATTTAATCCTTTCAAAAGTTATATTTCTATAAATTTCGCATTCTTATCATTTCTTATCATTCTTATCATTTTTTATCATTCTTATTATTCATATCATTTCTTATTCTTATTCTTATCATTTCTTATCATTTATATAATTTTTTTATCATTCTTAGTCTTATCATTTCTTATCGTTCTTATCATTTCTTACCATTCTTATTCTTATCATTTTTTATCATTTCTTATCATTCTTATCATTCCTTATCATTCTTATTCATATCATTTCTTATCATTCATATCATTCCTTATCATTTCTTATCATTCTTATTCTTATCATTTCTTATCATCCTATTCTTGTCATTTCACATCTTATTTTTAACTGCATCTTTCAGGGACACTCGTTTTAGGATACCCATTCATTTTATAGCCATTTGGTAACATTAAAGTAATTAGAGTAAAGACATTAAAGTAAAATCCAGAGGAAAAATATTTGAGTTAAAACGTGCTCACCAGATGACAGAGGCCTAAAGCATCTTCAAAACCTTTCTGGTCAAAAGAAAACATTGTTTAATCTGTTTCACTTAGTGTTTCGATCTTAATTTCCGATGCAAGTAGTCTAAATCATGTGATTTTAGCGATTTTTAAGACAGGTAACTGATATATTAAATATCATATTTCAAAATTATAAGGAAAAACTAGCTAGCTGAAACATTCTTCGTAAAAGAATGAGTATGAAAATTTATATTTCGTACGTTTTTGTTAAAAAAGGGGCATTACCAAAACTGTTGAATCCTTTATGCATAATTTATTTTGTTAAATATTTAATTTTAAACTATACTGTACACAGGTATATTGTGCATAGGTATACTGTGCACAGGCGTTTCGCTGTTACGAAAAAAAACAAAGAATCACTCCAAATATAATCAAGTTGCAGCACATAGAAACTGGCAGGACACGTATCTCAATAAATATTAAAAAGTTTTTGACTTTGATTTATTAACACTTTTGAATATCCCCAACGGCAAACTTTAAGGATTATGTGCTTAGGATCCCTGATAAAAAAAAGTTGCTTCCAACACCCACATTTTGTGAGGATAATTTTAAATTGTCATTTAATTAAACAGCATGGTTCGTTATGCCATCCATAAATACTAAATCACCTAATCCTGATGCCGACATGTACCCCTGCACAAGAACAACTGCACCGCCATGTTTTACTGTACCAACCAAAGGCTTGCGATTAAGTTCCTCAGTTTCTCTTCTCCATAAAATTATACTCGCATGGGAACCAAAAATGTTAAATTTGCTTTCATCTGCAAATAAGACATAGCTTCAATATGCTTTGGGCTTATTTACCATTGATTTTTCAAAGGAAAAAATAAGCTGTCCATTTTTTGTTCTTACAAAAAAATTTCTTCGAGCAGAGCGCTCATGTAATTGAGCTGATCTGAGTATTCATCGAACAGTTCCGGGTCAAATTGAAGTAGAAACAATTTCAGTAAATTCTGCGGAAAAATCCGCAGAACTCAAATGTGGATTTTTTATATATTTTCTAGCTACAAATCTCTGATCACGTTGAATTAATTTTGCCAAACGAGGTCTTCTTACTTCATTTTCGATCCGATTTTCTTCTTTAAAGGATTTTATCACATACTGCACCCTAGAATGGGATACATTTGCTAATTTATCGATATCCCGAATCTATTTTCCACCCTTCTGAAGAAAAAATGATCAGTTTTCGAATGATATTTGTTGTTTCCTTACGACTACGACAAACTTTTAAAATTAATTAAATTATAACGAAGTAAGCAAGCAAAGAATAAAGCCAAACGAATTTTAAGCTTCATCAAAATGAAAAAAAAAAAAGTGTCAACGAAAACGTTTCTGTGCGCGGTCACTTTTGTGGCGTTTTTTAGCTGTGTCTTCTTACATTTTCAATTTTAGAAAAAGAAAACAGGTCAGTATTAAAATTAAAGAAAAAAAAATCTGAAATGTTTCAGATTTTAAATTACGTCCAAAGGGACATTTTTTTAACATTTTGTGTGTTACCTTTATTTATTAAATATCATGTTCTTCGCACTTAAAACCTAAAATTCAGCAGCAATAGCAATATCCCAAAATAATTTTTAAATATCTTTAGAATTTCCGAATAATTTAGAATTTCCGATACACAATTCCGCGCGCTGGAGATACAAAGATTTTTTTCCCGTAGAGTGTTGCCGTTGCTCGCTCTTAAGTCTTTGAGTTTGTTAATAAAAAATTCGTTAAAGTTTTACAAAATATGAAATAGATAAAGAAACAGATTCCAAATTTCGGCTTCCAGATGCCTATATTCGAGTGGAAACGTACGTTATTCAAAATTGGATAGCTCTAGGTACCGTTGTTTTACCACAGTGCAGAAATATACGTACAATTATGCAGATGCTTCATTATTTAATTTCTTTAAATATAACACAGGGTCAAAATATTTGGTGGCAACAATTTGAAAAGTGAATCAACGCAAAATGTGAAAACAAAAAAAAGAAAAGTTTTGTTTTATTCAAAATCACATGGAGGTGATGTGAAAACATTTTGAGCTTTACATTCGAATTTAATTCCGAACTACACTGCTTTTTCTAAAATATTTTAAATGTCCGAGCACTTTTGAGAGCCTGTGTATACGAAACATCATTTTCAAATCTTCAATCAATCAAATTATTATTACTCAATTAACATTATGAAGCTAAAATTTTTATAGTATAATTTTTTAAAAAAATAATCCTGTGATTTTTACAAAACGTGGCACTTGGCATTGTTATTGTTTAATGCATTTAATATTACCAAATTCAGTGAACATTGCAAGAATAAAATTTTGATAGCTAATTAAAAAAAACTGATTGTGCGATTTTACAAAACTTGGCACTTTGATATAATATCTTAAGTATTTTATAAGTGATAAAATTTCGTAGACGTTTTAAAGTACTGCTATAAATCTAAAGCAGATGTAATTTTCAAATGTTATTTCTTCTGAAAAGAAAGAGTTTCAGTTTGTAATTTTTTGCAAATTTATCTGAATTGAAAATATTTTATGTCCAACAAAATAGGTGTTGAAAGTTTTATATTTTACAAAAATTTCTTTCGAAACTTCTTTAGACTTTAAAAGATTTTAAAGATTAAAAAGACTTCAGAATATTTAATAAGTTCTCGTACATACGTCGAGTTAATACTCGTAAATACGTCTAGTTAATACTTGTAAAATTAAAAAAGACTTAATAATACCTAAAATTTCTTTAAGTCGTTACGTTAATACTCGTAAAATTAAAAGATTTAATAAAACTAAAATTTCTTTAAAGTCTCAAAATCTGGTCTTATCAAATATGATTTCAAAATTTGCATCGTCCAGTATGTCCTCTAACTCAATACAAGTTCATTTAATTGAAAATTTTTCGTGTTACATAAAACTTCTTTCAAATGATTTATGAAAAGTACGTTTATATAAAATGAGAATTTGTATATGCATTTTATCAGCTACTCCTTATCGCAAGGATAGCTTGATTTGATTGAGAGATTTTATAATCACAGAAAACTTCTTTATGATGAGTTATGAAAAATCTCAAAACATAATTTTAGGAAACAAAAATTGTACATGTATTCCCTGATATCGGATGTAGATATCAGATTATCGGATCGATATCAGATTATGCTACACCGGATGTAGCTTCTTTTGATTAAAAGGTTTACACATTATACAAAATTTCTTTAGGATGAATTTTGAAAAGTTTAAAAGTCACGAGTTTATAAAAAAAAAGAGTTCAAATGTACAACTTGCATCAAAAAAAGAACAGCTCTATATCTGTTACTCTGCTGGACCAGTAGATGAAATTGAGCTTACGTTTTTCATGTCTCGAAAGCGTGACTTAAGATATATTTAATATTTATATATAGCATTGTTCTAACATAAGTATTCTGACTTCTTTTGGAATGACATACCCATTTTTTTCTATGTTTCGATCCTATAATTCAAATTATGCCAAAGTTTTATAAAAATTGCAGGAATAGTTTAAAAAAAAGTAGCTCTCAAAATTTTAGATTCTCAATGCTAATTGAATTTGCTATATATTTATTAATATCTCCTTTTATATTAAACGCACTTGATTGCACCTTTTACAATTCGAAATTTAGGTTCGTTCCAAATGAAATTCGCAACTATTTTCTGATTTATTTTTTTAATTTTTATTTTTTAATAAATTTCATAAATTTTTCGCAAAAATAATTTAATTATAATCTGTAAAAGTTTTCTGTCATCTTAAATTAAATGTATCTCTAAGCGTACCCGCAAAAAGCTAGAGTCTTTTGTTCAAATTTTCCCATGATATACGTGAATTTATATGTTGAAGCGTTTTCAAATTTGGCATATTCATTGTAAAGCGATAATAACGCCAAATGTTGTTTACGCACTTTCTTAAAATCAGGACTGTGTGGAGTCGATAGGGAAAATGACCGATTCCGACTCCGGCTCTGACTTTTAAAGACTCCGTCATATATATGTAAACATATACACATGTGTTACAGCTTATTTTTTTAAAATATAAAAGAAGCAATAGATGCTACAGAAAAAAAAACTGATGACATAGTAGATTATTTATATTAATTAGCATTTATTATGAAATGGAAAAACTAGCATTAGTAATTTAAGAAACAGTATAGCTTCGGCAAGATCTTCTTTGATAAAGGACCGTAGATCCGATTTAATAAATTTCAGAGCTGAGAAGAGGCTTTCTACACTAACTTCAGTAAGAAAAAGAGCTGTTGCTGTTAGAGCAACTTCTTTTAACTTTTCAGGATACATTTGTATAAGTTCTAAAAGAGGTGTCTTGCAAGAACGATCATATTTCTCTATTTCGTCAAGGGCTGTATAGAAATCTTGTTTGTATTTTTTCATTTTTACATCTAAAGTCTCTTGGATTTTTATTTGATTCACTTTGCCTTAGCCTTTTCAATATTATCCAAATATTTCTCAAAATCTAATTCATCAATGGAAAAAGATGATAAAGACTCAGTTGCAACTTCTGCAGTCTAACTGTCTTGATTTGAAAACACTAGTTGTTATTAGAATAATTTCATTCTCTATGAAAGTTCATAGATGGCTTTCTTTGCCTTTTTAATTTCTTCTTCATCCAACAAAATTCGATGTTTTGGATCTTATATATATTGAATCCAGCAAGATCTCATTTCTTGCAAACTAGCTTCTCTTTTCTTCATTGAGGAATTGATTCTTCCTGCAATAAGCCGTCCCATCATTCTTGCAGAAACAAGCCTCATGTTATTTCTTCAGATTGCAGCTTTTTTGTGTAGGGTGTAGATGGAGGAGTTTCCAATTCTACAAGATCATTCTACAGTTTGTCTGTTAGTGAAACATTAGGGTTATCTACCTTTTCTAAAAAAGTTCTTAACTCTAACAAACCCTTTATCATCCAATATATATTTTCCTATCGCGTTGCTTGATGAATAATTCATCCTTGTCCTGCTGTCCTCCTGCGAATGGCATCACTTTTGGCAGTCCTTGCTTCGATTGCTGTTTGCCTAAATTTAACAATTAGATTTGTAGCACGGGTACCAATAAGATTTGTAACATTTGGTACATTTTGCAACCATGGGGCTTCTTTATCTTGTTGTGAATTATGCTACAATAGTGCCATCTATAAGATGAAGAAGTAACTGAATGAATCAGTCTAATGAATAATGGCAAATATCACATCCATCCTCCTCCCTTATATTTATTTATTAATATGCCAATCAAATGGAAAATAACTAAATATTATTAATGTATATAGTCCATATATAAGACATTACCCTAAGTAATGTCTTATTATTGTTATTATTATTATTTTCCTTGTTTTATTCCCAATTATGCTTAATTTTATGATTAATCCAGAACTCTTTTAACGGATCCCACAATTTGTAATGTATTTGTTCATCTTTACATCTGTACCTGATTATATAGCATTTCCTTAATATAACTGCATGCCTACCAAGTACCATAATAGTGTATGCCTAACATGTACAATGTATTTGCTCATTTTTGCATCTGTACCTGATTATATAGCTATGTTTAATATAACTGTATGCCTAACATGTACCATAATAGTGTATGCCCAACATGTACTGTATAAATGTATAAATGTCTGCCTAACATGCACCATAATAAGTGTTCCCTTTAGTTTCAGCAGTCCCCATCATGCACCTTCTTTCCATGTTCTGGTCCTTATTTCAATGCTCCACGTTTAGCGTGGTTAATTGCAGGAGGACACACTACTAAGCTCTTTATATATATATATATATACTTTAAATTCCATCGACGGGATCCAACAGGCTGAAAGGCACCTAACCCAGTGGGCCAGCTGTTCTGTCGATGGCGAAAAGAAAGAAAGTCCATAGATAAAAATAACTCAGTTTGTCATTAAATATTTTTTCAATTTACTTTAATTGCATTTCAAATCGAAACTGTCTAACAAAAAATGGAATTGGAGTCGATGTGTTATTAATGACTCCAGCTCCGACTCCTTTTACCCCAAAATCTGCCTAACTCCGATTCTGACTCCGACTCTACAGCCCTGGTTAAAATTATTTGAAAGAATGAACGATGCATCTTTTCTTTTCTATTGTGCGCAATATAAGGGGAAGGAAAATAGGTTACCATAAATTAAGAATTTCGCCAGGTGAGTTATTCTTGGTTCAAATTGAAAAAAGTGCGCCAAGATATTTTTTTTAATTTCTTGGTAAGTTTCTCATTCAATTTTACAAAATTTAATATTTGAGTCTAATTTGAGCCGTAGAAACCAAATATAGAGTAAAATCACTTAGCAATCCTAGAAAGAGTTCGATTTTGTGTCAGAATACCTATGTTTAAACAATGCTATATATAAATTTATTATATATCCTAAGTCATGCTTTTCAGACATGTAAAACGAAAATTAAATTTCAACAATTTCACCAGAACACGAGATAGGGATTTCCAGGAGATTCCTTTTTTTAATGCAGAATTTATATTCTTTTATCAGTTCTTCACAGCAATAGAGCTTCACTAGATTAAATGCACTGGAGATCAGATAAAGAAGCATTCCGTTTTGCTAGTAAATAAAAGGGAAAATCAACAGATACGAAAATCATAATGAAAGTGTTTCTCATAAACACTAGAAACTTTAATGTAACGTTTTAATTGCAGATTTTATTATGGCTTCCTTATACACGGGCTAAAGATGTATTTCCATTTCTTGACGAATCTTTGCAAAGATTAGAAGAAATTCCGCATGATGACAAGAGCGTAAGTATTTATTTGCTGTTTGACAAATTTTCCATTCTTTGTTTAATTATTGCATAATTCACCTCATTTAGCAAAATAAATCTATTTTGTAATTTATGGTTTTATATTTATTTAGGGTATACATATTTTAATATACTCTATTTCATTAACTAACTTTTTATCTTTGCTTCACTCTTTTATCTCGCACATTACAGAAGTAATTGTGCAGCGCTGAAACCATGGAACGCTGGTATTTACTTTGTATGCTCTGCGAAACAGCAAAAAGGATAGCTGTATAGATATTTTCGTTTCTTCTTTCCATTTCCAAACGCTAATGTTAATTTGTTCCTATTAAAATTTTCTCTTGGAGGTATTCTTCCCTGAAAGGAATTCTTGAGTATTTTGTCTTCTCTAATCAATTAAGTAACTACTACAGAGTTTAATGCAGTTCCTATATGTGATCTCCATAATTCTGCTTATAATGCCCTTATATATTTGCATATAACCGGATCTCTGGAAGTTAGAAAATCTCCATCCGTCAGGCAAAATCAATATTGGTGGTTGTCTCAATCGAAGGCAGATCACTTATTAAAAGGAAATGAAATCTTTTGTTGAAAAGTCGCACGTTCTCTCATATATTAAATCGAGCTAATTCTCATACCCGATTTTTCATCTATTCATTCCATCCATATGATTATTTAACCAGGCTTTTATCGCGATACGGTCCGGATATCAAGTTTACTGATCATGTTTATTTATTTTATGGCGCTTCCGATCGGTCAGGTATATTTAAATGGGGCAAAACAGGCAAGGGCTATCTGCCGAAGGGGAGGAATGACATCACGCAGGACTTTAGAAGGTAAACTAGCTGGTATTTATGTTTGTTATACATAGCAAAACCACAAAACCCTCATGCAGCCAGCCCGTCCGCCTGGTTTCCAGCCCACGTTGAACAACGAGTTTTCAAAGACTTTACCGCTCAGTGACTGGTAGACCTACAGTACTACTGAATATCTTCATACTTTCCCTGTTCATGTTATAAGCGAATTCGCAGAAGGAACAGGGACTGATATCAGGAAATATCTACTTCTGATTATTTAATGAACTTATGTAAAAAGATGCCAAGGTGCTTGGTGCTTGATCTGTATTCATCTAGCGGAATGTTAATGATAACTGTGGACCTTTATTGTATTAAAGATAATAATAGGCTCTAAATATTTGGTTATTTTTTTTCCCATTTAAGAGAAGAGCTCACTTCAAAACGGAGTACCTTATGTTCTAGATTAATTTAAGTGGCATCCAGCGAGAAACTTTATAAATTGTTACTCCTTTCAGAAATCTAATTTCAATTTAATGCTGTGTTTCAGTCTTTGACTTATAAATGCCTTTATTTTTAAATATTTTTGTTCTTTTCATTCACCCAAAGGCTTTTTACTTCCTTGTACGAAGTAAAAAGAAAGTATTGTAATCGCAAAACATTTTGGGTATCATATTTCAACGAAAATATCCATTTTGACCGCTATCGAATGCAATTTAACGATGCTTTTGAGCGATATCTGAACGTAAGGACAGAATAAAGGACTCTTTTCCCCCAAAAAAATTATAAAACTGATTTAAAATGGATTTGAAGAGATTTGTTTCGTGGCGTCTGTAGATACGTACATACGTGCGTATGTATGTATGTATGTATTTCGCATAACTCAAAAACACGTAGCTTCAGAAAGTTGAAATTTTGCATATAGGACTGCTATAACATGTAGATGTGCACCTCTTATTTTGGTTGCAATCGACCTCACCAAAAGTATATAAATATATCTACATATATAACCACTCTGTTACTCGGCTCAGTGAGCTCGGTTTCTTTATTCTTATATATTTGTGAACTGTGTATTTTTTACTTTAAAAAGGATTGAATTATGTTGTTCTTATCTTCCGGTGAAGGTTTTTATGCCTTTAGTTAACTTGCATGCAATAATTGCAGAATTATCAGCAATTTAAAAGTTGTTTAAGTGTGGCTAAGTTTTGCTTATGATAGCAGACATATTTGTTTACATTTGAATCTTGGCGGAATAGTGGATTTGTTGCCAATCGAGAGAAACTAAGCTGGCAACAACAAAGATAACGCCTTCGTTTATTATTGCGAATTAAATCATGCTTAATCCATTCAGGAAGTCATTCGAGGAAATAAGTGTTTAAGATTTACTGCGTAATTTTTAATATAGATATTTTTAAGATTTTATGTATTTTTGCCTTGTCGCGAAGTCAGAAATGAATTAATTGAATGAAAAATGCTGAATCGTCTGTGAAAAAATTGTTTCTTCTTCTTCTTCTTCTTCTTTTTTTTTTTTTTTTTTTTTTTTTTTTTTGTTTCTTAAATTTCTTTTACACATCGTTTTAGATATATTAAAGTATTTGAATAGAATTTTTGTGCATTCTGAATTATAAAATGAATGAGATGTAACGTTATTAAGTGAACCTAGCGCCAGAATGTCGGTATGGTAAACAAATGTAGTGAAGTTTAAAGAATGCATTTATTCTATTGCGGTTTATTCGCTTTCGACGAAGTAGATTTAATTCAATCTAATAAGTTTAAATAAAATGCAAGAAAAATGCGTATATTTTAATATTGCGTACAAGGAAGTCATGTGGTGTACACATCAAATTTTTTTAATCACTATCAAACTGATAATATTTTTAAGTGAAAGCCAATCATTGATTACAATCATTGCAAATCTGAAAAAAATGTTCCACTTTTTTAAATACAATTTTATAAATTCACTGAAATGTGGATGAAGAATTTGAAATTAATTCAAGTACCAACAAATGCTTTATTATATTACAGGTACCAATACGTAGCGAAAAAAGACGGAAGATCACGAACAATGAGGCTATTGAAGAAGGGTGGACAGCTTGGGGTCCATGGCAAACGTGCTCTCGCAGTTGCGACGGGGGCATTGCCATTAGTTTGAGAAATTGCCGAGGGACTTGTCCTGTGGGTCAACATATCAGAAGACAGATCTGTAATATGCAGGTTTGTATATAAAATACAAAGTTGAAATATTCGGTCTCTTTTTAACTAGAATTTTCTATTTAATTAAGCTACATGTAATCTGAGCCAAATTTATATTACTTATTATTTACCAAATGTGTTAGTAATTTAATCAAAAATATTTTGTGTACTTTAAGGGTTTAATAATTGCTTTCAGGTTTAGTGAACAATATAAGAGCCAAATCAAAAAAATTTCAACAAGATCGGTGGTTATCTTTCTAGATGTGAATGACTTCATCGAAGAATTTCTAAAGAAAACTAGATTTTATTTATGTCACGCGTAAAAAGGGAGGGGAATAGGCTGGCTCATAAGAGCCTCGTGAAGCCAGCCGATTCAGCTCCTAAGAACTTCTAAATGAGCCACAGTTTTAAACATTATATTAAGAGCCTTTCTAAATATTCTTCTTTCTTTTAGGCTTTAAATTTTCTCATAAATGTTTCATTCAAGAGCCACATTGCAAACACATCTTTACTCAAACATCATAAACAAAACTTACGTGCAGCCGAATTTATTTTTAAAGATTTCTCTAATGTTTTTATTAATTGCAATTTTCCGTCCTATAATTATTATTTAAGTGTCATATTCTTGTTCCACGTGCTCATAAAACAGAAATTTTCAGTATTTAGTTATTTACTTTCAATATTCTTAAGTACTTGATGTTGTATTAAAACAATATGACAAAATGCATATTATGGTAATATTAATATATGAGAATTTAACTAAGTTGCAGATTATTCATGTTTTTGTGAGTAGGATCGCCAGGATCCAAATCTCAGATTTTTAGCTTGATATATTCCCCGCTACACCACAGGGACACATGAAGGGAAAAAAATTCCTTACAAAGTAAACAATGTTCACTTTATTTTATACAAGAATAAATTTTGAGAAGTCAGAAAACTATCGAAACTTGCAATTAAAAGTGTTTCATTGCTTAATAGTGTTGGCTTGTCTTTAATGATCTTATGAAGAAAATTATTAGTCTCTATTTAAGGAAATGGCAATCCTATTTACAATTCTGCTGTAATTTAAAATGAGTTTTCTCCAAATTTTCAAAAATGTGATTTAAAATTAAAATTAAATTCAAAATAGCTTACTTCATTAAGAAGAAAAGAAACTGGTTAATGTGGTAAGAATTTGCGTGACTCCAAAACTCTTTCAAGAGAGTTTTTAAATATGTGATCTTTTCATTTCTTCTGATTAGAGAGGAAATAACATTAAACGCGTGTTAACTTCCAAGGTTTGTTATTAGAGCAAATATTTATGCTCAGTAGTTAAGACATTTTTTTCATTTCGTTTCCTGTTTTGAAAAGTTTAAATCCTAATTACAACAGTCTGAAAATTCGCAAAGCAAATAAAAAATAAGTCTTTGTAACCCTTCAATTTGCTGTTTTAAACTTTTTTAATTGCTTCTGAATAACTTAAGCGCTTAATTTTAATATTACGAACATGGTGAATGTCACTAAATATATGAATAACTTTTTATCATATAGTGACATTATCTTAGTTTATTATTATTATTATAAAGGTGCACATTCCAGTTGTTTGTTTTTAATACATGATATCAGTGAATAATAGTGATCATTATGTAAAAGGTTTTTCATGATTAGAAAATTTTTAATTAATTAATAATTCAATTAAATATGTTTTTGGTTTTGATTGTAACTATGAATTAACGTGAGCATAAACGTAAATGTGTGTATGCTTCTTAGAAAAAACATAACAAAAATTAACAGCAGTTTAAAACATATTTTAATGACGGTAATCATGGTAGATGTATCAGCGAAGGCTTTTGTTGTTCGCTGCTGTCTGATATGTACAATGATGTTCTGAAATTGTATTTATCGTATATGTCCAACACTCCCTGAAACCTCATACCTCGTTCGTTGCTTAGCAACGAGAAAAAGTGAAATCTCGTTATTTGGTCAATCATTCTGTGGGCGCACGCCACTCACGCGGAGCGCTTCAACTTAGAGCAGTTAGAAGTCAAAGGGTTAAAATGTGTTCCACTGAGACATCTCTTCCGAAAGCCAATAGCCCTCGTATGCCTTGCTTTGTTCAACTAAAGAAAACAAATAAACTGAAACTGCGGTCAAATTGTAAGGTTTTAGTTAAACTAACAAAGTTTTATTTTAATTTTACTTTTTCTATCTGTTCTTATTTCAACTTCCCGTTAGAATAAGCGCGCGTTTCAGCTTTATGCTAATTTGAAGTGGAGCCAAGTTGCTATTTAAACGGTAGGGAGGAACCTCTCAGTGTGAGAGAGCTTTTAGTCTCAGACCACTGCTACTTTATTCGACGTTCGCCTGACCAGCTAGTATTTAAATTCTAAGCCGTAACGCTGTTACACTATTACTTATTGAAGTAAATCTAAGCGCGTTAGTATTAGTTAAATCTTGCTACGCACCGTTTAGTTTAGAGGCAAACCTCGCGTTCATAGCTCTGTGAGCAACGACGACTTAATTTCTATTTAATTTTAGTTTAAAGAATTTGATTGTTCATTTTAGACCCAAGTGCGGTCATTATTTTCTGTATCCCTCCCGAGTAGAGAAGTGGCTGTATATAATTGTGGTTTAATAAAAGAGGATTTTAAATCCTTCTGAAGTGCAGTTCTTCTACCACTTAACCGCAGTTTTCTGCCACAGAACATAGCTGCATTCAGCTCCCTGTTCAAGATCAGGAGTTAAGTTTTCACGAAGATATTCGCCAAGAATATGCACCGAACACTCAGTCCTGACAAAATAACAGTCATCAATTCTTCGAAATGTCATTTGCTATTTTCTGCATTAATGCACTAGCTGCGAAGCAGCTGAAACCATCCAACAATAGCAGTTGGTTACTTTGCTGGTTGTTATTAAATTAAAAAAGTATACAAAAATCGATGTAAATTGAGGAATACCTACTTGAGGGACTTTCTGAGAGAAGCTGGTTCGTATTCACGTTATACATGGGAAACAACCATGTAAGATTCCACGCATCGGGAATCGAAGATAGTTCGCACTTCTGATCTTCAACGCCCGTTCCATTTAGTATTTGAAGATGACACAGTTTTTCGTCGGTTCTGTTCCTGGCAATTAAAAAGGCTGCATATATCGGATTTTTGGAATTTCCACTTGTGTAATGTGAACACAAGTCAGTTTCTCTTATAAAGCTCTCCAAGTAAACATTCCATGTTTAAGGCAGAGTTATGTTATTCTTGTAAATGTTTGATTTTATGTAATTTTTTAAGGAAAAATATTTTTTTTAGATATCACTTCTTAAATTTTAGAAAGAGCTGTTTGTAAGTTCCTGATTATAATGGAAATATACAATTTTGATTTTTAATTTAAAATCAGTCTTTCTCGTCTGTTTCAAATAAAACAATTATCACACTTAGGTGTAAGATTTCTCTTAAAAGAAAGAAAAACCAAAGAAAAATGTGTTAATTGACTATGCCAAAGAACGCTGTCAGTTTGTTTTAACAACAAGACCATAAAGCAAGAGCAGCGTGGACTAAGAATTTCTCTTCCCCATTCGTGTATTCATGTAATTGTCAGAAACATATCTCCAGCGAATTCTTTATCCTGTTAAAGAAAATATTGCTTTTAAATTTTGTTAAAAAACTTTTTTTTGGTGTGTGCTTTTGGGTTAATTTGGTCTTTGTAGTCATCTTGTTGTTAAAGTAAACTGACAGCGTTCTTTGGAATAGTCAATTAACACATTTTTCTTCAGTTTTCCTTTGTTTTAAAAGTAATCTTACGCCTCACTGTGATAATTGTTTTATTTGAAACAGACGAGAAAGACTGATTTTAATTTAAATATCAAATCTGTATATTCTCATTAAAATCAGAAACTTACAAGCAGTGATTTCTAAAATTTAAGAAGTGATATATAAAAAAATATTTTTACTTAAAAAATTACTTCAAATAAAATTTTGCTTCGTGTTGGAAATTTTTGTGTGTAAAAAAACGCAGTGTACGAATTTTGGATTTCTTTCTAAATACATTTTATTTTCACCTTGGCATAATCACGTTTTAAATGAATACATGAAATATATTTATCTAATGATTACTGAAAAAACTTCAATCTGAACTGTCTTCACGTAATTAAGGGAATTCCTTTACTTCAAAGGTTCATTTAACACTATTATTTGAAATACCCTGATTGTTCTTCAGCTTTTGTAAGAATATCTGTATAGAATTGAATTTTACTCAAATATATCTTAAACGTACATTTTTCTGTTGGTGTATACCTTTTCTTTCAGTTAAGTAATAATTACCTATGATATTTGATAGAATAAAAATTTTAAAAACAGTAACATTACTTGCTCTGTCGTATGATCCA
Organism: Stegodyphus mimosarum; assembly: GCA_000611955.2. Classification (NCBI taxonomy): domain Eukaryota; kingdom Metazoa; phylum Arthropoda; class Arachnida; order Araneae; family Eresidae; genus Stegodyphus; species Stegodyphus mimosarum. The sequence continues at coordinate 280,640 of KK112505.1, read as the reverse complement.
TGCAGCAGTCGAGATGTAGAGACTATTCGAGAAAATGCTAGAAGAGCACAAAATTACATGCAGAATCATGGAAAACGAAAATATTTTAAGAAACAAAACAAAAAAATAATCACAGTAGATCAAATCATAAACATGTACTTTATACAGTCTGTCTATGCTACGAAACGCTCTCGCCAGTCAGTCTGCAGCTGTATGTTGCCGTAGAAACGAACCTTGACCCATTTTCCGTAGGGGTGTCTTGAAGATTTACCACGTTCAGTTTACCACGTTGGCGCATTTAAAGAGGCATTGGCAACCCTTGTTTCGTCCCTATTTGAAATACACTAGGCTTGTTGATATAGTGACCGCCACCCGCCAGACACTGTAGCGAGAGCTTTTCTTGTCATAGACAAACAGTACTAAGAATAGTATTTATAATTATTTTGTTAATCATTAAAAGATAAGACTAAGAGTATGTGTACAGAAATTAAGAAATGCATGATATTTCTTTTACTAGCCCTGTCCTGAACCGAATGACTTTCGGGCTGCTCAGTGCTCAGCTTACAACGAAAGACCCTACCGGGAGAGAATGTATGTGTGGTTACCCTTCTATGATCCGGAAGACCCGTGTGCCTTGACCTGTATAGCACAAGATTACGGCTTCGTTGCCAAGTTATACAAGAAGGTTCAGGACGGAACAAGGTGCAGAGAAGGAGCACTGGATATGTGCGTAGAAGGCCAATGCCAGGTATCGAGATCCACTATTTTTTATCTTTTTTCGAAGATATATTTATATTGTTGAACAGAAAAGCTAATTTTGAAAGTATGATGGTTGATAATTTTGATTATCAACTAGTATTTGGATGAATGAAAATCTGAATGCAGTTATTGCGTACTTGATCTTTGTTTTCCCCTACTCAGTAATGTTTTATTCAATTTATCATTTTAATCTGCACTTGTCGTCACATAAGTTAGCGGAAATTTTTGGCATGCGCAAGGATCGATATTATCAATATCATTTACTCATAAACCATTTATTTACAAGACTAAAAGTAAATTATTCTGTATGTGCATGCATTTGAGAAATTGAAAGGTTTTGATTCGCATGTATTGAGTTATTTTATACGTATATATATGTAACAATATATAGGAATTCCGGAATAACGAAGCGAATAATGTTCACTATATAGCAATGAAATGACATCATTATTAATGTTATATTAAATGTAGTGGTAATGGGATTTCTATGTTATTTAGAAGGAAACACATAATAATCATATGCAATGCTACTCTCTATATAATGTCTATAATAAATAATTTTTTATTTCTAATTCATCAAATCATTTTGTTTAAGGCAATATTATTGAATTTATTGTATAATATATATATATAAGGATCGTTTAAATGAAAGTGGTATTGATGTAATAACTCCGCCATTTGAAGAGAAAGATGAATGCACATACCCCTATAGAAGGCGTAGAGTTCTGGGAGCATATGCGATATCGTTAGATCCCGCCAGATGCGTGTGTGATAGCGTCGGGGCACGTTAAAAGGCGTCGTTCGCATCATGGATGCCTGCAAATGGTGTCAACGCGCAATCGTGCAACTTTTAACAGCGAAAAATGTGAGTGCTTCTGATATCTATCGTCGAATGCAAAATGTGTATGGCATGGAGTGTATGAAACGCGGATCGGTATTCCGATGGTATAGGAATTTCGTAGTGGAAGAAACAGTACTGACGACAGACCACGACCTGGTCAAGCGCATGTGATGATCCTCCAGGAAGCAGCTGCAGATGTGGACCGTCTCGTAAAAATGAATCGGCGAATCACCACTCGAGAAACAGCGAAGGAAATGTCTGTAAGCATAGAAAGTGTGCACACAATACCGCATGAAAAGTTGCGATACCGCAAGGTTTATGCGCAATGGCTGCCAAAACATTTAACAAAGGAGCAGAAGATTCATCGCATGTCTGTTTCCATGCAATACATTATGCGGTATGGGAACCAAGTCCCCTCGTAAAACATGGTGCCACCACTTTGATCCAGGCAAAAAAAGCATAAGCATGGAATTGGAGACAAGCTTCATCCCCACGCTCGAAGAAGGCTCGCACGTCCACTGGAGCTGGTAAAGTCATGTTAATGTGTTTCTTTGACGTCGATGGCCCACTACTGTTGAAATGGCTACCTACGAACACGACTGTCATTCCTGCCACGTACAGTGCCACACTGCAGAAACTGAGACAGAATATCAAGAACCGCCGATGTGGCATGCTGTCACTCGGGGTTATCCTCTTGCATGATAATGCTCATCCTCTCAGAAAAGCTAGTTTAGAAAGCATCCCTAAAAGGGCATGGTTGTAACTATTCGTCCTTTCATAGGAGGCAACCGTGGCTGCCTATAGATGCTTCCATAATGAAACGGCCGCCCCTTCCAGCTTTGTAGTGGCACAGGGCTAATGGCCATCAAATAAAGCATCCGGCCATTTACAAAAGGAAATAAGAATTAACTCTAGTTTATTGTTTGCAACATGAAATTTTAAAATGTTTGTTTAGGATCTTTGCTGATTTGATTTATTTTAACGATGACGAACTGACATTTAACTTTTGAGCTAGCTGTGCTTTTTATATAATAAGTTTCTAATTTATTCATTTTCTAAAGCATCCAAAAATACAAGCATCGCCATTATAATGATCAAAGTGGGACATTGCTGAGCATACATTTAAATAGAACCTTTTGAACTGAAATATTGCAGGATATTTAACTTTCTTTGCGTTGAGTTAAAAACTGCCGTAAATACTCTTTCTTTAACTGCTTTATTTTTTCCAGCCAATCGGTTGCGATCTACGCGTAGGTTCAACTCTTAAAGTAGACGAATGTGGAATTTGTGGAGGTGATGGCTCCAAATGCCAAAGACCAACATTCATTTGGCAGGAAGGTGTGTTTGGTGCATGCTCTGTCACTTGTGGAGGAGGTATGTAAAAAAAACCTTAAGTTACTTTTATTACGTTGAAAACATCATTCTAATAATATAAATCTTTAAATGTGAGAATTAAAAAGGCACTTCAAATTTTAAAATAAATGGAATTGTCTTTTACAAAGCAAAGTAATAAGTAAGTAAGCCCTTTTTTGTGCATGTGTGCGAAGAGGGTTATGATAAAAGAAGTAGATGTTGCTCATAAATTAAAACTAATAATCTGAATATGTAACAAACAAAATAATTCTCTTGGATCAAATGTTTGGGACTTACATGTTATTTCGCCAACCGGAAAACTGTTGCCAAGTAGCAAAATTTAGAGCCAGTAATAGGTACGCATGACATAGCAGCACATTCGTAACACTTGCTGTTCCGTTCTGTATAACCCAGACTAATTCTCGATAAACCAGCTTTTATTTTTGAAAACGGATTAAAAATCGGGATTCAATGTGAAATGGTTTTGACAAGAGCATATCCCTTAGAAAAGGAGCAAGGTTCAAGGACTATAAATTACATTTATGACTGCATTCCAATTCATTTTCAGAAAGTCCAAGGAATTAGTATATGTTAAATGAGAGAAAAAAAAGAAACCAGGCTATACATGGCCAGAAAAACAGTGATAGATTAGAACTATCTACTGTAAATTTATACTCATAGCATACTAAAGGACAGCTTCCGGTAAAATCGGAAGGCGAAACAAAATAGTAGAAATCAATGAAAGTCTTTTTATGAAGTGCAAAACAGAAGCAGGTCGAATACTGATTGTTTATTAAATAAAGAAGCATCAATTCCTAAACAACTCAACCGAAACGACTGGCACAACTTTCATGGCCAACATTTACTGTGGAAGAGAAAATACGTAAGTGCCAGTTTGTTGTCCAATAGCATCAAATGAAAAGGATTACATTAAGAATTTCATTAAATTTAGAATTTTATTATTAGGTTTTTTTACCTGAGTCTTTGGAAACATTCTCTGAGGAAAATAGCGAAGAATGAGAAATAATGCTCAAAACGGCACATTATACTAATGCGAAATTATTCTGGCGAGCTAGGGTGGTGGAAAATAATGAAATGTGCCTAAATAAATAGGCAGCTGTTATCCGACTATAACTATAGGTAGATGTACGCTATAGCACTAAATTAATAAAGTAGATTCAAAAGAATCAGTCCTCGAGAGATGTGCAAACACAAAATATTAAAATAACTCGAAAAACGTGAAAAGTTTAAAACTAAATTATCACATGATTACTGTTGGTCAACCTACTTTCCTACTTTTAAGAACTCTGTTCTGAAATTGGCGGACAAAAAATTTGAATCACCTGAAAAAATTTAAATTTTTTAACGTTAACGCATCATTTTGTTCACATAAATTCATCTTAAGCGCTGTAAAGCAAGATGATATCATTTCTTATTCATACTGCATCATACAGTGCTTCCGAAGTTTTGTGTCATCCTATTTCTATAAAACAGCGGGGCAAACGTGGAAAACGGTCATTCGCAAGTGTAAACAGAAGGTTACGTGAGACTGGTAGTTTAACGAGAGCTACAATGAATCGACAGCGAATGACGAGAACACCTGGCAATGAGGAGGCGGTCTTACGTCTGGCAGAAGACAATCCAAGTACGAGTATTCGAGCGACAGCCCAGCAAGCTGGTTTATCTCAATCCATTAATTGGAGGATACTCACAACAAACCAAATGAGTGTATAGCATCTTCATAGCCTCCAATTATTAGACTCTGAGGATATCCACTTCGCAGGACGTTTGCTACATGGTTCCTGCAACGAAGTGCTACAGATAGCGCATTTGCTGCGTCCGCATTGTTCGCGGATGAAGCATACTTCAAACGTGAGGGAACCTTCAATCAGCATAACGCCCATGTGCCTCATTTACAGAGTTTCCTCTCCACAAGATAACAAATATTACAAACATAATATTCCCCCTTTAGATGCAGGCCTATCTGACAAAATCGGGTGTCATAATTTTGGCCTGGCCTTGGAATAGTTCTGATCTGAATCCCACTGAAAATTGTTGGCATATAATGGTTATAAAAATTTCTGCTGAGAAACTTGCTACTAGGATTAAAGTGCAGTAACGTATTATTAGGGATTAATTACATAAAACTGGCCAGGATTATATTCCGAACTTGATATCTTTTATGCCGAACAGTTGCCAGGTTGTCATTGCAGCTCGCAAAGATCTACTAAATACTGAAGTGATCTTTATGTGTATATACACATCTAAATACATGTAATAGGACTGCAATTATGCAGAATTTACATTAACTACAAAATTTGTGTATCGATTACTTTCTTCACGTTATGTTAATTATTACATTTTTCATTTTTCTGAGTAATTAAATGTTAATAATGTATTAATCCTAATGAAACGTGATTAAGATTAATTCCAAAACTTTATTTATTGTCAAAATAGGATCTTTATATAAGACAAATACATGAAACACATTATTTTCAGACTTTCATGGAGTTTGTTTGCTACTCTATATAGATTATGTCTAATTTGCATCCTGGTGAAGTTGCTTGTGTATTTGATTACGTCAAAGCATGCGAGGGTTATTACTGAAAGGGAGAAATGTCTTCTTGAAGGACTTTCTGAGGAAAACTGACTTGTAGTTATGTTACGTATGGGGAAAACCACGAATACACTCTCGAAGCCAGTCCGTTTGCCTGGAATCGAACAAATTTACCGCTCAGCCGTGGGTGAGTCTGCATCCTGGTGGAAGCCGGCGAAAGCAGAAGTGACAGTAAAGATAAAAATAATAGGATTATGGGTTTTACATAAAACGTCGCGTAGCTAGCTATCGAATGATAGCTAATGTTGAAAACAAAGCGATGCTAGCTAGACAAAGTTAAAATTGGAGATAAAAAGTAACAAATTTAAAATGCTGACAGAATCAAATACATGTACGATCAGTAAATAAGTAGTGGAGAAACTTCCTTGTCCATATCGTATTCGGAATGAAGGAGAAAGTTTTTCGTAGCAGTATTTACGTTCCACATCAGCTCATAATTGAAAGCGGTTAGCAGCAAGTGTTCAATGAGTTGGTTTGTTGAGTACGACAAGGCAAACAACGGCTATCTGCCTAGATGTAGGAATGCCTTCGTGGATGACATTTTAATGGGAACTGATTGGTATTTAAGTTACACACGATAAAACCACGAAAGCCATGCAGCCAGCTCCTTTGCCTAAGTTCGGTCTCAGGATGAACTACCAGCATTCATCAGTCTTTAACTGCTGGACCACATGTGGGGCCAGTTAACAATTTACACTTCTTTGTTGACAAGAAATAAAGCGGAGACCATTCTTTAGCGTACTATGAGGGTAAATAATAAAATGTTTACTTAAAATAAATAATTCTTAAACCAAAGCGAGAAGCAAGTGTCATAGAAAAACTAGGATTTCATCCTTAAACATTTTGCTTCGTGTACAGGAAGATACGGAAAATATGGCTTATTCTAAACAGCAAGGAAATAACCAATCCATTAAAATAAATATCCGTTATCATTAGTTAAGTAAACTGAAAGATAGTTAAACAACAAGTGATTTGCATTGATCAGACTAGGTGTGATTGTTTAGTAGGATAGCAATAAATTACATTACACGACATATTGTAAGAGTGAACAAAACTCCAATAACTAAAAATATTTACTCATCCGCCTAAGATCCCAGATATTGCATTTTCTACTTGTTAAGCTTCTGAAGTCATGAAAGAGCTCAACTCGTATCCCAGTTACGAATTGCATTGGCCGCAAACGAACACAGTTCGCTTTACAAATTGACGACTGACAAATATCGCCTGTATTTGGGAAGAAGAATTGTTTAATTTTCGCTACCCCGAAAGGTTAACTATTTAGCTAATTGCAAGATTTTCTCAGTGGCAAAAATTTCCACAACAAGTAGGAAATCAAAAAAGTAGATTAAAAAGAAAAAAAACTGAAAGGTTTCAGATTTTAATTACGTCCAAAGGGGCGTTTATTTAACATTTTGTGTGTTACCTTTATTTATTAAATACCATGTTCTTCGCACTTAAACCATAAAATTCAGTTCAACAGCAATATTGCAAAATGATTTTAAATTCTGCATATCTTTAGAAATTTCGGTACACACTCTCACGCGCTGGAGATAAAGATGTTTTTCTGTACAACGTTGGTATTGCTGGCTTTGAAATCTTTGAGTTTGTTAATGAAAAATTCGTTAAAGTTTTAGAGAATATTGTTACGAATTTCACGTTTATTTGGCTATTTATTTAGAATTGTAATTAAAATTCCTTTTTATTTTCCCGTGCAACGCAGACGATTTTTGAAGAGAAAGTTACGTCAAAAAAAATAAATAAATAAAATAAGCAGCAAATTGAAAAGTGAAACGACGCAAAATGCCAAAACGAAAGTAACAGTCCTTCGGGATTCAAATCCATTTGGACTAAAAATGTCTGGGAATCAGGCAAAATCATCGGAAATCATAAATTCTATATTCAAGTTAAGTAACAATATCTTTCCCGATTTGAAGTTATTTGTCGCAATTCTGCATTTTATTCCAATCATTAAAAGACAGATTAAAATAATTCCATAGTGTTCAATGAATACATTCCCACAATGAAGAACGAACAAAGGCTGCATATTTGAAAAAATGCTAATTAAGTAGAATTCTCTTTTACATTTTAATTAGATAACCGTTAAATTTAATTGTAGATAAATGTTACGTAAATTAATTTCTTTACCAATAGGCATCCAGCTTTCCGAAGCTACGTGTCGCAATAAAGAAACAAATGAAGAAGTGGATCCTAGACTATGCAATTTGTCAATCCGTCCGCGGACTAAAGCTAAACATTGTAACAGACACCCTTGCCCTGTAGTGTGAGTATACAATTCTTGTTTTATTTTGCTAAAAAAAATAAGCTTTATCAAAAAGGTATAAGTTAACAAATATTTTAAGAGCAATATTTTTTTAATTGACAGCTTGCTTCTCAAAATAACAGATTAAAGGAAGTTTTATATGTTACGTAATTGCTTTAGGACCTGTTTGATAAATATATAAAAAGCTACAAAGGGAACTTTTCATGAAAAACAGGAAGAACAAGCGTAAAGAACTGCCAAATGTTCGTAATTTATTATTAAAATCGTTTCGAAAAGGACTGTCTTGATGTAGGAATAATTTACCTTCAACGTTCCCATCCAATTTTATAATGTATTCAAAATGGCATTGCAAAGACATACATAATAATATTTTCAGCATTAAATTTTTGATTTCATTCAAAATACTTTTTTGAATAAAGTCTGATTAAAAATTTGATAGCTTACCTTATACAAGGAATTCTTCAAATGTACTCGTACAAACAGTAAAACTCCATGTACTACACGGATTCTAGGTGTTTATAACTCTTAGTTACCCGCATCCGTTTACGCAAGAGAAAATACACAAGTGTACGGTATAAATTAAAAGAAAAAGTAATTTAAAAATATTAGACGGGCATAGATTTTAAATAAACTCTGACGATTTTGCAGGAGAAATAACATATACCCTTTCACTTCAAAAGCAGAAAAGTTTCGAAGAGTTCTCACTGAAGGTTTTTAAATTAATTTTAGCAATTATTTAGTTTAAAAAATTATATAATTATTTATTAAATTAAAAATAATTTTAAAATTTAAAAGTAATTTTAGCAATTTTCTTTCATTGCGTTTTAGTTCGAACGCCATTTAGGGACTATTAGGTTTCCTGAAATTCTGAAACGGTAAGCTTGGAGAGACATTATGTTATTTAGAAGCAGAAGTCATGACAAATGAGCAATGCCCTCGCCGGGACTCGAACCACGGACCTCTCGAATACGAGCGTGCTGATCACTACACCACGAAGGCATGCTAACAAGGCGGGAGAAGTACGGCTGGGGATTAGGGGACCCAATCGCCAACTCCTGGTGGTGGAGAATCATCATCCACCACCTTTTTCTCTAGTCCGAGCGTCACTATAGAGACATTAGGATTTTTTTATGTCAGGAAACTGAAGAAATGAGCAATGCTCTCGCCGGAATTCGAACCACGGACCTATCGAATACGCGCCAAGCACTAACTACATCACTAAGGCATGTGAAGAAGACGGGAGATATGCCTTATAAGCTTAAAAAATCAAATTCCCCCTTCCTGGAATTCGAACCATGAATCTTCCATTGGTTAATTGGATGTATTTGCTGCTACATCATAATAGCAGGCGTAGAAGAAATGTCATAGTTCTTTGCAAATTAAATAATTGTTAATACAAAAGAACATTTTTTCCAGAAAATATTTCGTTACTTGTATTGCAGTTCTATTATTGTGTAAGTAAATTTTCTTTCTGAATTTTACACCTTTTTTCCCGTGATCCTTTATTTAATTTTATAATTCAGCAAAATATACGCCTTGTACAATTTTTGATAAAGAGCGTGCATTGTTATACGTCCCTTTTGATATTTATACTGAGATGTTTACCTTAAATTCCTCTACTACTCATAAAAGATGCTCGAATGATTCGTGTGTAATGAAGCAGGAACAAGGAAGAGCAAGCAGTAAGTATATGCGTAACACAAGTAAAAGTTTTAATCGAAATTTTTTTGTATTCACTCTGGGAAATTTAATTTAAGGCTTTCCTTTTGCAGAAGTTATATAAGAGAGAATAAGAGAATATATATGTAAAGGAAAGAAATGAAATTAAGTAAGGTCTTGAAAAATAGGAAATGGCAGTTCTCAAAAACTCAGAGAAACTTGCTTGCTTTTTTCTTTCTTATATATGAGACAAGTCAGGTAAAAATGGCATTCTACATTGAGATTAGCAGCCATCTGCATGAACTTTAGTAAATTTAGGCGAAGGTTTTTATTTCCAAAGAGATAATCAAATTTGAGCTCGAACATTAGCTTTTAATTATAGTTAAATTTCAAACAGTAGAACTAACTGGGACCCGGCTGGTAGTTTATATAGATGAGTTGTCTTTTTCTGTTTATTGTACCGCAGGGAAGAGAAATTTGTTTATTCATTTACCAATTTCTTTGGTAGAGTAGGCAAGGAAGATTATAAGCATTTACTATGACACTTTATTTTTTTACAGTGTAAAATTTCAAGCTTGGCATATTAATAATGAACTGGCTTATTTTGCTATTTCACAAATTTTGGGGAAGCGACTAATTTCGAAGTGAAAGGAAATTGAATTTTAGCCCCCTGGCAGGATTTTGCAGCTTCGAACTTTTAATGAGTTATTGACAGGGAATAACTGTGTCGAAATAAACCTCGGTCTATTTAACAATTTCAGAACAACATCCGAATTGAATTCCAAATTTTACAGTGACAGATTCTGATGTCAAAGAAGTGGAGTATGCATCAGAAGAAGCAAAGTTATGCGAAGTTAAGAATAAAAGACGGCATTTCTTACACTTGGTAGCTAAAGGATCTTCACGCAATTATAATTTTGAAAGTATGTAAATCAGTTTTATTACCATAAAATTTTTGTCAAAAATCCTGTTAACAATAATGACGCCTATCAAAGAACTAATTAGAGTAAGGTTGTGTAAGCCGTACCGCCTACGAAAAGATAGATTTAAATGGTAGGATCTACGAAAAGATAAAAGTTCTGTGTGGTAATAATATCTTGTGTTATCGTTGTTGATACATATTACAATAAAATCTCATATAGAATAGAAGAGAAACACGCCAATGTGACAATCAAATTCTCTGAAACAGCCTTGTATTTGGCGTACATTTACAAAATTGGTTTTTCAAAATTGGATTTTCTTGAGGCTTTTCATATTCACAAAGATTTAGCATGTTTAGTAAACGATTTTATATCTAATCCAGTCCTTCCTAGAGCTTTTAAAATTCTATTAACATAATTCTTGATTATTATTTTTGCCGATAGATGGCGTTGCCTCCTCGCGCGTGGTTCTACCCGAGGGTGTAAAAAAGCCGTTACTGAGGTTTCTTTCCCTTTCTAGATATTTTGTTCTCCTGATGAGGAGGGACCTGTAGCTGCCCTCGAAATCGATTGAGTGTTTTTTGTAAATGTACGCCAAATACAAGGTTGTTTCAGAGAATTTGAAAATCTCATATAGTCTACCCTTTTGGATAAAGTTAATAAAATTTATGAACACGAACTTAATACTACTTAAGCAGTCAGTATTCGAAGTCTTCCCACTTATGGCTTAATTCGTATTACGTTTAACATTGAACAATTATAATGAAATATTTTTATCCTCAATTAATTTATTTATACAATGAATTGCAACAATGGTCATAAATATGTTTTTTAATTTTCTTGTGAACTCCAGCACATAAGGCATGCGCTCATCCTTCACATTTTAGGCACTTAATTCTATTCTCTTCGCAGTGTTCCTCACAAATATTACAGAGAGACAAATAAAATGTGAAACAATATGGTTTATTAGGGGTAACTCGTTTCGCCATAAGAGACGCAGTTGACGTGATTATTGCGACTAATATTTAAAAGGTACGACTTACGCGGGGATACGACTTGAGCAACCTTAGCCGACAATTGTAAGGAATATGAAGAAAATATGAAGGAGGTACTAGACGTAAAATAGGCATGATCAGAAAGTAGGTAACATACAGCATATTCCTCTTAAGTAGATGTTGTATAACAGAACTGAGAAGTGGACGCATGAAAAGCTAATAACTTTTATAGACGAATTTTCTGAATTTTTATTATCCAAATAAATTTCAAGTTTATTCCGTCCAAAGTCGGTAGTTACAAGATCTGCTCGTTCCGGCGAATGATGATTCAGACGTATGTAAAACAACACTGTTTATTAAATTTCAGCTAACTCATTGAAAAGCTAGTTACATATATCGTATATCTTTGTGAATTTTTTACTTAAAAGTCTGGAACATTTCTTAAATTAGTAAGGCATAATGAACATTTCACTAACTAAAAAAATTCTATGTGTATAAAAGCTATAAAAATTTAGATTTTATATTTACATAACCTTCAGAAATTCAGTATAGAAAGAGCTTCCTGAAATCCTCTCTTATTTGGGAAATTTTGCAATTAAAAGTACATTGCCGGAGAAAAAGGCAGTTTTACGTCTCCTGTTGTACTGGGCAGATTGACGAAATTCAAATTGCGTTTTTCATGTCTCGAAAGCGCTACTTAGGATATATATTAGATTTATAGATAGCATTGCCCTAACATAGGTACTTTGACACAAAATCGGACTTTTTTTAAATGACATACCAATTTTTTTCCACATTTCGATTCTACGACTCACATTATGCCTAGACATTAAATTTTGCAATTTTTGGTGAGAAATTTATGGAGAAATTTAAAAATTTATATTAGCGGATTTTTTTCACTTTGCGCCAAGAAAGAATCGCATGGCGAACTCTTAATTTATAGCAATCTATTTTCCTTTCCCTTTTTTCATTGTACTCGAGCGGAAAAAACTCAGCCTTCATACTTTCAAATAATTTTAACAGAGTGCGTAAACCACATTTTTGTTATTATCGGTTATAACAAATACGCCAAATTTCAAAACGCGTCAAAATGTAAATTCGCGTATATCTTAGAAAATTTTGAATAAAAACTCTTAATTTTTTGCAGCAATGCTCAGAAATACATCTACTTTAGGATGATGGCAAAAATGTCATAGGTTATAATTCAAAACGTTTTTCGAAAAATTTACAAAAATTAATTAGAAATACAAATTTTTAAAATAAATCATAAAAATTGGGCGAATTATATTTGGATTAAGCCTAAATTTTGAATTCTGAAAGAAGGAATCAAGTAAGTTTAATAAAAAAAAAAGAAATGTTAATAAATATATATGAAATTCAGGAAGAATTAAATAAATTTAATAAAACAAGAGGTATTAATAAATATATACCAAATTCAATTAACATTGTGGAGCTAAAATTTTGAGAGTTAATTTTTTAAAAACTACTCTAGCGATTTTTACAAATCTTGGCAGTGTGGCATAATTTGAGTCGTAGAATCGAAATATGGAAAAAATTGTCATGTCTTTTCAAAAAAAGTACGATTTTCTGTCAAAATACCTATATTGGAACAATGCTATATAAAAATCTAATAAATATCCTAAGTCGCGCTTTCGAGGCATGAGAAACGCAAGTTGAATTTCGTCAGTCGGCTCAGTAGGAAGAACGCTGAATATAAAACTGTCCGTTTTTTTTCGCAGTGTAGATATCTGGCGTAACTAAAAAACGATGAGACGTAGAACGTTGAAATTTTGAGCATGTACTGCTATAAAATTACACAGTCCAGTCACATTAATGTGACCATCTGTCAAAAGCCAGAATAACCACCTTTCGCAGAGCGGACTGCTGCGAGACGTGCAGGAAGAGAGTCACATAGGTCCCTGAAGGTGTTCTCTGGGATGTTGAGCCATGCCGACTCTAATGCCGTGGCCAGCTGCGCTAGATTACGCCGTTGAGGATCCATGGCGCGAACAACTCGATCGAGATGGTCCCACAGATGCTCGATTGGGTTTAAGTCAGGTGAGTTTGCTGGCCAGGGGAGGACGGTAAACTCATCCTGGTGCTCTTCGAACCACGCACGTACACTGGCAGCTGTATGGCACCTCGCATTGTCCTGCTGGAAGATGCCATCATCCTGAGGAAAAACAATGCGCATGTAGGGGTGAACATGGTCCGCAAGGACAGATGCGTACTTGTATTGATCCATTGTGCCTTCCACAATGATCAGTGAACCTAGAGAATGCCAGGAAAACATTCCCCAGACCATAATGCTCCCGCCTCCAGCTTGGACCGTTCCGGCAATGGTTGCAGGGTGGTTCCTTTCAGAGGTTTCACGCCTTATACGCCAACGTCCATCTGTCCGATGGAGCATAAAACGCGATTCATCCGAAAACGCAACCTGTCGCCACTCAGTGGACGTCCAGCTGCTGTACTGGCGTGCAAATTCTAGCCTTCGCCGTCGATGAACAGCAGTCAGCATAGGTGCACGAACCAGGCGTCTGCTTCGGAGGCCCAGACGCAGCAATGTTCGCTGAATAGTACTTTGGGAGACACTTTTGGTAGCCCCTTGGTTCATTTTGGTGGTCAGTTGCTCAACGGTAGCCCGTCTATCTGCCCGAACGCATCTCCGCAACCGTCGTTCGCCTCTGTCATCTATGGCCCGTGGTGCACCACATTTGCCACGTCGCTGATTTTGGACAGTCCCATTTTGCCATGCACGGTACACCTTTACCACGGCGGCACGCGAACAGTTCACAAACTCAGCCGTTTCGGAAATGCTTCCACCCTTGGCCCGAAAGCCAATGATCATGCCCTTTTGGAAGTCGGATAAATCGCTTCGTTTCTGCATTACGCCAACGATTGAAATGTTTTCCGAAGCCCTCACACACCCTTTATATACGCTCAACTGCACTGTGCTGCCACCTGCCTTCTGTGATTGGTTATTTAACTCTGACATGGAAAGTACGTGGTGGTCACATTAATGTGACTGGACTGTGTAAATTGCGTATCTCCCTTCCTTTTATTGCAACTGGCAATACCAAACATATATAATATACATACAGGATGATTTCCTACCATACCGACGAACTTGCGTGGTGTGTAGGGGGTATAGAGACGACTCGGAATCACATAGGAATGCGGGGTCGCAAATACCGTAGTTGCGAGCTATAATGCAAAGAAGCAGAGAAAAATAACAGAAACAGGAAGACATTAATGGGACAGAAAACATTTTATTGAAAGGCTGTGCTACAACAGGTGTTCGAAATTACTACCAGAAGCCGTCTGGCAGGCCTGACAGCAGCGCTGCAGGGAATTCCTTACGTTCTGGAAGATTTCTGGCATGTCAGTATCATCCTGGCAGCTACAAATATTCGAGCGACGGGATCTTGTGCACCTAACTCTTTATGTGACCTCAGAAGAAGACGTCCATGCATGATAAGTCCGGGTAGGTGCATATGGTACCAGCATGACGGAGCTTCTTCACATTACGCTACTGACATCCGCCGAAACCTCGACGTAACCTTCGGACAGCGGTGGATATGTCGTCTTGGACCGGTTCATTGGCCTGTCAGATCACCGGACTTATCATGCATGGACTTCTGGCATCGCATGAAGAGTTTCGTGTACGAGATTCCCGTTCCTTTATTTGAAAACCTCCGCGCTCGAATGTGTGTAACTGCCAGAAGGATACGTGGCATACCAGGAATCTTCTAGACCGTAAGGAATTCCATGCAGCGCCGCTGTCAGGCTTGCCAGACGACTTCTGGTCGTAATTTCGAACATCTGTTATAGTACAACTTTTCAATAAAATGTTTTCTGTCCCATTAACCCGTTTGTAACCAGCGTCGCGTATTACGCGATGCAACGGTTCCCCTCTTACCAAAAAAAAACGTCCTGTATACGCTACGCAACGATTCCCCTCTTATCGGCCCAGCGTCGCGTATACGTAACATGAAAACGGAACGATTTTTTAAATTTTTAAATGCCAGTAGATGGTGCTAAATGGTAAGGATTTTCACGTCGGTTAAGTCATGCGGTTTTGGCCTTTGAGTACGAGCATCATTTTCTGTTCTGTGCGTCTGGTTTTGATAGATTTATTGGTATAAACAAACTGAAAATCACAGCTCTTTAAGTTAAAAGGACATCGTGTTTGTTTATTTCGTTATGAATTTCGTTTTTTCGTTGTCTTCGTTTTTATTCATTGCGTTTTTTGTTATTAGAATGTTGAGAAATACATTCAGCTCAGTGGGTGTTTTTTTTGGTTGTTGTTGTTGTTATGAGAATTTGGGGAAACGCGTCTATCGGGCGTAACGTAGCGGAACTTCCGTGATGGAAAAACTCAGACCAGTTGCCCTTTTTTATATTTATTTTAAAAATTTACATAGACGTTCTTGGTTAACTGTAAAGTAGCTTTACAGCATTATTACAGAAGGGGAAGATATCAACTTTCCCGATGCGTGATGCATCTTACGTGCTCGGCGAAAAATGCCGTCGTTGTCGTGTATGTCAATTGTCGCTTTCAATTATTCCACGCACAGCAGAATTATTAAAATGGAATTTAATTACCTACCGATAATTATTGCTTAATTTTCTTTTACATTTCATATTTGTAATTTTGTTTTCATGTGTATAGTATTTGTTTTCTTGCTTATAGTTATAATTTTAGTATTTCGCATGTTTCATTTATTTTTATTAATGTAGTATTCTGTACATTATTACATATTAATAATTAGTATATTACGTACGTAACTTCAAAAATTGAGGTCATTATATTAAAATTTTGATTTTATGTGAATTTTTTTGTAAAATTAGGCTTAACTGCTGAAAATGCATGGGTCGGTAGTAGCGTTCCGTTTCAGGGTTTCGGTCCCGTGGCTGCGCTTCGATCTTTGCACGCTGGTCCCGAAGGGGTTAAATACATTGGTGTGCAAACATTAAGGACGAAGTCGAAAAATTAGCATATCAGCTGAACGAAGAGGCAGAGCGGACAGAAAGACCAATGAGGAGATTAAGTAAGGTGATGTACGGTAGCACATGCGCAGATATGCAGGTAGACGTAATGGGGGAGTGTCTGAGTAGTATAAAGCATGTTGTCGGTGTAAGATCAGTATTTCTGGCAAAAGATTGCATGCCGTATAGCAGTTAAAATCACACCGAGTTGCTGCCTCAGTGAGAAATGGCCAATAATCAATCTGTTAGACGACATCTGGATGCTTTTACCCGAGGTCGAATCATTGGGAAGTTGGAGGAAGGCCGTAGTGTGACAAGTGTGGCTGCAGAGTTCGGAATTGCTCACAGCATCGTTTCACGACTTCGGAGACAATTTCAAACTACAGGAACAGCTATCCGGGGGTTTAGTAGTGGTCGTCCACGAGGAACCACACCCGCAGATGACCGGTATATTGCCTTACAGGCCAGAAGAAACAGGCGGCAGACAGCGGGAGAAATCGCTAGACACACGACACAGGCGACTGGACGACCGATATCGCGTTTTACCGTGGCCAGAAGACTGCACGGTGGTGGTCTGTTTGCACGACGCCCTGTACGGTGTGTACCTCTAACGCCTGCCCATCGGAGAAGGCGTTCTCTGTGGTGCCGGGAACACCGGAATTGGAGAGACAATGAATGGGGACGAGTACTCTTTACAGATGAGAGCAGATTTAGTCTGAGTTGCGATTCTAGACACATACACATCTGGACAGAGCGGGGAACACGCAATAACCCCTTCAACATCATCAAAAGGGACTGTTTTGGAGGTCGCGGAGTTCTCGTTCGAGCAGACATAATGCTTGGTAGCCGGACCGACCTTCATATCTCCCAAGGAGGTTCGTCACCTGGGACTGCTATTGTAACGAGGTTCTTCTTCCTTACATGCGTCTTTTCACAAGGGCTATGGGTCCTCAGTTCCTCTTCATGGACGACAACGCTCCACCTCATCGCACAGTTACTGTCGAAGAGCTGTTGGAGAGTGAAGATATTGAACACATGGATTGGTCGGCAAGGTCTCTGGATCTAAATCCCGTCAAGCATGTACGGAACTTACTAGGGAGACCCGTGGCAGCACGTAACTTATCGCCAGTAACGATTCCGAAACTGCGATTGGTGCTACAAGAGGAACGAGCACCAGTGTCTCAACAGCTCATTAACAACCACATATCCAGCATGCACAAATGATGTGAAACCTGCCTAACAGTCAGGGGAGATCATATCCCCTATTAAAGACCGGATGTTTCTTGCTGGACACCCATCACAGGGATGTTTCGGCCTTCAGTCGCATTGCGCTCCATGTTACTTTTTCAATAAAGCTTCTTTTTATCCCTCTGATTTCTCTTTTAGTAAGTGTTGCTTACATTACTCATGTCCTTACGTATTGGGGATCTGACGGTTTTAAATGTGTTGATTTGGAAAGCTTTTGTACAAAGTTATATTGAAAAAACCGTCTTGTCCTTAATTTTTGCACACCAGTGTATGTTGCTGTTTCCGTTCTTTTCCTCTGCTTCTTTGCACCATAGCTCGCAACTACGGCATTCGCGACCCTGTATTCCTATGTGATTCCGAGTCGTCTCTGTACCCCCTACACATCCTGCAAGTCTGTCGGTCTGATAGCAAATCACCGTGTATACCCATCCCTACCCGACTTTAAATTTCGCATTTGTTGGTCGTCGTAATATACTTCCAATCAGAAATTTTTTAAATGACGAAAATATTCATGTTTTGGTGATGTCAAATTTTAAAAAAAAATTAATTTTCAGCAAATGACGAAATCTAACATTTAATTCGGTCTTCCAGTTCTTATACTTTTATTTAAATCGGTTTTAAAGCCTTATGAAAATATAAAATCATAAGAAGTCTCCCTCTCTTACGACTAAAACTGACCGAGATATTTAATTTAAAACGTCGCAATTTTGAATTTTTTCAACTTGGCTCGAGGTATCAGTTAATTAAGTTAAAATAATTCGCGGAAATAAGTTTAAATATAGTATAACAAAAAATGCGTATAAAATTAAAGGTTATACTAAAACGTCACATGATGTACCATATTTTTATTTTTTTCATACTTTGTGAAACTTTAATGAACTTTTGATAAAAAATGCAGCGATATAAAAGCTTTGTGTTGCCACTCGGCGAAACACAATGTATTTGTTTTTCGACTTTTAATTAACAAAAACGGAGATTTAAAAGAAATGTGTTGCTTCTAACCGAGTTAAATATTTTTATCTTCCCAGCAACAGTGTATTGTTGTTCATCAAAGCGTTAATTTTTTTTCCTTTGAAATAACAAACTCAGCAATTAAAAAGCATTAAATGCAGGTTCATATTACAAATAATCTATCTACTGGCTGTGTAATTATTCCAGTATTAATATCATAATGTAATTATCATATTTTTCATGCATTAAATGATTTTCGACATTTATTTTTCATTTTTGTTTTTCAAGCTCTTAGCGGATTTGTGTGGTGCTGTTTGTGCTACTTATTAATATACGATACACCAAAAGACCATCCAACAATCACCCTAGAGGAACTGCAATATATAGCAAAGCACTTACCTGTAGCTGAAAAGCAAGTATGTTAAATTTTCTGATTTCTCACCAACCTTATGAGGTATTTCTCTCGCCTTCTTAGCATACCTACGTGGTGTAATAGCCAGCACACTCCGCACATATTCGACAGATTCGAGTCTTGGCGAGGGCATTTCTCATTTTTCATGTCTCCTGCTTCAAAATACCCTAACGACTCTACAGTGACGCCCGAACCCAAAAAGAGTGGTGGATGATGATTTTTCACCGCCAGAATTTGACGACTGGGTCCCCTTATCCCCAGTAGCCTTTAAAAGGGGGATTATATAACCCATTCCTCTCGCCTTCTTAGCATGCCTTCGTGCTGTAATGGCCAGCACACTCGGCGCGTATTCGAGAGGTCCGAGGTTCGAGTCTTGGCGAAGGCATTGCACATTTCTTCACGTTTCCAACTTCAAAAAAATTCTAATGTCTCTACAACTTCTTCATTTAAATATTTCCTTATTTCAAAAGTTATTCTCCCCTTAAATAAATACATTTGAGAATATATGATATTTATATTCATGTATGGTCTCATAAAAATATCTGTATTTTCTTTTATACTTTTTTACTCTTTTAAGCATCTTGCTTGAGTTTAATGGCAAAATTTTAATGATTTGTAATTATGATATAATTCGCAAAGAACCACACGATTGTAAATTTTTGCAATTTTTTAAATTAGTGCCTCAGAATAGAAAGTAATGTATGAATATAATGGGAAATGCTTAAATGTTATTTGAAAATGCTCAATATCACCACCTTTGGATATCAGGGTGATATGAAAATTCCTACCTGGGAAGTCATAGGAAAACTTCTCTGACTTATGAACGCCTAGAGGCCTATCCGCTTAACAAATCGAAATGAAATTTCAGATATTGTTATTTGAAGATATCCGCTCGAAATTGTGATGATTTAAAACAAAAAAGCTCTCTTGACTACGAAAATTTTCGAAAAAGCATTTCGAAATACGGAAGTACCCACTCGTTTTCCTGCGCAGATTGTTCAGAGCATTGAAATACATAAACGGCGTTAGAACGTTGCACGTATGACGAAAAATGCCTACGTAAAACAGTTGCAAAGAAGAACATTATGAAAAATGAATGGCAATACAAGACAAAATAGAGAAAAAAATTTTATTGGATTTTCAAGCTTTCAATGTACCTGCCTTCGCAGACGATAAGGCACTGCATGCGAGAAATTGTTGACAACATTGATGAACGTAACATCGCAGAAGAAATCTGTATAGCGTCACATTTTACGGAATCTTTCAGTTTTGAAAAATTTCGTGGATTTGATGAGTATATCTTAAATTTCAAATAATCCCAGAAGGAGAAATCCATAGGAATAAGGTCGGGGATCGCGGTGGCTACGAAACTGCAAAGTTATGAGAAGTGACTCTATTGCAGCACTTGCCGAACACGTATGGCGACGT
>KK112505.1:226549-254477 GCA_000611955.2 Stegodyphus mimosarum | reverse complement strand
CATTCTACGTGCCATTCCATCTTTAATTTACATGTCATATTTATCTGTGTAACAGGTTAAGGAATTTGGAAACAAAATCTAGCTTTCATCTTAATCTTGCTTTTTTGGAAATGTGTACAATTCGGTATGCATTTTTAACTATGTAATTTTTACAACCGCTTACACCGCCAGTGTAATTACTGAAAGAAATTCCGAAAGCATTACAAGAAATATAAAATTATCAAAGCAACAACCTTGTGTTTGGCGTCACAAAGTTGTTACTTTGCTAATTCTGTGTTTCACTTTGGCATCTTTCTCTTCTGTTTTGATTATATGAAATGCTTATAAATTTCATACTATATCGATTTTGTATTTCTCAAAAAATTTTGAAGCTTCTTGACAAGTTAAGAAATAGAATTATTTCTCGAGACTTTTCATAGAGAAATTTTCTCAAGAAATATTAGTGCAGGCTGATTAATTCACATGTTGAAGGTTTTTAAGTCAATTCCCAAAAAGCCACAAATATTAATGATATGCATTATGTTTACCATATGGAAACAGTTAAAATTAATCTGTCTAATCCAAACTGCGTTTTGTACTACAAACTTTCTTGCTATTACTTAATTCTGGTTGGTCTTTCATTGTTTTCAGTATGCATAATCCGAACAAATGTGTCAATTAATAGATAGGCCGTGTACAATTTTCATAAAAATTAAATCTAAATCTCTTTCAGAATGGCCTACTTTCCAGTGTTCCTCCTCTATGTCGTGCTTTGTTTGCTTGTATGTGTGGCTTCCCAGCTGACTGGGCTGTTAAAAGAGGTCATCTATCCGTAGGATTCATAAGGAAAAGTGCTACACTGAGTAGTAAGTGCAAATTCACTTGATCAATAAGTTAAAAAATTTACGAATGGTATGCATAAAACTTTACAAGGAAAACTTTTAAATAATACGTGTCGTGAAATTTACATGTGCTATAGAAAATTTGATGAAAAAACTATACAGTTAATAGGAGAAATGTACCAACTTTTTTGTAAGCGAAAGAAAACTGTCATTTCTAAATGCATATTAAGTACAATGTCTTAAGAATATAAACATGATTTCCCAAAACAATCTTTATTACATGAAGTCAAAACAATATTTATGAAAAAACATCAAAGTTAAAATTTTCACATTTGTGATGCACTTTATTACTTAAAAAATTCAAATTACAAAGGATTGTTTTGACATCAATATCAGATTCTTAGTAAATATTTTGTAAAATCGCTGTACAATGATCTCTTTGTCTCATTCCGCTAAAAGAGTTTTCAAGGTATTATCTGAAGAAGACAAAGGAATTTTTTACTTCAAAAATTATTCTTGCAAGTCGAAAGAATTGCACAATTTATGACGCAGTAAACCTCATTGTGAAGGTTTGAAATAAATTTAATATTAATTCATGACCAAAATCATTTAATCTCTTGGCAGTGTTAAAAGTCCTTTTGAATCTCTCGTACATTGCCGTAGTCGTATCGATGGAAATAAGGATTATTGTTAGAATAGATAGATTGCCGATAGATGGCGTTGCCTCCTCGCGCGTGGTTCTACCCGAGGGTACAAAAAAGCCGTTACTAAGGTTGCTTTCCCTTTCTAGATATTTTGTTCTCCTGATGAGGAGGGACCTGTAGCTGCCCTCGAAATCCATTGAGTGTTTTCAGTAAATGTACGCCAAATACAAGGTTGTTTCAGCGACTTTGAAGGATTACTGTATTATCCTTAGTGTGGGTTCGTTTCCTTCACACATGATTCTGTCTATAGACCCATAGATGACACTTTTTATTGTTTGTTCAACAATAAACTTTAATAGGAAAGCAATTCTTGATTATAATATGTTATAGGTGCAGTCATGAGTAGGCAAATCCAACATTCTCTCCGCGGATGAAAAAAAAATCTCTCATAAAAAAAAATGGCGACGGTCCTCCAACCAAAAAAGTCTCACCCTGTTCCCGTATCCATAGTCAAAAGTCCCCTTTCCCTCACTGTCCTTTTCGTTCTTTTTTCTCTACTTTTTTTTCTGGTTTTTTGTTACTTCCGTCCAACAAACCACCTGGCGCTCGTCAGTGATCCCGCCGGACTAATTGTTTTTTTTTCGAGACAGGCCTTTCCTTCTCCTGGGACTATGGGCTTTACACGCCCCCACTAAGATGAAGATTTGCCTCTTAAGGCTAATTTTCACAACAGATTCAACAGAATCATTCAGCGTTCATTAGAAATAATGTACAGTTCATCAGAAACGAAACACAACGTTCATCATAAGCAATTCCGAGTTTGTCAGAATCAGAGTTCACAGGTTTATTGATTGACACACTTGATTTCCCACAAAATGTCAAAGTTCTTGATGGCTGACATGGATACTGAAAATTTTCAGCCCCCTACCTGATCAGGTGCAGGGGATATAACTAGTAGTTACATATTTGACATACAGAAAACCAACCTTCCCTGTGAATAGAAACCAAAATCTGATCAGGAAAAAAAGTCTCCTTACCATTTTTTTGTTAATATTATTATTACTCATACTAATCTTGGCAACGCATCTGCGGACCGATGTTGTACTCCTTTGCGATATGTGATTTTTAAATTCCATCTTTGCAAAGAGAGAGCCCAACGCGTTAATTTTGGACTCTTAGGATTAATTTCGGTGAGATATTTCAAAGGATTATGGTCCGTAATGATCTCCACCGTCCCCCAGAAAATCGACTTATGAAATTTTTTTAGCCCGAATAAAACCGTCCAAGTTTCCTTTTCTATGCTGCTCAATTCTTAATTTTTGAGGTGCAAAGGCTATGGGTTTAAAATGCCCTTGTGCATCTCTCTAAGTCAGACAACACCCGAAGGCGACATCTGATGCATCTGAATTCACCTGGAATAGTAAATTAAAATCAGGCGTGGCCAAAGACGTCACTTAAACAGCATATCTTTCAGTTTCCGGAAACGCGCGTCTTCAACTTGACCCCACCGTACGTTATTTGGCACATTCTTCTTCTTCAAAGCCGTCAAAGGTCCAGCTATCTCGGCATAGTTCGAGATATATGTGCAATAAAATCCCATGAGACCCAATATAGGACGGACTCCGTTCTTATTCGTGGGTCGTTCTAGCACTTTAATTGCTGCAATTTTACTAGGATCTAGACCGTGTTTTTCATTCCCTACCTTATGGCCTAAGTAATCTATTTCCTTAGCTGCAAAATCACACTTACTGAGCCTGACAGAAAATTTTAACTCTTCCAGTATCTTAAGGATCGTTTCTAGATGCTTCAGGTGTTCTTCGAACGTTTTGAAAAGATTATAATATCGTAGATATATGCTTGGGCGAAATCGCTGAATCGGAAAAAAAAACTTATTTATTTCTCTTTGAAAAGCACTTAAAGCTCCTGCCAAACCAAACGGCATGACGTTCCACTGAAACGTCCCGTTGAGAGTTGAAAACGCTGTCAGTGGTTTACTTGATTCATCCATTCCTATTTGCCAGTGTCTTTTGCGCATATCTAAACTGGATAATCATTTTGAATGCCCAGCCACATATATTAATTCATGCATATCCTTCATAGGAAATGCCGGCACTTTAGCTATCGAATTCAAAGCCCTGAAATCCACGGACTTCCTGATTGTCGCGTCTTTCTTGACCACACACACAACCGGCTAGGCTATGTCGGCTTGCAATGGTTCAATGAGACCCAGCTGTAGAAGCTTTTGGACTTGTCTGTCCACTCCTTGCGATATGCCATTAGAATGTCATAACAATGAGGTTTTTTCCTGTCTACTCCAGGCATAAGATCAATCCTATGTTGTCCTACTCTATCGGGTTGAACATGTCTCCAAAATAAGTTCTTGTACTTCCCCAACAGTAATTTTAGATCATTTATCTGCTTGATGTTAAAATTAGTGGTACTTGGATTATTTAACATACTTTCAAAACTACTATCCTGATCTAAAATAGAGGGAATATTGTCTACCTCCCCGAACTCCTCCCCGTCAAACATTACGTTGATTGCATTTGACCGCACAATGAATTTTCTTATTTTATTTTGATGTACATGCTTAATACTTCCGTCTGCCATTTCTACTAAGAAAGATTCTGTGTTTTTCCTTTCCTTTATCACTGCAGAACTCTGCCATTGCGCATATTATCTGTTGTTTGAATACGGTATGAGGACTACAACCTTATCTCCTATTTCAAAGGTTTTACTCAAAAAGCGCAAATTATAGTACTGCGCTATCCTACCTTGTTCGATTTCTCTGGTAAGATCAGCTTGCTCAGCGGCCCGTTTCAACCGCTTCTTAAAATTTTTCAAATATTTATGAATTGGCCGTAGGTCGAATTTCAATTCGTCATGCTCTCCTAACTATGTAGATTTTAAAATAGATAACGGTCCTTGTGTCGGTCTACCATACAATAATTGGAAAGGTGATACCCCTGTAGTATTATTAGGTATTTCCCTGTATGCCCGTAATGCGTAAGGTATTTGGACTTGCCAATCTCGACCTTCCTCTCTAATAATATGATGCAACATACGTTTCAAAGTCTGATTAAACCTTTCAACTAAACCATTTGACTGAGGGTACATGGGTGTCGAAAATCTTGGACTGCACCCTAATCTTTTCTCAAATTCCTGTGTTAAGTTTGCGTTAAAATTGGTGCCATTATCTGATGCAATCACATTAGGGATTCCGGTCCTGGAGAAAATCTGCAGCAATGCGTCGCAGGTAGTTTTTGCCGTCAGATTGGTTAATGGCACTGCCTCGGCCCACCTAGTATGCTAGTCCACCAAGCACAAAATATATTTATGACCCTTCGAACTAGGAGGACCTATAGGTCTGATTAAATCTACACTGACAACCTGAAAAGGTAACCCTGGTCTTGCCACTGGAGTAATCAGCGCCCTGTCCTTCACTTTCACTGGCTTTGCTAATTGACAACTTTCACACGATTCGCAAAACTTCTGGACATCTCTTTTCACGTTTTCCCAATAAAAGAATAATGAATCTTCTCTGATGTTTTTTTAATTCCCATGTGTCCTCCACTGACGCATGCGCGAACTCTAGAATTTCATTCCTTCTGCACTTAGGGACAACTAATTGCTCTGCACTTTGTCCCAGAACTTTTTCCCGATGAAAACGAAAATCGTCCCTCACAAAATAATTTCCTTTATCTGTTTTCGCTTTTTCCCACATTTTAGACAAGTCAGTGCATTTCTTCTGCTGCTGACGAAACTCCGCCGTCTGAGATAAATCAGTTGCTTCCCCCTCTAAGTGCGCTCCGACATATGTAATAGCAGCTGCGTGGCTTTGAATGTCCGTTTCTAACTTACCCTGAGATGTTTCTGCCCCTCTCATATCCGAGGAAACCTTCGATTCGCAGGACAAACCACTGCTACTTCCTTCTCCGCTAAACTGCCGATCTTTACAACTATTTTCGCCTTGTAACGTATCTAACACCTGTGGGGGGGGTATTAAAACATCTTCGCCACCGACCAAAGTGAGGAACGTTTCACCCTTTCCAGTAATTAGTGCTAATGGGAATTTTACTAACTCACACCTTCTCGGCGGTCCAAAATTCCCCTTCAAATAAATTGCCGATCCACTTCCGTACCTAAAATCTGGCATTATACTTTCCTCTACAACCGTTATCTCACTGCCAGAATCGATTAATCCATCCCTTATCCGACCGTTTACACTAACCTGCACTCTATCCAATTTGCATAATTCGTCTTCTACTGATTGTCTAGAAATTTCCTTTCCAAAATGTCCCGCTGTGTCAAAAATAACTCTGTTTTTTTTTTAGTTTCGCTAACCTCCCCGCCATCCACCGCACTTGCTCTATTCACTTTCGCAAATTTGTCCATCGTATTTTTATTTTGAGGGCAATCACGTTTGAAATGTTCCCTTGACCTGCACTTGTAACATGCCAAATTTTTCTGAGGAGAGTCTATTTTGCCTCTGTTTGACACTGTTGAAGCCTGCTTGCCTGAGCTATGTTATAATTTTCTTTTGGCTTTACTTTAATCCTATCTGGTAATAATCTCTCTTTAATCTCATTCTCTTTTCTATAACCCTTAGCGTAATATTTCCCAGTTGCCAAAAAAGGTATCACATTCTCTCGCTAACTCCTTTGGTTTCCACCAATTTTCTCCCTGCTTAATACCAATATGCGTAGCAGTTTTCGTATCGAGCGTTTCCATTAATCTATCCGCAACTACTAACTGATTGACAGTTTCCAGATCCGTCGCCCCCCTCAATCTGCAGTAATAACTTCATATAGAATTTAATCTTGTAGCAAACTGAGTAAAATTTTCATCCGGGTTCCTTTTAGCCCGTTTAAAATTTTCCGGACAAGCCTTAGGTGATGGCTCATATTCCCGAAGTACTGTGGTTTTCAATGCCTTTTAATCCTCGTACTGTTCTTCCACTAAATAAGTTAAGAGATACGGAGCATTGTCTCCTAATAAACACATTAGCACCTTTAAGTTATCCGCTGCATTTTCACTAGGAGGACCTTTTCTAGATTGTTGAAAAAATAATTTCACCCTTCTGGTCTTGTCGGAACTTTCACAGTCAGGAATTTTATCGTTTTACCAATTCGATCTAAACTTTTAACTCCGGGACTCGTTGCTAAATCCCCTGAACTTTCAGAATTTAAATTCCAGTTTTCCGCTTCGAGTTTTAATCTTTCTAGCTCTATCCACTCGCTTTCTATGCGTAACATTCCCTAGGCTAATTCCACATTTTCCTTCTCTTTCCTTTCGGAAATAATCGAAGTTAATAGTTCTTTGACTACCTCTTGTCTTACTTCTCAGAATTCTAGTTCTTACTTCTCAGAATAATATTTTTGAGTTCAATCATTTTTAAATCGTTCGAGACCTCTTCCCTTAACTCATCAGCCAGAAGTACAAGATCGGCCTTCTTGCCTTTCATTAAATATGCCATAATGAAATATCAAAGATAATATACAAAGAAATAAAACCAGACACTTCACTGATAATTACTATAACTTAAGTATACCAATGCAGACACTTATTCTTGTGAAATAGGTACACAAATGCAACCAGTTATTCTTAAAAAATTCTTTTACATACTAAAATTTAAATACGCATAACGCATATGCACTGTAATGAATTCTATGAGCTTTTGCATATTTTAATGGTTGATAAAAAAAATCATGACATTTGTCAGTTAAAAGTTACAATAATCCTTTTAACAAATTTTGGTACTTTAACTCAGAATAACTTTACATTTGATATGAAACAGTAATAAAACAGAAAATAGCACCTGCAGTAAGGAAAATAATCACTGAAAGGTCCTCTTCACTAAATATACCGTTCCTTCAATTATCCATACGAAACAAAAACATCAAAAACACATACAAAAATGTACATATATATAAAACACTTAAATTCTACCGAGCTTCCACCATTTCTGAAGCTCCAAAACTAGAATTTCAATTGACCTGTATTATAATACCCCTAAACTTTTGTACCCTGACGGAGAATAATTTTAAATTTAATGAAAAGTAATTTAACCGCAGATAAAATATTCTCCTACAATTTGCTTTCCAATCATGCACATTTTAGCGGTAGTCCCCCCTAAAAAAATACCCTGCATCTGATCGAACAGAGAATTAAAAAAATCAGTACTCACTCATGTGATGAAGTACATCGCTGCGCCGCCACCATTATGTAGTAGATTGCCGTAGTCGTATCAATGGAAATAAAGATTATTGTATTATCCGTAGCGTGGGGTTCGTTTCCTTTACATATGATTCTGTTGATCGACACATAGATGACACTTTTTGTTGTTTGTTTAACAATAAACTTTAATAAGAAAACATTTCTTGATTATTATATATTATAGGTGCATCACGGATAGGTAAATCCATCATTGTCCCCGCCGAAAGAGAAAAGCTGTCTCTCATAACAAAAGAAAAAATGGCGACGGTCCTCCAGCCGAAAACATCTCACTGTCTACTCCGGCATCGAGGTCAAAAGTCCACTTTTTCTTCACTGTCCTTTTCGTTCTTTTCTGTACTTTTTTTCTTGTTTTCTGTTACTACCGTCCAACAAACCATCTGGCGCTCGTCAGTGATCGTCCCGTAGAACTAATTGTTTTTTTCCCGCCAGGCCTTTTCTTCTCCTGGGGCTGTGGGCATTACAGAATCACCGAGGTTTTTTTTTTTTTTTTTTTGAGTGTCCGTGAATTAATTTCAGTCTTCGAGGGTCACTTTTAATTATTCTAATTTTACGTAAATATATATGTGTCTATGTTATATGTTATAAGTTATACATACAAATAGTTAAGACTCAGTTTCGACAGTAAATTAATTTATAAAACATATGAAGAGGGACAAAATATTTCTCTTTCCATATATTTATTTTGATTACATTCCATACAGGCTTATCCAAATAGCTTTTATACCTCTACATAAACTGCATTAATAAAATTATTTTTTCTGGCGCTCATATTCAGACGTCAAATTATACTAGAACACATAGGTCTTTAGGAAAGTTTTTATTGCGTTCGCAGCCTTTCAAAATACATTCCACCATGCTCTACGTACTTCTGCACCTTCGAAACCTATCTTAAAACCAAGCATGTCTTCTTTGTGTCTTTGGGGAACTAAGAGTACCCATTATCCCTGTTGGAAAACCACAACATTTTAGGCCTCACTTCATGGGAAGGAGAGCAATGTGGAATCACATGGACGAGATCTAAACTATAAAGAGGATGCTCCTCCATTTACAACCCAGTACTTTTCAAACAGCTGCTGTATCTATCCTTGAACATGCAGTGGCATACACTCGTCAGTTAAGACATGAGGTATCAATGGGAATGCAGTTTTTAACTCTAAAGTGATCTAATAAAACGTCACAACTGCTGCTGCAGGAATACCCAAACACGTCTTTGTGTTGACTTTTGACAACAGGTCACGCCTATCTGCCTCAAACAATTTAGTAGCAACAGCAATGGTCTTCCTCACAGATTAGGCTAGGCATGCAGACATTGAACTGCATTTAAGGCGGAAATTTACTCTCTAGACTCCAAATGCTTTCTGAATATGGTAATACGATGAATACATTTATCACAAGAACCATTTTTTTCCAAACAAAGCGGAAGAAAAACTTGCCAAATTGACTGTAATTTGCTTTTGGCCTCAATGGAACTGCGAACATTTCTTAACTAACACAACTCAAAAGGACCTGACTTTCCAAATTTGGTCTGCTGCTTATAATGCTGGTTAGAACATATATCAACATAAATTAATTCCTCACAATATCTGAATATTGACTGAGCCGTATTAAAAAAAATTTCCGCGTGACCTTTCTATTTCATGGTTTGAATTTTTATTTTAATATTTAAGTATTTTAGTGCGTGTACGCTTGTCTTTATTCATATTTTAACTACTTACATTTCCTATCAGAATGTACAATCCACGTTTGTGTAATATCAGTATAGAGAGAAGAATGTCGTTTGTTTGTCTATATATACCGTATTTGACGGCATATAAGACGCACTTTTTCTTCCTAAATTTGGTCTCAAAAAAGTTACCTGCGTCTTAAACGTGAAGGGCACAGGTTAACTTTCAATACTGAATGCTATTTTTAGCCCGGATAAAGGTCTAGACACACATAACTTTTTCTACATCTACCATAATTATTTTATCAGGTTTAACTAAATTTTTGCCAACAAATATATAGCTTAAAAGAGAGAACTGGAATGGTTTCCTTCCGACACCGCATCGTTCCCGTCAAAAAGTAAACGAAACTAGTAGCGCTCGCTCCGCCCTCGGTGCGGAGAAGCGGGGAGTAGCACATAGTACAACGTACTACTCGTTCAACGTATGATGCCCGACACTCAGCCAAAGAATATGTATTGTTAAGAAGGAAAGCTTCGCAGCAGCAGGAGTGGCTCCCTCCCAACGAAAAGGGACACAACTGCGCATGCGTGAAATATCTTTCGCCAAAAAGCGCCAAACTCGAAGCTGATGTCGAAGGAACAGGTTCTTCGAAGCTGATGTCGAAGTTCGAACAGGTTCGACTGTCACGTTTATCAAGAGTTTAAAGCTGTGTGACTCCATTTTTTTTCTTACATATTGACAGATATAAAATCAGACATCAAACTGCGATATGGATAATACAAGTTCAACTAGTAAAGCAAAAAAGCACGAAAATCCGAGTTTAAATTATCGCGAAAAGTCAAAGAACGATTCATCTTAACCCGTGTTCCTCAATTTCCTGTACACGTGGCGAAGGTGGAAAATCTCGCCCAGGTACATCACAAAGGGGGAAATTCTCGCCAACAGGTTTCGTCGCCAAGTTATTGCGCGGACTTTTCCCTTCTAAATAAGTGTGCGTCTTATATGCCAGTGCGTCTTATATGCCGTCAAATACGGTAATTCATAAGAATCTACAATTATATACCGATCTTGATGAAATTTTGCACACTTGACCTTAAAAAAAAGTAAAGTTACTATCTACATAAGATTTCTGGAAAACAAATTCCACGGGGCCCACACATAAAGTGTTTTTATTAAAACTTTTCTCACACATCACCCGTCTAAAGTTCACGACGTCGTCTGAACCTCTATTACACGTTCTTTTGTCGAAAGTAACAGATTCACCATCATCACGAGAAACGCTGCAAGTGAAGATATTTCCATTCCTTGCATTCCGTTGATACCAGTGATTCAAATATGCTCTTCGAATTTCAAGCGATTGAACTTTCTCATTCGCCTTGCATTCACTGTGAGTATCAACAAAACAGAAGAAGCAATCACTTTGTGTGGCAGGTATTAACTTTAAAATACTATGTTTTTCATTTTGCTCATTATATGTGGTTTGCTGACGAATCGACACGACTGGTGGTTTCATTGTTTACACTGCAAACGTTCATACGGTTAAACGAAAAACATGGTGCACTCTCAAGCTTTGCGATAAAAGGTGGGAAATGTAGCATTTGTTTTCTAGCTAAATAAAATCTACAGTTTTATTCGAGCTTGTTAAAATTTTGAGCAATTCACCTTGAATCAAAATTAGAGGAAAATATATATGTGTTTCTGAGATTTAAAAAGAAAATGATGGGAAGCTGTCTGTTGCATTTGTTCCAAACGGCTGCTGAGCTTAGATGCGTAGGACTAAGATTTTATAGCATTAGTGCATACCAATGATCAATTTTTTTATTTGAACAGAGACCTTTGAAGAACTCTTCCTCAATAATTTCATCTTCATCTATAATTTGGTAAAGGTACACCAAAATTTGACAATTTTTATTGGCAATAGTAGAAGAAGCTGAAGCCCCTTGATTTATTTGAAAACTAACAACTTCAGACGATTTTATTCTCTTATTATTCCTTTCATAACATCGCTTGTTGCGTTCTTTCCTTTTTACAGCTAAGTGTTCTTTTTCTTCTTCTTTCAATAAATCTTTCTATAATTTTTCTGTTTGTTTCTTTGCTCTGTATTCTTAGTGCATCTTTATGCATTTCCTGTTTATTTTTGTGCAAACAAAATCAGTACGCCGCTCCCTCAGCCGGTCACGGTTGGCTCCATAGAACTGAACGGTGTTATAACTTGCTATAATCTAACTCGTGCGCGCGAACATGTTACGTTATCAAAATATTGTGTGTTTTTGCATAACTCTCAGACTGTACTGTAGCTCAACCACCATTCCAATTTTCAATTTCCAATTGGTACGCGCGTGTGTGTTTTGTAATGGTCTCCTTTAACCATCAAATAAGCCATAAACTACAGCTTGTGGGGTCACTGAGATATAAACGTTTTACTAAGACAAGTTTTGCGTCTTAAGTTTTTTTTTATTTCCTTGAGACAGTCATTGAGGAACGTAGTCCCACTTTAAAATTACCCACATCTCCTTAAATGAAGCTTCTTTGTCCTACGTAAAGTCCGGGCAGAGTCAGCTACACTGCGCGAAGAAAAAAAAAGGGGGGGCCAGTTATATATCATCTCTCGTTCTACTAGGTCGATTGACGAAATTCAAATTGCGTTTTTCATGTCTCGAAAGTACGACTTAGGCTAGTATTAAATTTATATATATAGCATAGTTCAAATATAGGTATTTTGACACAAAATTGGACGTTTTCTGAAATGATATGACAATTTCATTCCATATTTCGATTCTACGACTCAAAGTATGCCAAACTCCCAATATTTGTAAAACTCGCACCTGTAGTTTTTAAAAAATTATCTCTCAAAATTTTGCCTCCTCAATGTTAATTCAATTTGGTATGCATTTATTAATATCTCTTTTTGTGGAAATTAATTGATTCCTTCCTACAGAGTTCGAAATTTATGTTCATTCCAAATAAAATTCACCAATTTTTTATGATTTATCTTTAAAATTTGTATTTTTAAATAATTTTTGTAAATTTTTCGAAAAAAATTTCAATTATCATCTATTAAAAGTTTTGCAATCATCTTAAAGTAGATTTATTTCTAAGCATACCTGCAAAAAATTAGAGCTTTTTATTCAAAATTTCCGAAGATATACCTGAATTTATATATTGGCGTGTTTTGAAATTTGCCATATTTGTTGAAAGCGGTATTAACGAAAATGTGGTTTACGCACTTTGTTAAAATTATTTAAAAGTAGGAACGATGTGACTTTTTTTCCGCTCCTGCACAATGGAAGGAAAAGGAAGCTAGATTGCCATATATTAAGAAGTTCGCCAAGTGAATTATTCTTGGCTGAAACTGGAATAAATGCGCCAAGTTAAATTTTTGAATTTTCCTGCAAATTTCTCATCAAATTTTACAAAATTTAATGTTTAGGCATAATTTGAGTCGTAGAATCGAAATATGGAAAAACATTTGCTATGTTATTTCAGAAAAAGCTTTCTTTTGGTGTCAAAATACCTATATTAGAACAAAGCTGTATATAAAGCTAATATGTATAGTCACGCTTTCGAGACATGGAAAACACAATTTGAGTTTCGTCAATCGGCCCAGTAGAACGGGAGATATAGAACAATCCCATTTTTTCTTTTGCGCTGTGTACTTCAATTGTTGTTGAATAAATTGAGCTGCCACCCATACAGAAAATTTTAGAAACATTCTTGCGACTGTTCTTTTTAATTGGCAACAGGATGCGAGGTTTTTATAAACATTGTTCTCAGTGGGTTACTATTAATATGAATGTATATGCTTTTAATGTTAAAAGTATTATGAATGTTCATTAAAGTGAATTTGTTTTTACTTTTATGCAGATTCCATACTTGCTTGTTTGGGCTTCCTTGGTGTAAGCTTAATTGGATGTGATCCACAGTTGAATACAATATTCTTCACAGCCGGTGGCCTGCTGGGGGATTTTATCACATTCGGCGTTTGCATGGCTGGAGTAGATATAGCGCCAAATCTTTCAGGTGACTTTTAATTTTTCACAGAGTGCTGTCTGACTTTTCTCTTTCATATCAATTAGAAGAGTCGAAAATGTGCACATTTACTTTGACTGTTCTAAGAAATATAGAGGATGATCAAAAGAATATAGGAACGCTTCCGATTAATGCAGTATAAAATATTTCTGTAAACTATCCAATTTTGTGTTGCAAGTGAATTTGTACCTTTAGACACAGTACTGGATTTTCTTCCTCAGCACTCCTTTCAATACAATATTGTCTAAATTCTATATGTATTTGTTAATGACAAATTTTAATTTACCCAGTGTCTGGTGGTTATCAGAAGAACATTATGTTTTTCTTTGAGCACAATAGTTAAAAACTGGGCTGAAGAGATTCAGGGATTCTGTTAGCAAAGGAATATCATTTCTTTGGATATTGTCAAACAGCACCTCTATAACTTCTTTACGAATAAGCCTAATGACTTTTCTAAAAAAGGAATTTTCCATCTGCAGGTTAAATGTCAAAAAAAAGGTACATAACTTAAGTGATTCAATAAAATTTTCTTATTTTCTTTTATCGCTTGTATTTATCATCATAAAACTTTCCAAGTAATTCATATTTCCTTAACGATGCATACCAAATGCTGCACATCATTTAATATGTTTTGTTAAGAAACTGTATTGCTCTACGGAAAAGTTTGTGAAATTTTTAGATATTCACAATGCCCGAAATTTTCACTTCGCTTTAACAGGAACCCAGAGAAATGTATGCTCTAATCAATGTTAATATTATAATCTGGAGTAAAGTTCTTGGTATTACCGTTTTGTGAGTTTTCTTTTATCATCTCAGCTGGATTTATAAGTTAAACAGTGTACAAGGTCAGAAATATTTTTAGCACTACTTGAAGATTAAAATAAACAAGATTTTCCGATTTGAATAACCTCTAAAGTGTAAAACTGGAAACCACTCCCTTACGAAACCTTTTTCTACGGCCTGATAGAACACTTTAGAAATTCCCATAGAACTTAATGGATAATCCTCAATTAAATTCCATACAGCTTTCACAGAATTAAGTAGAAATGTTGCTTCACAAAATCATGTAGAAATATAAAAATACTTTTACGGAATGGTATTCTGTAGAAATTTGCCAAGTTTCCAAAATGTAATTAAAACAAATTTTCAGTTTCTGATGTACTGTATACAGATACAGAAAAGCAAAAATATTACTTTTCAACTGTTGAATCATATTTAATGGTTGTTTCTTTTTTTCTTTGGTTTAGCATATTTTAGAACCGAAATTTATGTAACATTTTGTGTAATTTTTTGGATAGTACTGCTTTTTTATATTATATGAAAATGAAATCTTGTGAAAACGTAAAATCAATTTAAATCATACAATTAATTTATAGATTAAATTTATGTGGAAAATTATAAAATTTTAATTAATGAAATTTAGGCTTTTTTTGTTATATGTATGTCCTTGATAACGGAAATGGTTTTTAAATTTAAATTAAACTTAACTGTAAATAACTGTAACTTTTAAAATGCATTTATTATTATTTAAATATTTTTCAATAAGAACGATATTAAAACTTTATTGTCACGGACTTCATATTTATTTGGCTATTTATTTAGAATTGTAATTGAAATTGCTTTATATTTCCCGTGCAAAGAATTCTGTAGAAAATTATTGACTTAGTTTATTAAAAACTGGGCTCTAATTCTAAGATGCTTTAAAAATGCTTAACTTTGGAATTTGTTTAATAGAATTCTGTAAGATATTTTTGTAAAGGCAGCCTAATGATGGCTGAAATTGTTTTGAAAACATTTACCTAAGAATACTTTGGAAACATTTACCAGAGTGGAAGAAACATCTTTTCCTTCTCTTAGATGTACTTCATAATTTTCAATTCATTGTGATTTTAGGAAATAACAGCAAAATAATGTTAGATAATTTCAAAAATTATTTTGTTATTTCTTTTGCTTAATCTAATAATAAATGAATTCAGTTTGGTACAGTTTACAAAGGGTTGATCCTAATTGTTATCTTTAAAGGTCTTTAAAGATTCCTGCAGTTCTGTATGTTAAAAGAGTATTTTTTTTAATTTATCACTAAATTTAGACGTATTTTATGATATCTATTAATATAAGTTTCTGTGATCTCAACACTGTTCCAAACAGTTTGGATAAAATTTCAGGTATTTTAAAAGTCTTGTACTAAATCTAACCATATCTACCATATACTTTTTTAAACTCATTAAAATTGCTGCTTTAATATGATACTCAATTGTATTCTTTTTCCAGGAGAATAGTTTCATCTTTGCAGTTCATTTAAATTTTTGAACAATGTATGAGTAGCATAATGAGGCTGTTTCTTTTGATTTATTGAAAACAATTATTCTTGCAGGTACTGTATCTGGCATTCTGAGTTTTGTTGGTGTAATACCATTTTTCATAATACCGGCTATAATTGGATGGCGGACCAAATATGAGGTATGAAAGAGTTTTCATTATACTAAACAAAATTTTACTTTTTGCAGAGATGTATTTGAATATTGCTGCCTTATTCTCTAAGCATTATCTATACATTACATGTATTTTATTGTGTGTATAAGATAATCGTGCATATGAAAACGTGTATATGTACATATACGTGTACTCCAATATGAAACTAACGCACATCCGTTTGTCTATACATATTCTGAATTTTAACTCATGAAATCTCTATATCTTTTCATTAAATCTAAATTAGCTGAAATTCATAAGTGACTACAATTACATAACATTCACTATAGTACTGGCTGTTTGTTTCACAATGTTCATAAGCATTATGAGCAAACCGGTCTCTGTATATGCGGACAGAAAACTGATCATAATGAAGATGCCGAAATATTCTAAAAATCTAAATAAAGATAGCTATACCGCAACTATTGTTATTTTTTGTTGCTTCTGAGTGAGATCTTAACTCTTTTTCTCATCGCTCTTGAGTGATATTTCCCAGAAAAAAATCGCTCTTCCTTGTTGTTCCTTTCGTTGCTCCTAAGTGAGATCTTACAGAAAGCCCCTTTTCTTTGCTGTTCCTTTCACTGGCCCCTCAGTTGGATCTCACAGAAGAAACTCGATCTTCCTTGTTGTTCCATAAGTTACTCCTCAATGGGATTTCATACTAGAAAATGTCTCTGCTTTTTCGTGGCTTTCATTGCACCTCAGTGGGATCTCATAGAAAAAAACCCCTCTTCCTTGTTGTTCCATTCGTTACTCCTCAGTGGGATTTCATGCAAGAAAACTTCCCTTCCTTTTTGTAACTTTCATTGCTCCTCAGAGTAGAAAATCCCTCTTCCTTTTTGTTCCATTCGTTACTCCTCGGTAGAATTTCATACAAGACAACTTCCCTTCCTTTTTGTCACTTTCTTTGCTCCTCAGTGGAATCTCAGGGAAGAAAACCTCTCCTCTAGGTTGTTCGATTCAATGTTTCTGAATAAGATGTCACAAAAAAGATCTCTTATCGTTGCTTTTCCTTCTTCTTGCTCCTGAGTGGGATTTCACAGAAGAAAGAAATCTTCTGTTCCTTGTTGTGGTATCTCACAGAGGAAAACCTCTCTTCCTTGTTATTCCTTTCGTTGCTACTCAGTGGGACCTTACAGAAGGAAACCTGCTATTAGGAAGACTGCTCTATTGCAGTATGACATTCTTTAGTCACATGCGCTCCTACAATTCGTAGAAAAAAATATCTTCCTAGTAGCGGTAAGTTTAATGCTTTATGTAACAAAATGTAGAGTAAATAACGTTAAAAAAGTTCCAAGGTAACTGCAACCTCCTCTTACTATATTATCGACCAAATAACCAAAAAAAGTTTCTTTTGAGAGGTGATGAGTTTTTCGACATGATTAAGAGGAATATTTAAAAAGAAAGAAAAAAGAAATTTGAAGAAAATCAGATTTCAACGGTCACCAAAAAGGGCTCTTCTAAAGTCTATTTTGGTCTATTTTAGTAGAATAATTATCAAAGCAGAAGGCTAAGGTGGAAAAACTAAACATTTTGTAGAACACTATACATGAGTATAACATTTAGACTAACATAGGAATGTCAGTCTGTATCTTCTATATAATTGAAGAATTAAAAAAATGCAACTTAATGCTATAAAAATGTTTAGTGTTTTAAAATATATCATGAATTAAATGCATTTTTATTAAATCCATCATAATACTATGTAAATAATATTCTTAAGAACTGCATTTGTTCCTGGGTTATTGTTTCTTGCATGCAAAACGTTCTGTTGTATGAAATGAAAGGCTACTTAACGAATACCTGATAAGTATTGTTCATTGCTGTAGCTAACCTTGATCCATACGTATGGAGACGGTTGCTCAGCACCTTGCTCAAATTCTTGAGGTAGAGTTGGGAAATGGCTTTACTATCATCATAGTCATGCACACAAGATGTTTTCCGTTTCTTCCCGTGATATGATGAGACCACTGGAATTATTTGTGAATTCGTTCGTTTTAAACTTGAGTACTTAACATTTGTATCCCTTTTGCCAGATTCTAACCAACATTAGTCTGATTTCTCGGCAGGATAAATCTATTCTCAACAGAAAGTAATTTTGCGATCAAAAGCTTTTGCTGATATGGTTGGCATACTCTTCATCGAGGAATAACTTAAACTGTCTCCCCATAACAACTTAAATTAAGGGTTATCGGAAAAGAATACAATGCACGTTTGGCAAGTAAATAGAATTTCTGTATTTAACAATGCCTTACCCCGTTTTCAAGGATGTTACTGGCGCATTTTTTCCAGAGCGTATCAGTGGCACACTTCATTTGCGTAAGTGCTATGCTGTTATTGATTTACACGCCCTTCTACGATCATGAAAATTTCACCTTTGTTGGAGGCAATCTTCATGGTGTTGCAATTGTAATGACCAACATTTAAAGACTTTAACTGATATTATGACTTTGATGACTTGATGTTAAGAATACATTTTTCGATTTGTCTATTATAAAATACATAATGAAATCAAATCAATTATACCCTTTTCTTCTCTTAGCGATCCATGGCTCAGTGGAATTTCATCTACTACACTACAATAGGAGTTGTCGTAGCAACCACGGTACTCTATCTTGTCTTTGGAACTTCAGAACCACAATCCTGGGGAACGGATGAAGATGAGGGTGCATCAGAAGAGAGTTCGGATCCTAAACGTAAAAACAGTAGAGATACACAAAGTAAATTATGACAAATATGTTTTGTTACGCTAAATTGTCTAGACAGCACAAAATTTCTGTAGGGTCGCAGAACAGCAATCTGACAAATTACTTCCACTTTTTAATATGTAAACACATTTATCACATTGTATAGTAGCTAGGATTTTAGTGTAAAATACTCTTGCTTAGTTATATTGTACAAAATATATTCCTTACATATGAGTTTGTGAAACTCAACAAATTAGTTTTATAATAAAATCTCTGTTTGTATTGTTTTGTCTCATTGGAATAGCTTTTAATTAACTGATTATTTAATAGCTCGTACTGTTCTGTTAGGGAGACATGCAAATGATTGTATATTCCAGAGTAATTTCACGAAAGATAGATCACTAGGTTTCAAAATAGAATATAGTCTATGTGTAGTCGCTTAAGGTAAAATCAACTTCTTAATATACAGGATTACGTGGAACCTTAATAGAATTCGCACACTAAATCAGGTTCCATGCAGACTGCTTGGCCACTTATCTCCCTGTCTTAATCTCGGAATGAAGTGACTTTAAACTCAGACAAAGATTTAAAAAATAAACCTTTTTATTAGAATTTTAAACATTACAGATGTATAGCTCATGCTTCATAAAATCAGTCACATCTACTTGCGGGATTTAAATTAGCACAAAGCACTGAAGTAAAATTTAAAGTAATGTTTGAAATTTACAAGGCAAAGTCATAATCTAAGTTTTGGCTCAGGCTTCTAAATAAGCAGACTACGAGGCTAGTAAATGACTGAAGCCGGCTTAAGTAATTCTACGAGCTCGGTGAGAAATAAAGCGAGGATCAGTGTCATTGCCCAGGAATGATACCCTGACTTTAAGAGCACTTTTCTTATATACGCGTTTAACTAATTTTCTTTCTGATAATAGTCGATGAAGGCAGAAGTTAAAAATAGTTATAAAGTTAAAAATAGTAAGATATTGGTTAATAAACATAAAACTTGAAACTACTGAAACTACTAAAAGTAACTGACAATGACAAAAGAACTAAAACTGTTGCTGATGGAACAAGCATTATGGCCTACCTTAAGGTCTTTATAGTTAACCACTTAAAAATTTATTGTATGTTTAATTCTTTATGTCAAAGCCTTCAAGAAATATCTACATCTATAGGTCGAGATGACTTCTTCGGAAACTTTCCTGGGGAAACCTATATCTATTCACGTTACATTGGGAAAAGTCACAAAAATGTCCATGAATTGGGGTCCGCCGAAAACATCGCGGACGAGGAGAGAACAACGCAAGACGAAAACGTCATTGTATCCAATATCGTGGCAGAAAAGAAAGAAACATCGTGGTACAAATTATTGTCGTCATAATTATCATGTTCAAAAGAGAGAGAAGGAGGAAACATCGTTCCTACACGGAGAAAACATCGTAGTACAAAATATTGTCGTCCTAATTATCATGTTCAAAAATACAGCTACAAATCGCCGCATAACGATAACATTGCATACATGCCTTTTCGAGGCTTTAAATATTGTAAATGTATATCAAGCATTCAAAAAATTAAAATTGTGTAAATATTGAAATTCTGAATATTATTTTGCTGGCAAGTTCATCATGACAAACAAATCTAAACGATTAACTGTATATTGTAGATGAAAATCCTAATGACACTTTAAGGAGATGAATAAATGGAAAGAAAACAAGATTTAATTACAACCAAAAGAATTTCAGATTAACGAAAGTGGAAAAAAAATAATTTTACAGTTTGATAATTAATTAAACAATTTCAATAGAGGTAACTTCATTCAGATGTTCTTCTTCCTTTTCCTAATCTTTTTTTTAATATATTTTTCATGAAAAATTATCAGTGAAACTTCATAAAAGAGATTAAATAATTAATGATCTTTATTAGTTACCATGTAAGCTTAAAACTCTATTAACTGCAATAAGCAATATTAACTTTCTACTCACTTTCAGTTCTACTTACTACAAAAATTAATTGCGATATTTACTTTCAAAATTTGCAATTTTTGATATCATTTTCACTTGCCTTTAGAGATCAGCTAATTCAATTGGAATAATTTGAGGAAATAAGCTCAAAGGAAGTGTGGCAAAAAATGTATATAATTTAATAGGCTGCACAAGGAAGTCATGTGCTGTTCACAACAGATTTCTCATTAATTGATTAATAGTTCATTTTGATGCTACAGTTTAGGTAATCGTTACCTTATTAACTAAGAATTAAATGAATCACGATACTCCCATTAATTCCCATTCCTAATATGGATGTGCCTGCCGATTCTTGCATAGCTCTTCTATGTTTGGATGTATGGTGGTAAGAAGGACTACTGTTATAATATTTTAAATTCTCTTTTGTTGCTAAGAATTCCATAGCATTTAGAAAGTCTTAGTATACACTGGTGTGCAAAAATTAAGGACGAGACGGTTTTTTCAGTATAGCTCTGTACAAAAGATTTCCAAATCAACACATTTAATACCGTAAGATCCCCAATACGTAAGGACATGAGTAATGTAAGCAACACTTACTAAAAGAGAAATCAGAGGGATAAAAAGAAGCTTTATTGAAAAAGTAGCATGGAGCGCAATGCGACTGAAGGCCGAAACATCCCTGTGATGGGTGTCCAGCAAGAAACATCCGGTCTTTAATAGGGGATATGATCTCCCCTGACTGCTAGGCAGGTTTCACATCATTTGTGCATGCTGGATATGTGGTTGTTAATGAGCTGTTGAGACACTGCTGCTCGTTCCTCTTGTAGCACCAATCGCAGTTTCGGAATCGTTACTGGCGATAAGTTACGTGCTGCCACGGGTCTCCCTAGTAAGTTCCGTACATGCTTGACGGGATTTAGATCCAGAGACCTTGCCGACCAATCCATGTGTTCAATATCTTCACTCTCCAACAGCTCTTCGACAGTAACTGTGCGATGAGGTGGAGCGTTGTCGTCCATGAAGAGGAACTGAGGACCCATAGCCCTTGTGAAAAGACGCATGTAAGGAAGAAGAACCTCGTTACAATAGCAGTCCCAGGTGACGAACCTCCTTGGGAGATATGAAGGTCGGTCCGGCTACCAAGCATTATGTCTGCTCGAACGAGAACTCCGCGACCTCCAAAACAGTCCCTTTTGATGATGTTGAAGGGGTTATTGCGTGTTCCCCGCTCTGTCCAGATGTGTATGTGTCTAGAATCGCAACTCAGACTAAATCTGCTCTCATCTGTAAAGAGTACTCGTCCCCATTCATTGTCTCTCCAATTCCGGTGTTCCCGGCACCACAGAGAACGCCTTCTCCGATGGGCAGGCGTTAGAGGTACACACCGTACAGGGCGTCGTGCAAACAGACCACCACCGTGCAGTCTTCTGGCCACGGTAAAACGCGATATCGGTCGTCCAGTCGCCTGTGTCGTGTGTCTAGCGATTTCTCCCGCTGTCTGCCGCCTGTTTCTTCTGGCCTGTAAGGCAATATACCGGTCATCTGCGGGTGTGGTTCCTCGTGGACGACCACTACTAAACCCCCGGATAGCTGTTCCTGTAGTTTGAAATTGTCTCCAAAGTCGTGAAACGATGCTGTGAGCAATTCCGAACTCTGCAGCCACACTTGTCACACTGCGGCCTGCCTCCAACTTCCCAATGATTCGACCTCAGGTAAAAGCATCCAGATGTCGTCTAACAGATTGATTATTCGCCATTTCTCGCTGAGGCAGCAACTTGGTGTGATTTTAACTGCTATACGGCGTGCAATCTCTTTGCCAGAAATACTGATCTTACACCGACAGCATGCTTTATACTACTCAGACAGTCCCCCATTACGTCTACCTGCATATCTGCGCATGTGCTACCGTACATCACCTTACTTAATCTCCTGATTGGTCTTTCTGTCCGCTCTGCCTCTTCGTTCAGCTGATATGCTAATTTTTCGACTTCGTCCTTAATTTTTGCACACCAGTGTATGTACGATGATACAAATCCAGTTCTGGATAAGAAGTAATGTAACGTCCAATTTAAAAATGACCCAGCGTTAAGGCTTCAAAATCATTCTCATCTGTTGATAAAGGTTAAATTGGTCGAGAATTCAGAATACCTTCAATTTGTGTGACAACAATCAAAAATTCATCTAAAGTCAATTTATAACTTCTGATTGTACGCTGAAGATGATATTTAAATGACTTAATACCTGCTTCCCATAAACCACCAAAATTTGGTGCTATAGGTGGAATCAGTTTCCAATTTAAACCTTCAGATGTTAAGAAATCTGCTGTATCAGAATTAGATTTAAGGACTAAGCTATACAATTTTTTAAGTTCTGATTTTGTGCAAATCATATTAGTACTGTTATCTGACATTATGGTATTACATTTTCTACGTCTAGCAGTGAATCTTTCAATAGTAGGAAGTAATGCATCTGTAGTTGAATCAGTTACTACCTCTAGATGTAGCTAAACATATGAATACAGCAACGTACACGTTTATAATTGCCCTTTCTCTGATTTTTTTACTTGATGAGGAATGTACCAGAAAAATCGAGTTCACAAGTATTAAATACAAACCCTGGGTTAACTCTTTCACCAGGTAAATTTCCCATTAAATTGTTCACATACAACTGGTTTAACCTCAAAACATGTTACACGTTCATGCACAACCTTTCGAGCTATATCTCGACCATTAATAACCCAAAATTTACTGCGAACCTCATGCAATAATGCTTGCGCACAA
The DNA here is from genome assembly GCA_000611955.2 of Stegodyphus mimosarum. Lineage (NCBI taxonomy): Eukaryota > Metazoa > Arthropoda > Arachnida > Araneae > Eresidae > Stegodyphus > Stegodyphus mimosarum. The sequence goes on along the minus strand of KK112505.1, from coordinate 231,182 downwards.
AGATGTAAATATTTTACATGGTAATACTGAAAAATACATGGTAATACTAATAAATACATGCTCTTTTGGCATTATATAAGGAATTTTGTTTTGTAATTAAGATTGCAATTGACAAGTATGCCTCATACTCTCAGAAGAGAATCATTATCTAGAATGGACATAAAAATTTTAACTTACTTTTGGAAGAAACACAATTCTTAGTTTTTTAAGGATAGAATATCCTTGCTAAAATGTTATAGTTGTACACTGCGAAAAAAAAAAAAAAGACAGTTTTATATCTTCCGTTCTACTGGGCCGATTGACGAAATTCAAATTGCGTTTTTCATGTCTCGAAAATGTGAGTTAGGATATATATTAGACTTATATATAGCATTATTCTAACATAGGTTAGGTTAGGTTATTCAATTATGGCAAAGCACACGAGGGCTATCTGCCTAAAGGGAGAAATGCCTTCGTGGAGGACTTTCTAAGGGAAACTGGCTCGTATACACGTTACACATGGGGAAAACCACGAAAACGCCCATGCAGCCAGCCCGTTCGCGAGATTCGAACCTCTATTCTAACATAGGTATTTCGACACAAAATGAGTCTTTTTCTGAAATAACACAAATTTTTTTTTCATATTTCGATTCTACGACTAAAATTATGCCTGAATATTAAATTTTACTAAATTTCGTCCGAAATTTATGGAGAAATTCAAAAATTTAGTTTGGCGAATTTTTTTCAGTTTGCGCCAAGAATAATTCACTTGGCGAACTACTTAATACGTGACAACCTATTTTCCTATCCCTTCCATTGTAGTGGAACGGAAAAAAAGTTACATCGTTCCTATCTTTTTACATTGCGCATGAGCAGGAAAAAAGTCACACCGTTCTTCTTTCAAATAGTTTCAGCAAAGTGTGTAACCCACATTAGATGTTATTATCTCTTTCAACAAATATGACAAATTTCAAAACGAGCCAATATATAAATTCACGTATATCTTCGAAAATTTTAAATAAAAAGCTCTAATTTTTTGTAGGTATACCTAGAAATACATCTACTTCAAGTTGATCGAAAAACTTTTATATGTTATTCACATTTATTTTCAAAAAATTTATAAAAATTATTTAAAAATACAAATTTTAAAAATAAATCATAAAAAATGGATGAATTTTGTTTGGAGTGAACCTAAATTTCGAACTGTGAAACAAGGAATCAAGTAAGTGTAATAAAAAAAAGAGATGTTAATAAATACATACCAAATTGAATTAACATTGAGGGGCTAAAATTTTGAGAGCTAATTTTTTAAAAACTACTCGTCTGATTTTTACAAAACTTGGTAGTTTGGCATAATTTGAGTCGTAGAATCGAAATATGGAAAACACTTGGCATGTCATTTCAGAAAAAGTCCGATTTTGTGTCAAAATACCTATATTAGAACAATGCTATATATAAATCTGACATATCCTAAGTCGCTCCTTCGAGACATGGAAGACGCAATTTGAATTTCGTCAATCGGCCCAGTAGAACGGGATATATAGAGCTGTCCTTTTTTTCGGTGCAATTTACATACCTGATCATGATTCTTTCAGCATCAACTAGTTCTTTAACAGTTAGAGAACCTCTTATATTTTTTCCTTTAAAATTGGCTATAAATCTGTAAACAAAACTGAACACACGAATAATACGAATATAGTTATTACTGATGTTAAGAATATGATCTAAAACAAGGGAATTAGAGTTCACATTTAGATTAACTAAGTTTAACTTTGAGTTCTTTCACATATTCCGCCTCAGCCATATCAGATGAAATTACTTCACAAGGCTTACTCAAGAACCTCTCCTCAGTTAAGAATGTTGGTTCATACTACCATAAATTATTATGAAGAAGATCCTTAGGTTCAGCTCCACATGATATCAAATCAGCTGGATTGTTGTGAGTGGTAACATGGTATCACTCATGAATAGCAGTCATGTTGCGAATAACAGGTACTCTGTTAGTAACAAATGTCTTTAGTTGATGAGATTCCTTCTTAATCCATGATGGCACTATTGACGAATCAGTGAAATAATACACCTTGACTATGGGTAGTTGAATGGCCTCTAATATTCCTTTCATTAATTTTACCAACAGAACTGCACCACAAAGTTCCAAACGAGGAATGGTAATTGACTTCAAGTGTGACACTTGATACTTGCTGCACAGAAGTCTTGATGAACATTCATTCGAAGATGACATACATTTCACATAAATTGCAGCACCATAGGCTTTCTGACTAGCATCACAGAATCCTATAATTTCTGTTTGTTAGAACAAATCTACGTATGCCATAATCGTTGACTGTTTTTAGGTTAGGTTAGGTTATTCAATTATGGCAAAGCACACGAGGGCTGTCTGCCTAAAGGGAGGGATGCTTTCGTGGAGGACTTTCTGAGGGAAACTGGCTCGTATACACGTTACACATGGGGAAAACCACGAAAACACCCATGCAGCTAGCCCGTTCGCGTGATTCGAACCTCGGACCGAACTACCAGTGTTCAGCGTCTTTACCGCTCGGCCGCTGGTGGGCTTCACTGTTTTTAGACTATGTAGAAATACCCTCCATTTTTTAAAGTAATATTTAGGAACAGGTGTATTCCAATTTATTTTTAGAAGCTAAAGTTTTTGTAGAAATACTTTAGACTTTATCGTAACAGGTCCAATTAAACCTAATGGGTCAAAGAGGCGAGCTATCGCTGATAAGACATCCCTTTTCATTACTTTTCTTCAATGTCAAGTACCTTTAAATCGTAAGAAAAACAGTCTGTAGACGTACTCCATGACATTCCTAAGGCCTTTGTAACTTGAAGTTTATCAGTAACTTAAACGGAATAATCCTGAGTTGCACTTTTTTTATTCTTCAATAGTTCTGCATTATTTGAACACCATTTGTGTAAGCGCATTCTAGCACATTCTAGAAGACTGGTTAACTGTGCCTGTAACTCCTTGGCTTTTTGCAGCGCATTAGCTGCAGTGATAATGTCGTCTACGTAACAGTCCTTTAGTATGGCTTTTGAGGCATAAGAAAGTTCTTTCGCTTCATCCATTGCTAACTGCTTCAGGACGCTTGTTGCGAGGAATGGTGCACTTGCTGTTCCGTATGTTATAGTTCTTAGACGATATGTCTGCACACGGATACCAACTGATTCTTCCCACAATATCAACTGCAGGTTTCGTTGAAATGGTTCAAGTATTTGTCTGTATATCTTCTGAACATCAGCTCCTAGTGCACAGCTGTACTTTCGAAATCTAATAATAATAGAAAATAAATCTTCTTGAGGTATTCGCCCTTTCATTAATACTGTATTAAGTGATTTTCCATTGCTAGCAGCCGCTGATGCATTAAATACAACACGAAGCTTGGTAGAGGTTTTCTCTGGACGATAAACACCACGATGACTAAGATAATTGCCAGTCAGTGTTTCAATTTCTCGACTTCCTCCATCATTAAATACAACACGAAGCTTGGTAGAGGTTTTCTCTGGACGATAAACACCACGATGACTAAGATAATTGCCAGTCAGTGTTTCAATTTCTCGAACTTCCTCCATGTGATTTAGATCTTTATATTCCTTGATAAAATTCTTATATAATGTTTTCATATTCGAATCGCTTTCTAGTCTATTGATTCCACACTTGATGCAGTTTTTTCTCAGCTAGCGTTTTCGATTCTCCCAATTCTACACCTTCCCTAATGGGTAACTGAACTACATGTCTTCCATCACTTTGTTTATAGTGAGTACTCTTGAAATGTTCTTGACAGTATTTTCTTCTTCACTCAAAACATTCTTGATATTTTCAATGGCTTCAACTTCCCAAAATCTTTGCAAAATTTCGTCAACCCTTTCTTCACTATTCAGGTTAGGTTAGGTTATTCAATTATGGCAAAGCACACAAGGGCTATCTGCCTAAAGGGAGAGATGCCTTCGTGGAGGACTTTCTAAGTGAAACTGGCTCGTATACACGTTACACATGGGGGAAAACGCCCATGCAGCCAGCCCGTTCGCGGGATTCGAACCTCGGACCGAACTACCAGTGCTCAGCGTCTTTACCGCTCGGCCGCTGGTGAGCCTCACTATTCAGAACTAAGCCACAATAATTACTTCCTTATACGAAGTAAAAAGGAAGTATTTTAATCGCGAGAAATTTCGGGTCTCTTATTTTAACGAAAATATCCATTTTGAGCGCTATCGAATGCAATTTAACGATGTTTTTCCGTTATATCTAAACGTAAAGACAGAATAAAGGATTCTTTTCCCCCAAAAAAATTATAAAACTGATTTAAAATGGATTCTAAAAAAGATTTTTTTTCGTGGCGTCTGTGCGTACGTACGTATGTCTGTATGTATGTATGTTTCTCGCACAACTCTAAAACGACTAACCTCAGAACGCTGAAATTTTGTACGTAGGACTGCTATAACATGTAGATGTGCACCTCGCATTTTGGTTGCAATCGGCCGCACCAAAAGTATATAAATATATGTATATGTTTGTATATATATATAACCGAGTAACAAAGTGGATATATATATATATATATATATTCAGTGATCTCAGTTTCTTTAATCTTACATTTTTGTAAATTGTGGTTGTTTTTTTTTTTTTTTTTTT
>KK112505.1:214458-226487 GCA_000611955.2 Stegodyphus mimosarum | reverse complement strand
TTTTTGCTTTAAAAATGATTGAATTATGTTGTTCTTATCTTTCGGTTAAGATTTTATGCCCTTTAGTTAACCTGCATGCAATAATTGTGGAATTATCAACAATTTAAAAGCTTTTTTTTTAAGTGCGCTAAGCCTAATTTTTGGTTATGAAAGCGGCCATATTTGTTTACGTTTGAAGCTTAGCAGAATAGTGGATTTGTTACCAATCTAGAGAAACTAAGCTTCGCAACAACAAAGTAATGTGTTCTTTTATTATTGAGAATTAAATTATGCTTGATTCATTCTGGAATTATCATTTAAGTTATTAGCTTGTTTTTGCGTACAAATTGTAATTTTAATTGTAAAAATTGTTCTTTTAATTGTTTTAACTGTACTTAGTGTTTTTTTTTTTTTCTACATCTTTCAATTTTTAGCCCACCAGCGGCCGAGCAGTAAAGACGCTGAACACTGGTAGTTCGGTCTGAGGTTCGAATCCCGCGAACGGGCGTTTTCGTGGTTTTCCCCATGTGTAACGTGTATACGAGCCAGTTTCCCTTAGAAAGTCCTCCACGAAGGCATCCCTCCCCTTAGGCAGATAGCCCTCGTGTGCTTTGCCATAACTGAATAACCTAACCTAACCTTTCAATTTTTAATGAAAATATTTTTAATTTTTATGTATTTTTGCTTTAACTGGAAGTGAGAACTGAATTAATTATAGATTTATATAAGATGAGTTTATTTGAAACGGGCATATGACTTTTTTGGCCAAGAAGTGGCCACATAGTTGCAAGTGTGATGTTAATTATTTTCACAGTTTCCCTGAGATGTTTCTGAAATGTCAATTTTTTATCTAGAATGACTCCCAGATATTTGGCTTCGTCAACCCAGTCAATTTCTACATCAAATAGAAGAGGTCTTGGTGGAGTAAAATTTGTTTGTCCTTTACGAAAAATAATTGCTTTTGATTTTTCAGTATTAACTGCAATCCTCCAAGAAGTGAGCCATTTTACTAGATGATTCAGGTAATGTTGAAGAAGAGCTGGATAACAGTAACTTTAGAAGCTTGGGTCATAACTGCAGCATCATCTGCGAAAAGAGCTATGCTAATTTGTGGGTCTTTAGGAATATCGTAAGTGTAAATGTTGTATAAATATCGTGAAGTTTTCACTGCAAAGCTTCTGCCTTGGAGACAAGAAGCAATAAGTCTTATACAATGATCGGGTAGCATATAAGCATTCTGAACCGCACCACGCACATAGGGAAAAATCCGTCCTGGCGATTGGATATGGCTTCTGATGACATCATTTCCTCTACGCTTAGGAACGCCTTAACTTTGCTTGGGCTCGAGGGTACATCTCTATACCGCTTGTTTACATTTTGATAGCAGTACCGAAAAGATTATTACGTGCGTTATATTTCTTTTGCTATGAGATTACACTTTTTACAACATTGTAGTGTTGTTAGTTTAATATAAAAAATGTAGTGATTGTTTTTCCTAGAGAGAAAAAGGTATTATTTCTTCTTGCGCTAACTCCGCAAATGTGTATTAAGTGCAGAGATTTTTAATAAATGTATTTTTAATTTAGAGCTCTTCATATTAATGGTGTTGTGATTATTAATTAATTATTTCGTGTTCATTGTATATCTATTATCTGATGATGCAATCTGCGAAAGCATGACACAAGTTAATTTTCGGAAAGAGCAAAAACGACATTTGGAGCTAACATTACACAAGTATACAACAAATTCACAATATTTATAATCAGTCTGAAAAAGTAAAATTTATTTTTGAAGTCAGACTAATATAGATTTAGAATAGAGATACGTTTTAAATTGAATAATATTACTTTATTGCCCATTTTTTAATGTGTAACATTTGTTTGTACCTTTGCATAAAAATAGTGTTTGTCAGAGAAGAAAGTTTCTTTTCTTATACACGTGTATTAAATTCAGCGATAGCACTGAATGCACATTTTTCCTTCAGTTAAAGCAACAGATATATTAGAATGACATGCACATTAACATAGAAATAACATAATAATTGCAAAGGAAATATTTTCTGCAATGGGAAAGAAACAGAATGCAACAAAATTGCAATAGTAGTAATATACTTACTATCACACAATGCCTTTACAGTTGGATCGAGATCGTCCTGTTTTAGTTTTCGCACTAAATTCAATCACCTACTTATATAATCTAAGCACTTAATATAAGATCGCATCTGATATTAACAAAGATTTTATAATTTTATTATTCCATAAAAAGGGAAGCTATGTGCAGTGCAGCTATTTTTTTTTGTTTCATAAAAAAAAAGAAAACGATAATTTTCACTCTTCTGTGTCACTTATGTACGTTATTCAGCGAAAACAAACCCCACCTAAACGTCATTACGCCAACAGAAAATGATGTCATCTGAAAGTATGTCCAATCGGAAGTACGGATTTTTCCGTATGCGCGTGGCGCGGTACAGAATGCTTATATGAGATCGGGTAAGTTCAACTTGATAAGTTTGTAAATAAGTCCTCGGTGCCAGACCCTATCAAAAGCTTTTACAATTTCTAGGAAATTGGCTCCGGTTGGGAACTTACAATTGAAACCATCAGTAATATAGTTGATGGCATGAAGCAGCTGGTGATTAGTACTATGAAGATGACGGAAGCCAAACTGTTCTTCTGGAATGTAGGAGTTCTCTGGAATAACTTGATTAAGATGATATAGAATAATTTTTTCAGTTATTTTAGAAAGTTGGCTGAGGAGGCTAATTAGGCAGTAGTTCGGCGGAAATGTTGAATTTTGATGCGGTTTGGGGAAGACGACGATGATGGCATGCTTCCATATATTAGGAAAGTAAGAGAATTTGAAGATAGAGTTGAAAATCTTAGTGAAACAAGTGATAGCATTGATAGGAAGATGTTTCAAATCTTTCGTAGAAATACCATCGACACCTAGAACTTATTTGGGTTTTAAGGAACTAATATATAATCCACAACCAGCTTAGGCGTGGAGAGGAATGTGAAGTTCAAAGGACCTGGCATTTTTAAGAAGGTACTAACAGTTTCACTAACTTTGGAAATATGATTGTTGTCGTAAGGGGTGGTATATTTCTTTTAGTACATCTGCAAAGGTGTTAGCTTTATCTTCGTCAGAATAAACCATTCCGTTGGTACCATGAAGTGGCGGAATTTGCTTGAAGGGTTTCTTAAATTTCTTAGCAATGTCAAAAAGAGAATTATCTTCAGTTGTGAAAGAGCTGAGGAAGTTTCGCCAGCGTTGTGTCTTGAAGTTACGAATGTCCTTTTTGATGTCACGCTGAAGAGCGTTCAGTTGCGTTTCGAGCCCCGCGTCTCATGTATTTTGCCAGTTTTTCATAATACGATTTTTGCATTTGACTTTTTGTTGTGAATTTCTACCATCTGGGACATTTGATACCAATACTCTTTCCCAGTGAAGGTAAGTAGCTATTAATGCTGATTTCAAGAAGAATGGGATTACTGTCAGATGAGGGAGCTGGCATAACAGAAATTTGGCAATTATAGTGGAGGTTGTTCTAGAGATAGAAGTCAATAATAGAAGAGCTATTATAGCCGTACTGCGTAGGTTCATCAGTAGCATGAATGGTATAACTTTTATTTTGAATCATGCTAAAACTTTTCGTCCTTTTCTATTGCTAGCTCCTTGATTCCAGCATTGGTGCTTAGCACTGAAATCTCCTCCAATTAAAGCAGGTGAGTTAAAATCCAGTAGATGTTCAATTTCAGAAATGATGGGACTGTTATTAGGAGGTATATAAATATTAGAGATAGTGAATTTTTTGTGCTCAATTTGAATTTCGATAGTATTACTTTCAAAATAGGTAGAAAAATTTTGTTTGAGTTGATGTTGGATGCTTCTTCTGACAAAACTGATGATTCCATTTCTCGATCCGCACGGTAAGTCGAATAGTTTGCGTAAGCACTTTTAGTGCGGGTTTCAAATGAGTTTCCTGAATAAGAATTATATCAGGTTCTAGTTCCAGAAGAAAATCACCAAATTCATCCTTTTTGTTAAATAGGTCATTAGCATTCCAGGAAAGTATTTTGATGTTTCTCAAATTAATGCTGCGTGGCATGTTAAAGGCAATTACTAATTTTGTCGAGAATGTCCACCAATAGCACTTATTTTGTCTATAGGCGAGGTTTGTTTCTTTATAGTTTTGAGGCCTTCTATAATAACAGTCCATATTGTTTTTAATGAACCCAAATTAAATAAGTCTGAAAAAGTGGAACTTGTGGTTGGAGTTTCAGATAAGTTGGAGTTCTTTGTATTTTCAGGCTTTGGAGAATCCATTTCTTTATTTAGAGGTGGAAAGTTGTCTTATAAATTCCAAGGATTCTTGGTTGGTGGATTGCTGGGTGTGAATTTCTGCTTGATTTGTTGTGGTCTAGCTGGACACTGGGAGAAGTTAGTTAGATGTGGACCACCACAATGGCAGCAATTTTGTTAGGTGTTCCAAACTGCGGATCCGCTAATTCAATATCAATGGGAATATTTAATGACTGCACATCTAAACTCCTTGATGGAGTTACATTGGTTATTTTAGAAATAACCAAACAATTAACTGATCTTACATATGTTAAATCCTTATTCGAAATCTGCACATCTAGTTGATAATTAGTGTTGATAACGTTCTCATTTATTCCGGATATAGATGCATAAATTCTTTCTTTATATTTAATAAACTGGCAACTCTTTCACACAGAAAACAACTCATGCTGCCGTTATCAAGCACTGCGTGAACTGGAATTCTTTTTCCTTCTGAATTACAAACATATACTATTGCAGTCGCTAATAACACATTTTTTTCTTCGTGTCAAAAAACAACTTGATTCATTTTTATTAGAGACATCTACATTCTTATTTATAATTTCGTCACTGGTTGCTTCCGTTTTTGTTTTGTCTAACTGTTGATCGATGGCGTCATTTCTGAGCAGGCGATGGATTAATGAATGGTGTTTTTTATGGCATTCCGAACATCTGAACTTACAATTACATTTTTCGATTAAATGTTTCTTACTGAGGCAGTTTAAACACAATTTATGGTTTTTAACTATTTCATATTTTTGATTTGGGTTTAATTTTAAAAATTAATCACATTTAATTTTATCCAATAATTGAGATCTTTGCTCTAAAAACGAAATTTATTCATCAAACGTAGGAACTTCCTTAGCATTAATGCATAATTCAAATACTTTGCGCGTTTCATAATCTAGTTTCTGAAGTACGATATTTAATAACGGAAATGTCCGATAAATTATTTTTCTCATACTTTAAAACATTTAAAGCCCTAACGTTTTCAGTAACATTATATATTACATATCTCCCTTTAGAAGATTCGATTGTTAAATTTTGTAAATCCGTTATTGGCTTTATATGCGTTTCAATTAATATTCTTTTATTTTCCTACGTATCTTGAAGAGCTTTAAATAGAGAACTGAAATTATCACCAACAGTTTCAAACTTTTTTGCTTCATTAGTTTGTAGGGTTTATATTTATTTTAACTAACTTTTATTTTAAGTTATCTTTCCTGTTTAGCCTTCATTTTTCCCCTAGAAATGACCGTGCCAGAGTATGTAAATTGCAGTAGCACGCGCAGTTTATTCAAATTTAGCGGAAGCTAGCTGAATTAAAATAGGAAAGGAAATCAGAGTGTGAAAGTCTTGCTTTGAAGTTACGCTAGTGATGTTGCTCGGTAGAATTTAGATCGGTGCGTGTCGGCCTGCGTACATAGCTTTGCAGAAGTGCTAGCTTTCAACCGTTTAATCAGTAATCTTGCTGAATCTCAGCGGTAATTAAAAACAGCGGTTAGTTTAGGATCTCAGAGCCTCCTCGGTAGTGCTTTGATATTTGTTCATCTAGTTATTACTTTCAGTTTTACGTTCTGCTTTAGTTAAATCGCCGGGTTGGCGCAGTTTGTGAGCGTCAAGTAGACGCATTTGTCATTTTAAAGATAAAATAAAAAGGGCTTTAACCCCTTCTTACGTTTCTGTGTAAATTCACACATAGTAGCAGTCACTACCCCAGTTTCTGACAAGTTGGGGAAGCGAGATCTTACAAGTTAATGCAGCCTTTAAACCGTAGAGTTTCCGAACTTCTGTCAATTGAGTGTTGTTTGCTATGATGTTTTCGAATTGAATCTTAAAATTATTCCATTCGGTATAGTTACCAGAAAATTTAGGAATTGGTAATTCTGGCAAACATATCTATATTTTAGAATCAAATTTACTACAATCATTTTCATGTTCAGAATGTGCGATAGACGATAGAATTTCCATAATTCTTACCTCTAGTACTTCCGTTCTTTCTTTTATTTCGGCGATTTCTTCATCAATGGCTGTGACATCTTTTTCATCAACGCTTTCGAAATATCTATTTCTCAAGTTTCTAATATTCATCTGAATACTTTGAAGGGATCTATACTTTATTGAATTTCGCTTTTATTCGAACTACCATCATATTCCTTCACTACGTTTTCTAGCCTAGTTAGTTTCGCTTTTAATGAAGTTTTATTTTTATCTAGTGCCAGCATTTTGTTCGCTGCTCCGGCTGTGCTGACCATGTACTATGATTCTAAAGTAATGAGTGGACTGTATGAACATAGAACTAACTATTTTATTTACAGTAATTACTACATCAGTACCATTACATACTCTGGAATATTGCATAGCCGAATCCAGAAGGCCAAATGAGAGTTTCTGTATACATCCAATAGGTGGCGCTGTATTCTAACTTAACATTAATAATTTCAGCTACTCTCGGTTTATTCAAACCAAACTGTACATATAATAATAAAATATTCATACATAAACATATAAAAATAATAGACTAACAGTTTAAGCTTTGAAATAAGTATTGGAACATTTATGGATTAGCTACATTCTAGCGACCGAATTCTACCGACGACAAATGCAAAAAGCCTGTTGCCAACACAGGGCAATGAAAAAGAGTAAACTAACTTAAGAGGCGTGGAAGTAAACATACACCCACCCTATCAGGTTCAGTCCTGATACAGAGGTGAAAGTATTTGCAGGCTGTTTGGAGACACCAGTTTTGGTTCTGATTGTAGCTACTCGAACTAATCCGTCCTTGCCAGGATGTGCATTGATCACACGCGCTATAGTCCATGCTAAAGAGGAAAAACCATCTTCGATGACAAGAACCACAGTGTTAATCTTCAGGTTAGGTTTGGCGTGCTACCACTTGGATCGTTGCTGAAGAGAAGTCAAATATTCGTTTTTCAACGATTCCAAAATTCCTGTCGCAGATTCTGAACAAGTTCTCGCCTACAACCCCTACGAGCAGTGGGGCTGTGTATCTGGAATGGAAGTATCATCTGTTATTAAATGAGATGGAGTTAAATCATGACTAGAGTCAATATCAGAATCGTTCACGTAAGTAAGTGTACGCGAATTCAAAATATCACTCTATCTAGGGACGTAGCGTTGGCAACTCTTCATAGATCAAAAGTCTCTTTCAATACGCTTCTCAGTTTAAATTTCGCTGAGCGAATGCCAACCTCCCATATTCTTCCGAAGTGCAGTGAAGCAGGCGGTATAAAATGCCATTCATTACATTACTGAGTTAGTTCTTGTGGCACTGATTCTGTTGCATACAAAGAAGACCAAATTTGATTTAGTTCCTGTAGTTTTCAGTATGCTTCCACAAACCTGGTACGGTTGTCACTGTAAATGTACCGTGGTGCAAATGAAGGGTCTGTCCGCCGTCAAATCGCTGGACTGCTTCTACATGCACAGCTTTAGTCGACAAACTAACAAACTGAGCTATATAACCCTTCTTTGTTTGTCCACCCTTATTGACTTTAATGGTAACAGGGCCAGCATAGTCCACACCAAATCAACAGACGCGAAGAAAGGTCGTTCCAAAGTCATATGATGTTCAGGTAAGTCACCCATCAACTGGGGAGTTAAAGCAGCTTTAGATCAATGATATATTCAGGAGCGGTTGACACAACTGCCTATCAGTCTTTTTCCTCCAATCATCCAGTAAGATTTCCTAATGATGGGAGATACTAAAGAAGGACAAGCATAAAAGTAAGGAATATGAAGTTCTTTCAGCAGTAATTTCACTTTATTTATGTTGAGAAGGAAGTATTACATGATGTTTGACTTTAAATGCTAAAGATGAATTTCGAAAATGTCCTCTCACCCGTAGGAGACCATCTTTGTCTATGAATGAATAAAGAGACATAGTAGGCTCTTATTGTATAAAGGTTTCTTTCTCTTAACGCATAGCAAATCATCTCGGAAATAATGATTCTGAATCCAAATTATAATGATCTTTTCCGCTACTCAAATCTCTAGAAATGTTAGCGGCATAAGACAACTGGAGTTAATATCGAAACGCGAAATTTTTGTAGACTCTTCTTGCAATTAGTAATAAATCTTTGACAGTAAGCAGGATGCGAGTAATCTTGCAATGCGAAGAATAACGTTCGAATAAATTAGCTAATAAATCATTAGATTCACGTCTACGAGAAATAAAAACAGGGTCAGATCTTTGTTTAGTCTTCACTTCAGTATCATCTTCAGTTCTTAATTCATATTTAGGACATTTTTCCTGAACTGATGCAACTATGGTGGACTATTCCACCACGAAGTACAATTTGGTAGGAGTTAAGTAACAATACCACGAGAAGCAACGTACGCAGGACTTTCCTTAGAAGGAACATAATTTCAATGTACACTGCTGGACATTGAAAATGCAACACCAAGAAGGAGTCGTCAGAAAGTGATAAAATTTGGAAAAACGACAGAGACAGCAAGCAGCAATAAGTGATCTGTATTTCAAAATGGTAGTCAGAATACAGAGCGAGAACGGCGTCTGCTCAGGAGGATGTAGGAACACCGCGGAAAGCAATGCACGAAGAAACACGTCTAGGCATAGAGTGAATAAGAGTGCGGATGGTGTCCTGAAGGATGGCTTCTGTTCCCTTTCAACCATTTGCCAGAGTTCGCTTTCTGAACGAGGCAGGGGCAGAGCCTGCAAACGGCGCCCAATCACATCCCACACATGTTCGATTGGTGACAGGTCAGGAGAGTACGGTGACCAGGGAAGCATCTGTATACCTTGCAGAGCATGTTGGAAGATGCGATCATTGTGTGGTCGGGCGTTATCCTGCGGAAAAATTGCATTAGGCAGCCCCTGAAGGTAGGGTATTACCACCGGCCGCAGTACATTATCCAAGTATCGTTGGGCCGTCATAGTGCCCTGAATACGAACTAGAGGTGACTTGGAATCGTAGGCAATAGTGCCCCAAGCCATTATGCCAAGTTGTCGCGCAGTGGGGCGTTCCCCGGTTACTGCCGGATTAGATCTGTCTCCACGTCGACGCCACACATGTATCGGCGACTGTCACTGGATAAACAGAAGCGTGACTCATCTGAAAACACGACGTTTCGCCATTCTGTCATCCACATCCCTCCAGTCCGGCACCATTCTAAACGTTGGCGTCTATGCTGTGGGGTCAATGGCAGTCTTCTTAACGAACGCCGTGAGTGCAAGCCACGTTCAACGAAACGACGGGAAATAGTTCTCGTCGACACGGGAACATCCAGGATATCTTGCGCATGTTGCAGAATCGCTATACAAGTGACTTGCGGAAGCTTGTCGGCGGATGCGTCGATCCACGCGTGCTGACGTAACTCTGGCTGCACCTGCACCCCTCCTTCTTCCCCCATTCCCTTGTTACAACCATGTTCGCCATAGCCGATGCACCGTGCTCGCATCCATGTGGGTATCAGCTGCGATTTGACGTAAGGACCAACCCGCCCTTCTCAGTCCGATAACCACACCCCTCATAAAATCGTCTATCTGCTGGAAGTGCCTTCGTTGACGGCGGCCTGGCATTCTCTCCTATTACACTTATCCTCCGGGACAAAAACCAACTATCTTCGATAATTCGTCTGACAGAAATAACGAGACGAATATTGCCCATTCTGCACGTTCCTTCCCTTATATCTTAGTTCACGTGCGTCGGAGAGCTGCGCATTTCACATCATTCGCATAACTCAGTGACGTGAGTCTACTCTAAAATTTGTATAAATTTCTGACCACTTCTTGGTGTTGCATTTTCAATGTCGAGCAGTGTATAATAGGAATCTTCTATGATTTGAGATGTTTCATTTGCAATAGAGGTCTTTCGCATACGTGGATGAGCGATAGCCAACACGGAACTACCTTGGAATCCGTCCAAGCATAAATTTCAAAATTAAACTTCTTTAATGTGTTCAAAAGAGATCTAATTGAGCTGGTCAATAAATATACGGCTCCAAATTCTAATCGAGGAATGGATACTTGCTTTGTAGACGCGACTTTAGTCTTTGATACCAAAAGATAAACCTTGTAAGGTTTATCCTAAGTTTATAAAAGTTACTTTAAGTTTGTCACACTTTCTCTATTTCAGCTTGCAATTTCCTACCAGAATGTATTTTCAGAAACTCATTTAGTACAAATGAGTAAGAGTGATATTTAACTGACTTCGTTAGAGAGCAGAGCTTCCGACTAGCGCGTTTGCCTTTGGACTACGTCTCTCTCTAAGCTATTACTACGCTCGGCCGTACTTCAGGCCCTTGATAGCTTCGCCTACTTAATTGAGATTTAGGGGCCAACTACTTAGAATTCTGATAGCTTCAGCTATATCTTTTTAGTTAAACTTTAATTCTTATTACTTTACGTTCAAGTCCAAGTGGAGGCTTTGCTGTAGGCTATGAGACTGTGTTAATTCTTATTTTGAGAACTAAAGTGTAATTAACCCTTCTTGAGTCTTACGTCTCTGTTCATACATTTAAGCGATAATTCGAGTATCGGTGTAAGAGGTTCCCCACATTTAAATCTTAAATAAAAGGGTGGAACCCCCAAACCTTGACCGCACTATTGCATTTTTGGCGACAGTAGATGACTGCTGCATGGGCCAGCGAAGATGTATCACAAAATCCCTGTAGCTGAATAACACTGTCCATTGTAAGTGTGACACATCTCGGAATTTCACAATTATTGATTTGACTGAATGTCTCTTGAAGTTTGAACCAATCATCTGAGGGGTGCTGGGGAATCCCAGTCGCCTTTAACTAACAATAGCTTTTGACAAAATATTTTAATCAATATAGTGCAGGGAGATAGGAGACCTAAAGGATCGAAAATGCGAGCAGATTCTGCCAATATGCATCTCTTTGTTACAGATGCGTTGAGTTGCAATGTAACTTTAAAACTGAAGGTATCAGTAGTTGAATTCCAAAAGGGCTCTAAGAACTAGAATTAGGAACTTTAGAACTAGAATTAGGAGATTTCTCGAAATCGGAATTCAATAAACAATGTTCCTTAAATTCAATTAAGAATTCTGCAGAATTGGGATTTCATTTCTTCAAATCAAAACCAAGTGCATGTTGTAATGAATCTATTTCTCGTCGATAGGTATAAATCACAGTAAAATAATACCACACATATTAGAAACAACGCACTCTACGTTCAATACATTTATTCCCTTAGCGACACTCTGGCGCTAGGTTCCTTTCTTACAGCGTCACATCTGAATCGCAACTCGGAAGGCTGACACTAATATTTCTCAGCTAATACAAAACACGCCTGGCGTTGAAATTAACACTTTCAAAACTATTGTTACAAAGAATATGGATATAAAAGCACAACAAATAATACTTAACAAGAACAAATCAAACTGAACAATATATATGGTGTTTATAATAGAGAATAGACAATCTATCAGGACTGAGTGTTCTGTGCATACTCTTTGCAAACATGGTAAACGTCTGTAATAGGGTTCTTCTTCTCAAGTCCTGAACTGGAACAGTAAGCTGATGAAAAGTTAGCTTTGTTCTGATGTAGGTACTGTGCTAGAAAATGACTGCACGTGAAAGGGATTTAAAATCCTCTTTTATTAAATCACTATTATTTACACACTTCCCAACTCGGGAGAGATACAGAAAGTAAAAGACCGCACTTAGGCCTAACTTAACAATCAAATAAATTAAAACTATTT
>KK112505.1:169222-209423 GCA_000611955.2 Stegodyphus mimosarum | reverse complement strand
GCTCCTGTATCCCAGAGGGCTGTCGCCGGTATGTTGTTAATTAGAACTTCAATCTTCGGCAAACTCAAATTCTTCACGACCACGGTGTTTAAATTGATTTTGGAAGGGTTTTGCTCTGCTTCGGACTTCTTCACCTTCCTTGAAGAAATCCATCTTAGTTTAAATTCTTCTAGATTGTTCTTCTATTGAATTCCCTTCGTTCGCCGCTCGATTTAGGAGACACATCTTTCTTCGGCCATTGCTTCGCCTTATTCCCGTAACTTTGATTTTGCTTTTGCTGGGGTCTTGGCGAACTCCACTGACTTCTTCGCTCAAATTGGCGTCGTCGTTCGTTGTCGGCTGTTCTTCGGCTTTCAAACCGTACTGCGAGCTTAAATAATCTGCCTAACGTTGTTGGGTTTCTTAGTTCCATGAAATCTTGAACTTGGGGCAGTAGCCTAGCAAGTATAACTTGAATAATTTCAGGATCCGGGCGACTTCCATACAAAAGCTTGAAAACTTGAATTTTTCTCAAAATAAAATTTGACAAATCTTCTATTTTTTCTTGATATCGACTAAACAGTTCAGCTTCCAGTCTGGCTCGGTCTCGAACTACAGGAAATGTTTTACCAAGGAATTCTTGAAATTTTCATACGTATATGTGGGGCTTCCTGGTTCCCCCAAGAGATTCTTTCCAATGCACTTGAACCAACTTAGCGCTTGGCCCTTCAAAGCGCTGGTAGCAAGAGCGACTTTCTGAAATTCGTGAACTTTATATGGCATGAAGTGGGAGTCTAGCTTTTCTTTGTATTTTTTTTTAAATCCGGAGAAGTGAAAAATTAACAATGCCCTCGCCGGACTCGAACCTCGGACCTACGGCAAGTGTGCTGGCCATTACAACGTAAAATCATGCTAAGAAGGAAGGAGAAATACTTTATATAATTCCCTTTTTAAAGGGCGACTGTGGATTAGGTGACCTTGTCAGGACTGAGTATTCTGTGCGTGTTCTTTGAGAACATGGTAAAGTCTGTAATAGGTTTCTTCTTCTCAAGTCCTGAACTGGAACAGTGAGCTGATGAAAAGTTAGTTTTGTTCTGATGTAAGTACTGTGCTGGAAAATGACTGCACGTGAAAAGGATTTAAAATCCTCTTTTATTAAATCACTATTATTTACACACTTCCCAACTCGGGAGAGATACAGAAAGTAAAAGACCGCACTTGGGCCTAACTTAACAATCAAATAAATTTAAACTAAATTTAAATAGAACTTAAATCAAACTTTGCTCATAGAGCGATTCGCGGAGTTTGGCCTCTAACTAAAAGGGTGCGTAGCAAGATATACTAATACTAGCGCAATTTGTTTCACAATGCAATCACGTAGTAAGCACTAAGGCTTATAAATTTAAACTGCTAGCTGGTCAGACGAACGTTGAGCAGAGTGACCGTGATCTGAGACTGAAGCTCTCTCACAACGAGAGGTTTCTACCTCTGGTTTAAATAGTACTTCGCTGTACTTCAAATTAGCATAAGCTGAAAACGCGCGCTTCTTCTGACGGGAAGTTGAAACAGAGAGGAGATAGTAAGATTTAAATTAAAATAAAATTTGGTTAGTTTAACTAAAACCTTCCAAATCATTCTACAGGAAGTATACATACATCTCGAACATTTCGTTTTAACAAATTTTGATTAGGCAATCTTACAGTTACTACTCTTACTTTGTTATCCCTACCATGAAAAACCTCAGCTATTCTCCCCACTTATCACTTGGTTGAAGGCAAATTTTCATCTTTTATTAATACAAGAGTTCCAAACTGAACGTCTTCCTTTAAAAATTTCCACTTGTGACGTTTTTGTAGATTATTAAGATAATCACGTTTCCATAATTTCCAAATTTTCTGTGTATACTTAGTAATTCTTTGCCATTTAGAAAGTCTGTTTTCATTTATGTTGGATAAATCTTGCTCAGCAAGAACTGTGATAGGTCTGCCAACCAAAAAGTGACCTGGGGTCAAAGTTTCAAAATTGCTGTAATCAGCTGAAATTATAGTAAGCGATTTTGAGTTCAATACTCCTTCAATTTCTGTTAAAACAGTTAAGAATTCTTCCAGAGTTAAAGACTGATTGCCAATAACTCTCTTCAAATGACAATTAATGGATTTAACTTTGGCCTCCCAAATTTCGCCGAAATTTGGTGACTTGGGAGGAATGAATTTAAACTCTACACTGATGTGCAAAAATTAAGGACAAAGTCGAAAAATTAGCATATCAGCTGAACGAACAGCTAGAGCGGACAGAAAGACCAATCAGGAGATTGAGTAAGGTGATGTACGGTAGCACATGCGCAGATATGCAGGTAGACGTAATGGGAGAGTGTCTGAGTAGTATAAAGCATGCTGTCGGTGTAAGATCAGTATTTCTGGCAAAGAGATTGCACGCCGTATAGCAGTTAAAATCACACCGAGTTGCTGCCTCAGCGAGAAATCGCGAATAATCAATCTGCTAGAAGACATCTGGATGCTTTTACCCGAGGTCCAATCATTGGGAAGTTGGAGGAAGGCCGCAGTGTGACAAGTGTGGCTGCAGAGTTCGGAATTGCTCACAGCATCGTTTCACGACTTTGGAGACAATTTCAAACTACAGGAACAGCTGCCCGGGGGTTTAGTAATGGTCGTCCACTAGGAACCACAGCCGAAGATGACCGGTATATTGCCTTACAGTCTAACGCCTGCCCATCGGAGAAGGCGTTCTCTGTGGTGCCGGGAACACCGGAATTGGAGAGACAATGAATGGGGACGAGTACTCTTTACAGATGAGAGCAGATTTAGTCTGAGTTGCGATTCTAGACACATACACATCTGGACAGAGCGGAGAACACGCAATAACCCCTTCAACATCATCAAAAGGGACTGTTTTGGAGGTCGCGGAGTTCTCGTTCGAGCAGACATAATGCTTGGTAGCCGGACCGACCTTCATATCTCCCAAGGAGGTTCGTCACCTGGGACTGCTATTGTAACGAGGTTCTTCTTCCTTACATGCGTCTTTTC
Organism: Stegodyphus mimosarum; assembly: GCA_000611955.2. NCBI lineage: Eukaryota > Metazoa > Arthropoda > Arachnida > Araneae > Eresidae > Stegodyphus > Stegodyphus mimosarum. Next base: position 206,400 of record KK112505.1, on the reverse strand, counting down.
ACAAGGGCTATGGGTCCTCAGTTCCTCTTCATGGACGACAAGGCTCCACCTCATCGCACAGTTACTGTCGAAGAGCTGTTGGAGAGTGAAGATATTGAACACATGGATTGGTCGGCAAGGTCTCTGGATCTAACTCCCGTCAAGCATGTACGGAACTTACTAGGGAGCCCGTGGCAGCACCTAACTTATCGCCAGTAACGATTCCGAAACTGCGATTGGTGCTACAAGAGGAACGAGCAACAGTGTCTCAACAGCTCATTAACAACCACATATCCAGCACGCACAAATGATGTGAAACCTGCCTAGCAGTCAGGGGAGATCATATCCCCTATTAAAGACCGGATGTTTCTTGCTGGACACCCATCACAGGGATGTTTCGGCCTTCAGTCGCATTGAGCTCCATGCTACCTTTTCAATAAAGCTTATTTTTATGCCTCTGATTTCTCTTTTAGTAAGTGTTGCTTACATTACTCATGTCCTTACGTATTGGGGATCTTACGGTATTTATTGTGTTGATTTGGAAAGCTTTTGCACAAAGTTATATTGAAAAAATCGTCTCGTCCCTAATTTTTGCACACCAGTGTATACCTTCAGCAGTATAAAATTTTGCTAAATTATCATCTGGACACTCAACCAATTTTTGATACTTTTTTAGTTTTACATTAGTACCAATAAAGGTTTTAGTATTATCACTCATCATTCTGATACATTTTCCCCTTCTAGAGAAGAAACGTTTTAAGGTTGCAATAAAAGATTGGCTAATTTGGTCTGTCACAAAGTCTAAGTGTATGGCTTTTATACTCATACATACATATACTACGACATTGATTTTGTTCAAAACTTCCTTACGTTGATTCTTAAACTTTATAGCAAATGGGCTGCAGAAATCAACACCAGCTATGTTAAATGGGTATGAGGGTGTGACACGCTCTTTGGGCAACTCAGCCATTATTTGTTGAACTCTGATGGGTTTATTCTTAGAACATGTCACACATATGTAGACGATCTTTCTACAAATGTTTCTGCCATTAAGTGGCCAGAATCTTTGTCATACCTGGTGTAATAGAGATTGTGATCCTAAATGAAAGTACTTCAAATGAAAATGCTCTAAAATAATAGTAGTTAAACGATATTTGTTAGGTAAAACAAGAGGGTTTTTACTATTGGCGGGTAGGTCCGAATAGTACAATCGTCCACTTATTCTGATTAGTCCCATGTTATCGAGAAACACATTCAGCGACGCTAATTTACTTTTGGGGTTTACACACTTACCTCTTTTTAATTGATTTATTTCTTCTCGAAACTCACTTTTTTGGGCCTCTAATAAAATATACACCTCAGCATCCTTTATCTCTTCTAAAGTAAGTACTCCATACCTCCTTACCTTGGAGTTCTTAAGATTATGGGTAAACCTGAAAATGAAACTTACAAGACGAAGAAGTTTAGTATAATTAGCAGACAAATTAAGAATATCATTAAAGAGGTTTGGTTCATTACATGCAATTAAAACTAAGTTAGAATCGTTATGCAGTTCATTGTTCTTTTTAAGTTCATTTGGACACACTTCTTCAGCAACTTCAATTGATAAGTCCTGATGAGGAATCTCTGGACGTGTTAGAAAGTCACAACATGACCACCATTTGGAAGAGTTCACAAGAAAGTCAGTTTCAACACCACGCGTCAGAAGATCTGCTGGGTTCTCTTTTGTTGGACAATGGAACCACTCTGCCGGCTTTGTTAACTTCCTAATCTTGTTAACTCTGTTGGCGATGAATGATTTCTTCCATTTGGTACTGGTACCTTTAATCCAGCACAGCACTATTTTGGCATCAGTCCAATAAAATATTCTCGAGGATTTCTTTTGATCGAGTAATTTTTTCACTTCAGAACCTAAACGTGCTGCTATTAATGCACCAAGTAATTCAAGACGAGGTAACGTAATTCTTTTCACAGGTGCAACACGATATTTTGATGCAACGAAACTCACAGAAATTTCTTCTTGCTTACGCAGTTTTACGTAGGCAACAGTATCGTACGCCTTCTGACTGGCATCTGAGAAGCAATGAATCTCTATGGAATAGGCTTCAGGACTCAAAATGAAATCTTGAAACTGCAATTTTACTTAGATGATGACACTCACAATACCACTTTGCCCACTCTTGCGAGATATCTGTAGGTAATTCATCATCCCATGTCAATTTCCGAACCCAAAGTTCTTGTAGCAAGAATTTCAGTCTAACAGTAAATGGAGTTATTAACCCAAAAGGATCAAAAATCTTCCCTGCAGTTTTCAAGATGAATCGTTTCGTATTACGCTTATTCCATCAAACTGTCTGAATCTATGCTTAGACTGTCTTCATTACTATCCCGGAAAATTCCTAAGACCTTAAGTGTCTCGCTTGAGTCATTGACTTTATGTGGATGGATCTCGAATCTTCTTCTTCCCATTTTTTCATCAGCTTAGAATCATTGGATACCCATTTACGCAAGTTCATATTTGCTTCAATCATAATTTGTTTAGCTTTACGCGATAGGCTTAGAGCCTCCTGTACACTGTCCTGACCAGTAATAAAATCATTAACATAAACACAAAAATCCAATATTTCAAATACATCTGGCTGCTCATCTCGATATTTTCGAATGTGTTCATTAATTGTTCCAGCCAACAAGAACGGACTTGACTTAATCCCAAAATTTACGCGCTTGAATCTATATGTCGCTAGTTTCAGATCATTTAATTGTGTGTTTTCCACAAACAGGAATCATATTGCGTCTTGATCCTTTTTTGGCAAAGCAATCTGCAAAAATGCTTTTTCTACATCCGCTGAAATTGCAACTTTATTTAATCGGAAATTAATTAGCAGATGGAACATGTGAGGATTCAAATTTGTCCCTGTCCATAGACAATCGTTCAGTGATAACTGCCCGAACTCATGTGAGCTGCCATCAAACACTATTCTAGTTTTCGTTGAAGCACTGGTTTCTCTAAATACCGGTTGATGTGGTAGGTAAAAGACTGGTTTATCAACAGGTATATTTTCATCTGACGCTTTCTCAATAATACCTTCCTTGAGATACTCATATAATATTTCACTATATGTAGAAAACAGTCTTTTGTCATAATTCATTCGCTTTACAAGAGCTTTTAATCTATTTTCTGCTACACGGTAATTATCAGCTAATTCACTCCAGTCCCTTTTCCAAGGTAAAGTAACCTCGTAACGACCAGCTTTAAAACAAACGGTCTTATTAAATATTTTCAATGCTTTGTCTTTCTCATGACAGTAAGGATCATCTTTAATTCCTAATGATTCTAGCTCGAAAAACATTTTCAGTTCACTCTCTGAATTGTCATTTATTAACCCACAATACGATAAATTAATTCGCCGTAAATCATTTATATTTCCGCTAACTATATACCCAAGCACACTGTTTTGTAATATCAAACCTGTGTGAGGAACATAGATTTGACCAGCTCGTAACATATCATAGAAAACTTTCGCTCAAAGCAACAGGTTTACTTTCTCTAGTTTATAAAATTCCGGAGCCGCTAAATTCACCTTCTCAGGAATCATAAGGTTACTAACATCGATAAACTTTGCGGGAGTTAAACCTTCTATTTTCGGAATTACCAAAAACTCTAGTTTTCTTTTATACGTTTGTTCCTGATTACAGATAAGAGCAACTGTTTTTCGTTTTATCGTAGTTGAAATGCCTGATATACTGCAAACCGAAATGTTTGTCTTTTCCCTTTTTAAGTTAAGTATATCTGCTAATTCAGTAGTGCAAAAACAAGGAAAAACAACAACACTTCCACTATCACACAACGCTTTCACCTTAATTAAAGTTCCATCATTAGCCTCAATAAATACAAAGACGGTAGATAAGGTTACATTTTTCCCACTGTTAGTGCCCGTAGCTGCTGTAAATGCTTCGTTTTGAGTTCTAGCTTGAAATGCAGGCGCATGTACATTTAATGCGTTTCTGTTTTGATTACCCAACTCGTTCTGATCTGAACTGTCTGCTCCTTCTACTGTGGTACCAACGGAATTACTTTCGTTTTGATAACATAAAAGAAAGCTATGTTTTTTCTTTCACTTCTTGCACAAGTAATTGGAAGAGCAATTCTCACACTGTGCAAATTAAAACAACAAAAACATAAATTATGTTTTTTCACAAATTCTACTCTTTCTTTTACACTTAATTTCTGAAATTTAGGACAATTAAAAAGCTTGTGATTACTCAAATTACATAATCTACACGAATTCTGAGCATGTTTTTCGTTTGCATTAAAAACAACAGCGGTAACTCTGTGTGTAACTTTTTTTGTATTAGTCACTATTGCCTCCTACGCGGCAATGAAAGTTATGTTGCACAGCGCACTGTTTCTGCACAACTTCAGTCAGTTTTAATTCGGACTCCTAGTGAAGCATACATGCTTTTGATCCCGTATGGTCGGGAATTCATTTCGATTTCGATTTTAGTTACAGTCCAAAAATAAAATTGTTTGTTGTTGTTTTAAAGTTGTCTTCAGTTTATAGTCGAACCAGCGCACCTCAAAACATTTTGGTCACGATCGGCCGCAGTTAATTAGAATAAAAATATGGCTAATGAAGACATTACTACGTTGAACAGAAAACGTGGCGGTATTAAAGCGCAAATAACCAAATTAAAATCATCTATTAGTGGAAAACAGGATGATTTTGGCTTCGAACAAATAGAAGTATTTCAAGAAAAAGTGCACAAGTTAAACAAACAAATTGATGAACTTCGCTTGGATTATTACAAAGTGTGCAAAGATGAAGAAATATCAGACATCGAAGCTACTTTTGAAGAAATCGAGACGGATATTACCAATGTTGAGGTAAGCCTAAAAGGTCTTTATAATTCATTACGTAGTAAGCATAATAGTGAATATGCAAATAATAGTGTCCTAGAAACAAGAAGTAATTCGCTGAATTATAAATTGCCTGAAATAACGTTGCCTAAATTTTCTGGTAATTTCGAAGACTGGAATTTATTTAAAAACCAATTTGTAGCTTTAATTTCATCTAATAAACAATTAACAGATTCTCAGAAACTGTTTTATTTACAGTCTTGTTTGACTGGTAATGCAAAGCAGATGCAGACGATAGATGATACACTTTCTTCCTTATTTAAGGCACTTGAAGAAAGATATGATAATAAGAGACTGGTTGTAAATTCTCATATCAATGAACTACTTTCTATTGAAGAAATAGCTTATGAAAATCCTAAAGATTTACGCTCATGGATAAATTAAGCGAAGCTTTGCTGATTAATATTATCCTCAATAAAATAGATAAAGAATCACGTATGCAATTTGAAATGTCATTAACTTGTAATGATTTATGTGAATGAGAATCTTTCATGACTTCTCTTCAAAAGCGATGCCAGATGTTAGAAAATATGCAAAGCAAAACTGTATTTTCAAAACAAAAACAAAACATTCCTCAGAATAAAGTTCGATCGTTAGTGACAAAAACGATTAATGATAAATTTATGTGTCCGGTTTACAAAGAAAATCATCCAATTTTTAAATGTGAAACATTTCTAGCATTAAAACCAATCGAACGATACGAAATTATTAAATAGCTTTCTTTGTGCATTAATTGTTTACAGTCAAATCATAAAGTAGCTTCCTGGCAGTCTAGACACTTGTGCTCGGTTTGCAAATCGAAACATAATACACTTCTTCATCGGAATGAAACTTCCATGTCGTCTTCAACAAGTGGGGAGAAAGCAAAGTGGAGCCATGTCCTCCCCAGAAAACCGCAAAACCGAAGTTGTTTTGAATAGCAATGAAGAATCTACAGAAAAAGCCTTATCAGCGTGTCTTTTTTCAAAAAATAAAACGGTTCTCCTTTCAACGGCGGTTGTTTGGGTTAGAAATATTTATGGCCAATTCATTAAACATTCCAAATTATTCCGGAACGCAATCAAATTTTGCTACTAATGAATTCTGTGAGCGTGCAAATTTAAAAAAGGAAAGAATTAATATTCCTGTTTCTAGTTTAGATGAGCAAGTTTTAAACATTAAATCTCGTACTTTTGCTTCTATTTTTAATAGAAATCAGTCGTTCTCCGCTTCATTAAAGTTTTAGTTGTAAATAAAATCACAGATTTAGTACCTTCTACAAAATTAAATATTGAAAATATAGACATTCCTGATACATCAAGTTTGGCTGATCCAGAATTTGTAACTCCATCTAGCATAGATATGCTTTTAGGAGCAGAAATATTTTATTACATTTTTATTAATGGACAATTTAAATCTTCTACTACTAAATCGCTCGTTTTTAGAAATTCTGTGTTTGGTTACATAGCTACTGGCTCTTTGAAAACATCCCTTGAAATTTGTCAGAATTATTGTGGGGTTCTCGGTAATTTAGGTAATGTTGAAAGATTAGTAGAAAAATTTTGGTTAGAGGAATACATTGGTGAAGAAAAACCAATTCTTAGTCAAGAAGAAGGGTTCAATGAACAACTTTCAAAGACACTTACAGACGAAATGAAGATGGTAGATTTGTCTTAAAAATGCGTATGAAAGACGAACAATTAGGAAATTCAAAGCACTTAGCCAATATTAGACTCAATCAATTAGTTAAAAATCTTAGCAAAAACGCTACATTGCAACATTTATATCAAGATTTCATAACAGAATATGAAAATTTGGGCCATATGGAAAAGGTCGATGATGATTCAAAACCGAAACTTCAATATTACCTCTCCCATCATGGAGTCTACAGACCAGAGAAATCAAGTACAAAATTAAGAGTTGTGTTCAATGCTAGTGCCACAAGCTCAAATGGATTAAGTCTGAATGATTTACTTTTAGCGGGAGCAGTCCAAGAAGATACTTTTGATATTCTTGTGAGATTTAGAAAACATCAAGTTGCAGTTATTGTGGATATACAAAAAATGTACCGGCAAATTTTGGTTGATGAATCCCAAAGAGACTTACTTCGAATCTTATGGAATAGAAACATTAGTGACATTTCTGTGACATATAGACTCAAAACGGCGACTTATGGTACTAAAAGTGCTCCTTTTTTAGCCATTAGATGCATAAAGCAAGTTGTAGATGACGAAGTGCATAAATATCCTGAAGCTGCCAAAGCTGTCTTATCAGACTGTTATGTTGATGATGTCATCTCTGGTTCATCAAACTTAGACTCAGCGCGGGAATTGAGAAATCAGCTTATACAGCTTTTCCATAGTTGTGGAATGACTTTGCATAAGTGGAACTCTAATTCTACTGAACTGTTGGATAACCCTTTTGCAAGCTCTGAGCTTTATTCTCCTCCAAAAATGATAATGTGGTTAAAGCTTTAGGTTATTACATGGAATTCTCAGAAGGCTGAATTCAGCTTTAAAGTCTCAATCAAGGAAAAATCATCATATACCAAAAGAGACATTTTATCGACAATTGCCAGACTTTATGATCCCTTAGGATTGATTGGTCCAGTAGTCACCAAATCGAAGATATTTCTACAGAAATTATGGGTTCAAAAACTGAGTTGGGATGAACCACTGTTTGCAACTATTGCTCACGAATGGCAACAAATAATTTCAAATTTAAAGTCTGTGGAAAACATAAAAATTAATCGTTGCATTCTCTCGAATCATCCAAGCAAGATTTCACTCATTGGATATGCAGATGCTTCGGAAGCCGCTTATGGTGCAGTTGTCTATTTGAATTGTGTCGATGAAGATCACAGCTCGTCATCTCATCTACTGGCTAGCAAATCTCGTGCGGCTCCATTGAAAACGTTATCTATTCCAAGACTGGAACTTTGTGCATGCTTGTTATTGGCTCATCTGATCTCGAAAATTAGCAGCTCATTGAAGATGCATTTAGATGGCATCATTCTGTGCACTGATTCAACGATAGCACTGTCATGGTTGAAGACTTCTCCTCATCTTTTGAAGACCTTTGTTGCAAATAGAGTCTCCAAAATCCTAGTAGACTAGGAGAGCTTCGACACTGGAAGCACGTATCATCAGCAAATAATCCGGCAGATCTGATTTCCCATGATGCTTATCCTCTTGAACTTGTGGCATCTTCCTTGTGGTGGAATGGTCCTGAACAGATAAAACTTAGTGATGCTTCTTTTTTTGAACTTGACAAGATTCTCATAGATTCTCCTGCCTATCAGAGTGAACTTAAAAAACCTTTAGCCATTAATTTAAACTGCAATTTAAACTTATTTTGGAATACCTTGTAAGGTTTTAGTTAAACTAACAAAGTTTTATTTTAATTTAAATCTTTCTATCTCTTTTCATTTTCAATTTCCCGTTAGAAGAAGCGCGCGTTTTCAACTTTATGCTAATATGAAGTGGAGCCAAGTTCTATTTAAACCAGAGGTACAAACCTCTCAGTGTGAGAGAGCTTTTAGTCTCAGACGGTCATTCTATTCGATTTTCGCCTGACCAACTAGCATTTAAATTCTAAGCCATAATGCTTTTACGTGATTCCTTATTGAAATAAATCCAAGTGCGTCAGCATTAGTAAATCTTGCTACGCACCAGTTAGTTAGAGGCCAAACTCCGCGATTTGCTCTGCGAGCAAAGTTTAATTTAATTTCTATCTTAGTTTTAGTTTAAATTTATTTGATTGTTAAGTTAGGCCCAAGTGTGGTCTTTCACTTTCTGTATCCCTCCCGAGTTGGGAAGCGGTTGTAAATAATTGTGATCTAATAAAAGAGGATTTTAAATCCCTTTCAAGTGCAGTTCTTCTACCACTTAATCACAGTATCTACCACCAGAACATAGCTGCATTCAGCTCCCTGTTCCAGCTCAGGACTTAAGGAGTTCACGAAGATGTTTTCCAAGAATATGCACCGAACACTCAGTCCTGACAACCTTTTTTGAATCAACAAATAATTATGTTAAACTAATTAGAATCTTAAGTCTTATTTTCAGGTTTCTGTCCTATCTGAAAGGTCCAGTGAAGCAAACAGGTCCCATTAGTAACATTGAGTTTCAATGTGCGGAAATTCACTTGATGAAAATGGTTCAGATAATTGAGTTTTTAGAGGAGATTAAAGCACTTCAAGATCAGAGAGTAATCAAGAGTCAGGTAAAAACTTTAAATCCGTTTTTAGATGGAAAAGTATATTACGCGTGGTCGGTCGCTTAATTCATGCCGCAATTAATTATGATTCTAAACATCAAATTTTATTGCCAAAACATCATAAGCTTACTAAGCTAATATTTATTCACTATCATTTGAAAAATTTTCATGCTGGTCCTCAAGCATTGTTACATTTTGTTAGGAAAAGGTTTTGGCCCATTGGTGGCAAGGACTTAGCTAGAAAAACAGTTCACGAATGCTTAATTTGTTTTCGTCATAAACCTATCACTTCAGATCAATTGATGACCGATTTACCTCCTGAACGTGTAAATCCAAACCTAACCTTTCATAACACGGGAATAGATTTTGCAGGCCCTTTTCTAATCAAATATAGAAATCAAAGGAAAGGTAGTTTGCATAAAGTTTATATAGCAATCTTTGTTTGCTTAGTTACAAAAGCGATTCATTTAGAAATAGTATTTGACTTAACGTCTTAAGCCTTTATTGCATGTTTAAAACGATTTCCTCGCGTAGAGATAAAAGTTCATGTCTATTTAGTGACAATGCAACTAATTTTGTAGGAGCTCACGAAGAGTTAAAAACCTTGCTTCTTTATTTAGTGTCCCTGATGAAGTTTTAGGTAAGTATTTGGCATCCGAAAATATCTCTTGGAAATTCATTCCTCCCCCAATTTTGGTGGAATTTGGGAGGCCGGAATCAAATCTTTTCAATTTCATCTTAAAAGAGCTATTTCCAATGCTAAACTTACCTATGAAGAAATTTTAACCGCAATTGATTAAATTGAAGGAATTCTAAATTCGAGACCTCTTTCTCCTTTATCGTGTGAACCATCAGATTACGAACCCTTGACACCAGGTACTTTTTAATAGGCAGGCCCATAAACTCAATTGTAGAACGTCAAATTTTAGATCTGTCAGAAAGCAGATTGTCAAGCTGGCAAAAATTAACTAAAATAATACAGATTATATGGAAACGATGGATTCAGGTTATGCTAATTTGAAGTGGAGCCAAGTTCTATTTAAACCAGAGGTAGAAACCTCTCAGTGTGAGAGGGCTTTTAGTCCCAGATCACGGTCACTCTATTCGACGTTCGCCTGACCAGCTAGCATTTAAATTCTAAGCCATAGTGCTTGTTACGTGATTGCTTATTGCAATAAATCCAAGTGCGTTAGTATTAGTAAATCTTGCTACGCACCATTTAGTTAGAGGCCAACCTCGCGCATAGCTCTGTGAGCAAAGATTAATTTAATTTCTATTTAGCTTTAGTTTTAAATTTACCTGATTGTTCATTTTAGACCCAAGTGTGGTCTTTTACTTTCTCTATCCCTCCCGAGTTGGGAAGTGGTTGTAAATAATAATGATTAATAATGATTTAATAAAAGAGGATTTTAAATCCCTTTCAAGTGCAGTTATTCTCCAACTTAATCACAGTATCCTACCACCGAACATAGCTGCATTCAGCTCCCTGTTCAAGATCAGGATTTAAGGAGTTTCACGAAGATGTTTGCCAAGAATATGCACCGAACACTCAGTCCTGACAAACTTACTATCTTAATCACTTGCAACAACGAAAGAAATGGTATTTTTCAAAGGATAATATAAATAAAAATACAATGGTTATTATTAAAGATGATCAGTTACCTCCATTTAAATAGTTACTAGGAAGAATTCATCAGACCATTCCTGGTAAAGATGGTAAGATACGAGTAGCAATCATTAATACCAAATTCGGTCCAATTAAAAGGCCAATATCAAAAATTTGTTTATTGCCTATTGATGATAATTACGAAGATTAAGTTTCATTATTAATAAAATGTATACATTATTCTTTATTATACTTATATTTTAATAATATTGATGGAAAAACTTGAATTTTTTTTACCGTTTGAAATGTTGATATACTTACCATAATTATTGAGAAAAATCTGTAAATGTTCAAACTTCATCAAATTCTTTGAATTGTTTATTTACATTCTGTAAATGATTTACTAACTTTATGTCTTTTGTGAACTCTTAAAAAAAATGGATAGCTGAATGACAAATATGTATATCATTTTAAGAAGTTACATATTCTATTCAAACTTCAATAAATCTAAAAGAAAATAAAAAAAGTATAAAAAACAGTTTCTCACAGACGATAGTTCAGCGCTGCTTCTAGTGCGCATGCGCTATTCGTCAACATTCTCCTCTGTCGGAGACAGGCTGATGCTAATATTTCTCAGCTAATACAAAGCACATGTAAAACTGAAGATAGTTTCTTGCAGACTGATACTGCATCATTAACTGTATTTCCACCCGATAATAAGCCATCCATATAGATATCGTCTTGCAATATATGCGATACGTCTGATTCCTCCTTAGAATCTAAAGCTATTTGCTTCAAACACCGGGCTCCAAAAAATGAAGCAGAGGCGAGACCATACCTAACCGTTCTCAACTTGCATGTGCGCATTTCATCACTAGAATTCTATCGCCATAGTATCAGTTGAAACTTCTCATCTTCAGAAGCTACCATCACCTAACGATACATCTTCTCCACATCGGCTGTGAAAGCAGTTTTAGGAAATCAAAAATTAATTAAAATCTCAAAAATAGCTCTTTGTAACTTCGGACCTACTTCTAAAACTGAATTCAATGATATACCGTTTTCAGATTTACAGGATGCATCAAAAACTACTCTTAATTTTGTCATTGTGCTAGAAGGTTTATTGATCGCTGGGTGAGGAAGATAAAAGTTTTATGCATCCGATTTGTTCGATAAATTATCGTTAATTACAGTCATATGACCTAACTGTTCATATTCATACATAAAATCTTTATACTGTTTTTCAAATTCCGGGTTATCTTTGAATTTTCCTTCCATGGAACGCAATCTAGAAACTGCTGCCGGTTTTGAATCTTCCAACTCCGAATGCTACTTATAAAATGGAAGTTTTACAACAAATCGGCCATCTGAATTAAAAGAATAAGTGTTTTGAAAATGTGATAGTGTGAGTATTCAATAGATTCAATAGTGTGAGCCTGCCCAGTCTTGGCAATTCTTAGGCTTACTAGGTAATTTGCTTCCAAGGCCTTTTTCACTTAAAGTAACAAAACCTTTCATTACTGGTTTACTATTTTTGAACTCCGATAATTTTCTCTTAAAATATTCTTCAGATTTATCCTTTAAATTGGCATGCTTAGATTCATGATGTCTTGAAATGAAGGTTTCATACTTTGATTGAACAATAATTCACCGCAAACAACACATTGAGGTTGAAGATCCATTTCATCTCCATTCCAATTAAATCCAAATGATAAATAACTTCATTATATTTTTATAAAAAATTTTTCTTTTCTTTTCAATATGGTGGTAGTATAGACTGTAGTAGTAGTAGTAATAGTCTACGCTAGTATATTGTTCTGAATCCATCAACTGTGAATCATCACTGTCAAATTGAACATCTGTCTAGTATTATCTTTGTTTGATGTAATTTAGAAAATTAAGAATAGCAACAGTGGAGGATTTTATATTTATGTTCTGAGATTGTTCTTCGTATTAGAAGATCAAAAAAATGGTTTCTTTGAGTTGCTTTTCATGCGTATTTAAGAATTAATAAGTATCATCTTACGCCATATTTTTAGATGTCAAAGCTAGAGTTGTTACTTATTAGAATTGTAAAATAAACTGTTTGCGTTGTCACAAGATGTTTCATTGAATAATTGATTGCACTCATTTACATCACTATTCTTCTGATATTCGAAGGCAAAACGGAATAATCACTTTGCCGCTTATTCAATCCTAGCCATTTTTTCATTTTGAAAATCTAGTTTTATTTCATTATTTTTGTACAAATATTTAAATGCACAATATATTACGAGTTCTTAAAGAACAAACGACAATATTCTCAAATCGTATAGGAAAGCAAGAAATACAGCAAGAAAAAAATAATAGCAAAAACACAAAATACATACTGTTAGAGACAACAGGTAATCGACGTAAAAAATATTCTAATTGAAAGTAGAACAGTATGAGAAAGCAAATAGCAGCGACGTAAAGTGTAGACATGTGTGGAAATTAACTTGATTTCTTAATAGATGGCGCTAGTATTTCATGTTAAACCTGACATGCCTTTTGACTTTCCAGGGACTCACCCCGGCAGCTCCGCACATAGATACGTCCTTGACTTCGCACACTAGTTGACTAGCAAAAATCAAGTTCCTATTAAAAGATTTTATTCTTCGATTGTTAAGTATTTGAATTTTGTATAATCAATACAAAGCTGAACCAATTAGTGTTGTAATTAATGATTTCTAAATAGTATAAATATTAAGCTTTTCATTTCAAAATTATTCGATGTCAATTTATATCAACATTTGAATTTTGAACAACTGGCGCATCGGCCACCAAATCGGGTTTAGCACATTGCAAATGCGTGAAGACAGCCAAGGTAAAGCTAAATTTTCTATTTTGAAAAGCAGAACAATGGCGGTAGATTCTGTTGCTAAATTTAAATCGAAACGAAAAGTCCTAAGGACAACCGTGTCCAAGATTCTAAAGAAAATCGAGACGGAATTAAGCAAAGTAGACATTAGTACAAGTATAATAGAAGAACATTTAGTCAATTAATCATGAAATCGTAACCTTTGAGTGATTTAGATGTTCAAATAGAGCGTGATTTGAAAGCAGACCGGATGAATTTGAAACTGAAGTCACATCCACTATAGAATAAGAACAGAAAATCCAGTATGGCAATTTAGAGCGAAGAAAAAAATTGAAAGAATTAAATAAAGTGACAAATTCGGATACTGAAAATATAAGCATTTTCAACTTAACATCTAAAGATTCTAAAAATAAAAGCAATAAATTTACTGATCTCCCAAAGTTAACTATCTCTAAATTCTATGGAAATTATACCCAGTGGACAAGTTTTTGGAACTCTTGAAAAGTAGCAATCCACGATAATGAATTTTTAACAAAAATTAAAAAAATTTAATTATTTGAAATCGCACTTACGCGGCAATGCTGCGAACACGATAGACGGTTTTTATATTTCGGAACCAAATTACGACGAAGTTGTTGAGTAACTTAAAAACAAGTTTGGCAGGAAAAATATTATAAACTCACTCATGCAAAAACTCCTGAATCTTACCCCAGTAACTTAATTCAGTGACTCAAAATTCGCAAACTTTGTGACACTACAGAAACTCAATTACGTAGCTCGAGTTCATTAGAAGTCACACTGCATAAATACAGTTATATGTTGATCCCGGCGGTAATGAAATCACTACCTTTTGATATAATTTTAGAGTTTAATAGTAAAACGGATTCATCATCCTTTTTTAATGTCGATAAGTTACTGCAATTTGTTTCATCGGAATTAGAATGCCGCGAGAGAAACCGTCTTTTGCGTTCTACTCGTAAATCACCTGGATACCTGGATATCTGCTATACCGGGCTGCTGCCTAGGCAGCGATGCCGGTTCATGAAATAAAGCCCTAGGGCGCATGACATAAGAGAATCCGGACGTGGGTGTATTTCGGAAGAGAAATCGGAGGCAGAAGAAGAAAAGAAATGGAGGCCTAGGACATCGCAAGAGAAAAAGATACGACAAGACCTGATTTGCGGAGCAAGCAATTCATCTGACACTGTAACGAGAGCATAAAAGTGACATGAAAATCTTGACAACATACGAATAATAGTTCAAAAGGTGCTACTAAATCTCAAATAATTGATATGTACAAAGATATAATTAAACAAGTACAAATACAAATACAAAGGAGATGCAAATAATAGAGTTACAAAATTTAAGCAGGATACTAGAAAATAAGAAATAAAACAACTATATACAAATGAGAAAGAAAGTTAAGCAACTACTAATCGAGGAGTTGTCTTGTATGCTCTTGTCAGACTCCATCTATGATTGTGTGAGCAGCTAATGGACGAATAAATTTGTCTTCTGAAAGGATTTCATAGTTGAATATCTGGGAGTAATTCATAAAGTCACACTGCACAGCTTTGTTAAAAAATTTATCATTTGATTTCCTTATATAGTCCTGTATAGTTTCAAGCTTGAGATCTCTGTGGAGAAGTTCTTTTCTTATAAGAAAATGGGCATCTGTGATTTTTCGAAGGAATTTATTCTGAACGACTTGCAGGTGATAAAGTTGTTTACAGGTAGCTGTGTTCCAGGCAGGAGAAGCGTAACAAAGAATTGGTCTAATACAGGAAGTGTAAATATGTCTTTCGGTGCGTAAGCTGAGATTAGAATATTTTCCAATAACTGGTAGAAATCTGATCATGATTCCTAATGCCTTGTTCCTGACGCTTTGTATATGATCAGACCAGGTAAGCTTTCTATTAAGAATGATGGCAAAATATTTAGCTTTAGAAACAATAGGAACCGGTTCTTGAAACAAAAGAAGATCTTGAAGGTTATTGAGCTTTTTAGATTTACTGAGGATAAGTAGTTGCGACTTGGTGGCGTTAATTTTGACTCTCCAATTTGTGCAACAGTCTTCAACTGAATAAAGATATTGTTGCATCTTAGCAATGGCTTGTTTCGCTTGGATGGATTTAATAGCAATTGCCGTGTCGTCGGCGTAGCAGTCAAGAAGAGAATAATGATTAAGTTTTGATTTAGGGAAGTCTGAGATGTAAAATAAATAGAGAATAGGTCCTAAAATACTTCCTTGAGGGACGCTTGACCTGATGGGCTTGATATTGGATTTTTCGTTACCTTGAATAACGTAAAAACTACGATGCTGGAGGAATGAGTATATATGGAGAATCAGCTCTCGTTGGAGACCCAAGTTGATAAGTTTGAAGATGAGCCCCTCATGCCAGACGTGGTCAAAAGCTTTTGCTACGTCTAGCATAAGGAGCGCAACACTTTGCTTGTTATGAAAAGCAGCTCCAATAAATTCAACGATGCGCACGAGTTGTCTTCTAGTACTAAGATTTTTCCGGAAACCGTATTGCTCATCAGGAAGAAGAGGAAGATAGGGTTCTAATCTTGTGAGAATAAGCCGCTCGTAAATTTTGCCTAAGCACGAAAGCAGACTTATAGGTCTGTAGCCATCTGGTTTGGAAGAGTCTTTTCCAGGCTTGGGCAGGAGAAAGATTTTAGCTTGTTCAAATGAATCTGGAAAGTAATTTTGAGTGAAACCTCGTAAATCAGAAAACCATTCCTGTATTTATAAAGAGAAAGAAAGGGGAAGGAGGGTATAACGTCCTCTGCTTACCAGCTGTTGGCGCCAGTTAGTGAAAACAAAGCTACTAATTGGTCTCTGTTTTGTAATACATCTAAACATGTTACTGAAAGCTATGAATCATTGACAGTCGATGAGAGGAGAAAATGATTGGGTAAGCAAGGAAGATGTTTCTTTATGCTTGAAATCGAAATATCGCATAAAGGAATGCAAAAGTGATGTCGTTTGTTTCACATTCAAGGGCAAGCATAACCGTTCTGTATGCTTTCGAGCTGAAACAGAACTAAAAGAAAAATAAAAGTGTGCAAGATTCGCAAGTTCTTTCATCATACTCTTCGAAAAAAATTAAAAATATTTCACTTCAAGCATCTTACGTAACATTCCGAACAAATATGCAGTCGGTTTTAATAAGCGCTCTTCTGAATTCAGGTAGTATGCGTTCTTTCGTGGAAAAAGAAATCTGGTATAAATTCAAGCTTCCTATTATTCGAACAGAGACGCTTTCAGTATTTACCTTTGTAAATAAAACACGCGTTAGAAAAACATTTAACGTTGTTAAGATAAAATTAGAGAACAAGGAAACATCGAATTCGAAAATCGAAATTGAAGCCCTCGTGACTGAACAAATTACAAGTTCTTATTTACCACGTACTAATCTAAATATACACATTATAGGCAAACAGTTAGAAAATTTTCAGTTAGAAAAACTCGCAGACTCTTGGGATTGTAAACAAAATGTAACTCTTTTGATAGGAACTGATTACTGTTATGATATAGTGACTGGGAGAGTTAAGCGTTTAGCCAAACATTAGTAGGTGCCGAAACGTTATTCGGTTGGTCTCTGCTAGGTTACACTAAAGGTACAACGTACACTTCTACAGCCTTTAATATCGTAGTTGAGAAAGATATAATATTTGACCAAATAAAAAAATTTAGAGAGCTTGAAAGTTTAGGTATAAAACCCGTGTAGGGTTTCCCTTATTTTGCGAACAAATTTATTTTAACTTTATACCTTTCCTGAACTTCTCAACTTCTCCTAGCATTTTCTCACCAGGATGTAAATTTTAAAGTGAGCATTTAAACGGGTGAATCTCTGAGTTTATTCAGAGCTTGTTTTCGCTAGCTAACGCACGTTTCGTTACTATTTCGCTGTTACGCTAGTAAGCTTCTTGGCCATTTTGGATTATCGCCACGCCTGTTAGGTTTTTGTTGAGTCAACCTGTTAGGCAATAACTTAGCGTGCTAATCCAGCATTATTCTATTTTAAATTTGACTTGATTTATGTTCTCCGTTTAAATTCCACGGCAAGTTGGCGGTGTTTCTGTAAAGCACGAAGATCGTGCTTTTCTGTTCGAATTTGAATTAATAAAGGGTTATTTTTCACCCTTCTGTGCTGATATATAATTCACACCTGTGCCAGAATTCGCCAGATTCATTGTAGGATATAATTTGGTTTATGTGGAATAAGAGACAGATCTTACACCGAAAATGAATCATCTGATCCAATAGAAGATACTACACTGCTCAAAACAATTAAAGGATATTGTAAGTTTTATATAAAATAAAGATATAAGGGAATTTTTTTGCCGAAAATGGAAGAAGAGAATCACAAATGCAAATTTTTCTGATTTTCAAACTGTGGAGTATGCTAATTTTGAGTTCGACGTCAAAAACGTCGCTTCAGTGGCAGCGAATGAAATTTGCCTTTCAACTGAATGAAAGACAATGAAGACAAGGATGATCGGCATTCAGTGACTGCTTTGTTACGATGAGTACGATGTTTCAACGAAGTCATTTAACCGATTCAGAAACTTGGAGAGTTGTTGGTAGGTTAGAAGGGGGCCAAACTCAAGCCCAAGTAGCGCAAACCATTGGTGTGTCACAAAGTGTGATTTCCAGGATCTGGAACCGTTTTTTGGAAACTGGAAGTGTAGGCCGAAGACCAGGGCAAGGTCGTAGACGGGCAACAACGCCCAATGAAGATCGTTATTTAGTGTTAACGGCTCGAAGACACCGAAATATGAATGCTACTCTTCTCCAACAACACCTTCGCTCGGCTACTGGTAGGACGGTTTCAACTCATACTGTCCGAAACCGGCTCCATGGTGTAGGTCTGTATGCTCGCCGACCGATGGTATGTGTTAGACTAACATCAAGGCATCGTCGCGACCGCAGGGAGTGGGCAACAGAGCATGTGAACTGGAGGAGAAATGAATGGAGCAATGTTCTTTTTTCTGACGAGTCCGTTTTTCTGTTCATCCTGATAATAGGCGTATTTTCGTCTGGAGGGACCGCGGCAGTTGGAATAATCCTGCGTTCGTGCACGAAAGTGTCAGATTTGGCGGTGGGGGAGTGTTGGTGTATGGTGGCATCTCCATTGACGGGCGCACAGACCTCTACATCATTCGAGATGGACCTCTGACTGGTCGCCGATATAGGGATGAGATCCTCAGACCTATTGTAGTCCCTTACGCTGCAGCAATCGGAGATGACTTCATTTTAATGGACGATAACTGCAGGCCACATCGTGCTAACCTGGTGGAGGATTTCCTTTTCGAGGAAGGAATCGTACGAATGGAATGGCCAGCGTGTTCTCCAGACATGAATCCAATAGAGCACGTTTGGGACGCTCTAGGAAGACGAGTTGCTGGCCGCCAACCACCCCCACAAACTCTCCAAGAACTGGAAAGAGCTCTTCTGGAAGAGTGGGACAGAATACCCCAACTCGTGATTAATAGCCTCATTGACTCCATGCCTCAAAGGTGTTCAACGTTGCTGGCCGTCCGTGGAAACCATACCCCCTACTGAAAATGATTTCCTTTGAAGAAAACACCTTTTCTTATTCTTTTTTCTCATATGCACAAATTGTGTTTATTTCCTTTTGTACACAAATGCGCAATAAAATGCATTTTTTTCTTCCAAACATGTGTAATTTATTCTCATATAGCCTACTACGTCTGTCGACCATGCATCAATCAGCTAAAAAGTTTCCCAGCCACAAAATCCACCTAAAACCGCAATATCCTTTAATTGTTTTGAGCAGTATATAACGGAAAAATTCGAATCGGAAATTTTATACAAAAATTCTCGCTGAACTTTTTTATTTGTTCCAGGCAGTTTTAAAAGCTTATTTACAATGAAACATAGTTGAACTAGTTCCAGACACTGTCGATAGTGAAACTCAAATCACATTTTATTTGCCTCACAGAGAAATCGTTCGCAGTGATCGAACTATTTGTAAACTACGTACCTTATTCGATGCGTCTTCACATGGACGTAGTGAAATTTTGTTAAACAACTGTTTACATAGTGGTCCAAATTTGTATCCTGACATTTTTTAACGTCTTTTATCCATCAGACTTCATCCTATAGCCTTTACAAGTGACATAAAGCAGGCTTTTCTGCAGATAGTAGTAGAGGATAAAGACAAAGATGAAAAACTTTTTCTGTTTACCATAAACCCATTCGATTATCTACAAAATTTCATATTTATGAATTCTCTGGTGTGTTATTTGAAGTAAAATAGCAGTCCGCATCATTGGCTTCAACCTTTAAACACCATTTGAAACAATATAAGAAAATCTACCCTGCCACTTGCGAATTTCTAAATGATCACATTTATGTAGATGACATCATTCGAGGACACCAAAATGTTGAAATTTCTTTCAATATCAGTTTAGAATGCATCAGCATTTTTAAAGATGTTAGTATGATTCTACTTAAATGGCACACCAATTCTAAAGAACTGCACGAATTGTGGATTAAAGAACGTATTGAATCCAAGGAATCTCCTCAAGTTTCGGAAGCAAGAAACCCTCCATTGAAAGTGTTAGTGTTTACTTTGATGTCAAAAACTGATAACATTTCTATCGAAACAAGTTAATACTAAACGTTTTCGCATGCAATAGGATGAATTTTTTATCCTGTAGGTCTATTATCACCATTTGTATTTAAAAGTTAAAATCATATAGCAACAACTATATGAGTGCAACAACTATATAACAATTGCCCAAATCTAAAGCAATTTGGGCAATTGCTTTAGATTGGGATGATGAATTATCAGAGAATTTATGTTCTGTATGGAGAAATGGTGCAAAGAAATTTCCAATTTGGACGAAATCGGTATTCTACGTATTATTTTTCTGAAATCGGTAATACTGATGTGGAAAGGATTGAGCTGCATTGTTTTTCTGACGCTAGCAAAAAGGCGTATGGTAGAGTAGCGTATTTACGTATAATTTCCAGCAATGAACAAATATTTACGGTTTTTGTTGCTTCCAAGACTAGAGTAGAGCCTTTAAAACTGCTCACCTTGCCTAGGTTGGAGCTCTTTTATCACCAAAATTTATAAGGTATATCTCCCACATTCTTAGCGTGCCTTCGTGGTGTAATGGTCAGCACACTGAGCCGGTATTTCAGAGGTCCGTGGTTCGATTCCCGGCGAAGGAATTGCATATTTTCATGTCTCCTGCTACTAAATAACCTAATGTCTCTACGCTGGCGCCCGAACAGGGACAGAATACTCAGTCCTGATAGTGGCGAACGTTGAGCAGAGTGACCGTGGTCTGAGGCTAAGCTCTCTCACAATAAGAGGTTTCTACCTCTGGCTTAAATAGTACTTCGCTGTACTTCAAAATTAGCATAAACTGAAACCGCGCGCTTCTTCTGACGGGAAGTTGAAACAGAGAGGAGATAGACAGATTTAAATTAAAATAAAACTTGGTTAGTTTAACTAAAACCTTACAAATTAAGCACTACCATCGCTAAAGCTTTGAAGTTACAACTTTCTTGTTTTTTTTTTCTGGACTGATTCGAAAATCACACTTTTCTAGATAATGGACTGTGCAAAGAAATTTAATCTTTTCGTTAAAAATCGTATTCAAGAAACACAAAATTTAACATCCCCAGAAAATTGGCACTATTGCCCCGGAAAATGTAACCCAGCTGGCTTGGCTTCGAGAAAAGCTAAACTTCATGAGCTGAAGAACAATCCTATCAGGTTTCAAGGACCAGAATGGCTTATAATGTCTTTTAAATTGTGACCTCGACAGAATGAAATTGTTGAGAATAACTGGTTGGATGAAGTGATTCATCGGTAAAATTAGGAACTCAAGCCATTTGACAGGTCCATTAATAACTAAAGAATTAATAGATGCCGAAAATTATTGGATTCGATCTGAACAAGAACGCTTTTATCCCAAAGAAATCGAGTTTCTGAAAGAGGCAAATAAAGTAAAAAAAATATCATCTTTATATTTTTTTAACCCATTTTTAGACTAGAACGGGATACTGAGAGAAGGTGGAAGATTAGAACATTCTAGTTTGTCACATGATGAAAAACCTAACTCTTATGATGATCCAGGATCCTAACTCTTATGATGATCTAAAAGTTGATGATCTTCTCTTAATAGAAAGAAACAAGTGAAAACTTTTGTGGAAGTGTGGCAGAGTGATACACGTTTTTCATGGTCGTGGTGGCAAAGTTCGTTCCTGTGAACTTAAAAACAGCTGATGGAACAATAATAAGACGGCCAGTTCAATTAGAATTTTAAAAACATTTTTTCATTTATTAATAAGAGTTGATTAAATATGTTATAAGGTATTTCTCCTACCTTCTTCGCATGCCTTCGTGGTGTAGTGGTCACCAGGCTCGACGCGTATTCGAGAGATCCGTGGTTCGAGTCCCGGCGAGGGCATTTGCTTATTTTTCATATCTCCTGCTTCCAAATACCTTATGTCTCTACAACTGGCGCCCGAACTAAAAAAGGTGGTGGATGATGATTCTCCACCTTTTTTAGTTCGGGCGCCAGTTGGCGATTGGGTCCCCTGGCCAGTCGGCATTTGGCGATTGGGTCCTCTGAACCACAGTTGCCCTTTAAAAGGGGGAGTATATAAGGTATTTCTCCCGCCTTGTTCTCATGCCTTCGTGGTGTAGTAGTCAGCACGCTCGACGCGTAACGGAGAAGTCCGTGGTTCGATTCCCCGCCAAGGCGTTGCTTAGTTTTCAATATTCCTGCTTCAAAAATACATAATGACTCTACAAGTGGCGCCCGAATTAAAAGGCAGTGGATGATGATTCTCCACCAACACGATTTGGCGATTGAGGCCTCTAATCCGTAGTCGCCCTTTAAAATGAGGAGTATATAAGGTATTTCTCCTGCCTTCTTCGCATGCCTTCGTGATGTAGTGGTCAGCACGCTCGACGAGTAACCGAGAGTTCGGTGGTTCGATTCCCGGCGAAGGCGTTGCTCAGTTTTCACCACTCCTACTTCCAAATAAACCTAATGTCTCTACAATGTTTTATGCAATTGTTTGATTGTTTTTACTTTCATATGATTGCGAATAGCTAAGATTTACCGAAGTAGTGTCAAGATTACATTTGATGTTAACATTCATTTTTATAGAATTTAATATAATTTTCTGCATAATGATTATATATTGAATATATTTTCTATTCATTTAATATACTTATTAATTTTTTTTTATAATTATATGTTAAAATACTTGTTGATGTAAATTTGATTGCTGCTGTATTAATGTGAACACTTGACAGAGTTCAGTTGAGGAGTGTATGGAAATTATTTTGATTAACTAATATATGGCGCTAGCATTTCGTATTAAACGTTACATGCCTTTTGACTCTCCAGAGACTCACCACCGGCAGCTTTGTTGACAGATACGTCCTTAACTTCGCACACTAGTTGACTAGGAACAATGAAGATCCTATCAAAAGATTGGATTCTTTATTTTTAAAGTGTTTCGAACTTGTTTGATCAATGCAAAGCTGAACCACTGACTGTTGTAATCAATGATTTTTAAATAGTGTAAATATTAAACTTTTCATTTTAAAATTATTTGATGTCGACTTCTATCAACCTTTGAATTTTGAACAACATGTTAATAAATGGATCAGCTCTAAAAGAATTAAGGGGATACTATTTATCTATAGGAACTTATTTTTATTTCCTATTAAATACAACATCCACTTCTTTAGTAGCCTTAGAAACATCATTTGTGAAAAAAATTGTTATGTCTATGGCAAAATAAAAACGAATTATTTTGCTAAAGTCTGTGAATGGCTATTGACGTTGAAAAAAGCTCAGATCGCACAAATTTAGGAGTGTCAGAGAAAAACTTAAACAGGATATTGGGGTATTTAGTTTTTGAATTTAACAATTAAGAATACTTTGCTTCTTTGCTTACTACCTATTTTTTCTCTCTTGCCGACCACCAGCGGTACGCGTACCACCGGTTGAGAATCGCTGCTGTAAACGATTTCCGAATTGTGGCTAGTGCATTTACTGTAGAAATTAATCACCGAAACTAGAATATCGTGATCACTTAATTACCTTAATTTCGGTGTAACTGCGTAATACAGTTTTTTTTTGACATTTTTATGACACGCAATTAGCATTTTCATAGACTCAGTGCAACCTCACTGCTCTGGCCTAAGCAAGTCTTGGGGGTGATTTCACAAATTTCTCACATGTTCCCCACATATACACTCTATTATTCAGAAGTTTCGGGTTCGTAAAACTAAACTCAACCCCTTAATTGCCCCAACAGCGTTCTATCTATAGATAATAAGTTTATAAGGTATTTCTCCCGCCTTCTTCGCATGCCTTCACGGTGTACTGGTCCGCATTCTCGTCGCGAGAGGTCCATGGTTCAATTCCCGGAGAAGGCGTTGCTCATTTTTTATTCAAAATATATCTAAAAGCTGGTGGATGATGATTCTCCACCACCGGGATTTGGCGATTCGGTCCCCCAAACCCCAGTCGCCCTTAAAAAGAGGGAGTATATAGGGTATTTCTCCCGCCTTTTTCCCATGCCTTCGTGGTGTAGTGGTCAGCACGCTTGGCGCGTAACCGAGAGGTCCGTGGTTCGATTCCCGGCGAAGGCGTTGCTTATTTTTTATCTCTTCTGCTTCGAAAAAAACCTAATGTCTTTACATGTTACTTACTTATAAATCCATTCTGTGCCCCATGCTTTGTTACGCTTGTTGAGTTTGGGCGTATTCATTGAAAACGCTACGTAAAAAACCGCAAATTGCCCAGAATGTTGTTCTGCGGCAAATTGCAAACGCACCGTACTATATTAGAAACAATGCAATTCATACGGAACTACGCATAATTCCACTGAGAAGTTTTTACTACCACTTGGTCAGACAGTTTCACATTCATTTACATACTATAAGAAACTCTGAACATTGAATTTATAATTAATCATAAGAACGATACTGGTAAAAAAATGGTCAATATCCATTCTCAATCCAAATATAATCATCGAAGTCTGATTTTTATGTTTACTTTGTCCTGTTATTGTGCTTCTTTTGTTTTTATTTATGTATAATTACATTTATATCTTGTGCATATTGTATGTATTTGTTCACCACTTGAGGCACACAAACAAAGTAAACAGATGTCTTGTATTGCACCCGCTAAGTCTTTCTGCACCAATGGGCGAAAAATCTATCTTAAGTGCGAAGGAAAAGTATAAAGGGGGCAGCGCCGGATTTAGCATTTTTCCTAGGTGGGGCAAAAACGTAAAACTGCCGCCCTCACTCATCTTCCTTTAAGTTTCTGTAACAAATTTTAAATTTTTTAATAAACATAGAAATAAGTACGGTTTGAGATAAAATATAAAATCTATTTTATAGTAAGAAATTCTTTATATGCAATTTTTATTATAAAAGAAATGTACATAACAAATGGTTTAGTTTCTTTACTTACGGCAAAGCATAAGAGGGCTATCTGCCTAAGAAGAAAGATGCCTTCACTGAATACTTTCTAAGAGTAATCGGCTCGTATGCAAATTATGCATGAGCGAAACGACAGAAACGCCCATGCAACCAGCTAATGAGATACATTCCGCAAGAGAAGAAGAGGGGAAAAGTGGTCACGTGGTTTAAGAACCGTACGTCCGCAGTCTACGATGGAGTCTATAGCCGATGTACCACTAGAATTAATTGATTTTCTAATTTAGAAATTTACAGCTATTGTGAAAAATTAAAAAGTACTCTTGGAAGTTATTTCTCTTTTCTTGATGTTAATAGAAAAGGTCTTCTCTTGTTCAAGGAAAAACACGTTAATAACATTTGTTTTAAAGTAATGCCAGATAGTAAGGTACTTCTAGCAAGCTGTGTTAAGGCAGAAATGAAGAAAATAATTAATTATAAGACGTCTGTGAAAATTTCTGCAGAAAATGACGCAAGATTCATAAATTTTCTTTTATGCACAATACTTACCAATATTCATGTTTTACATTTTTAGGAATATTAAGTGTATATGAATAGTTGAAAAATATTCCCGAGACCTTGAATAATGTTTTCCAAACTGTTTAATGTAAATATTTGTTAATAGTTCATGAATACTTGTTCTAAATTATTGAAATAGTTGAATTCATGCAAGATCTGCTTATTTGCAAAACCATTAACACCAAGCCAATTTTCTCTTATTAGTTAGAGTGCCATAGAATATGCTATATCACTAAATTTTTATTAATTTCATCACGTTGTGTTTTAATAATGCGGGCGTTATAATCAAGTTTTAATCAATATGCATAAATGTAGTACATTTTATCGCGTTCTACTATAAAATAAAAAATTATCTATGACCAAAAAATTATTAATTTCACAGCTAAAATTACAGCGAACTCAGTTGTGCAAATCCATACAATTTTCTTTTTGACATTTATACTCTAATATAAAAAATACATGTTAATCTGAAGTTTATGCCATCTGTAGATTAAGAGTCAAACAATTAAATTTCAAGGTGTTCCGTCACATAATTTTAGGGCAACTGTATTTATAATGTTCCAGACATTTGAGTCTACCATTTTGAAAACCATCTTGTTGTGCTTGTCAGGCTGACAAAATTGTGACTTAAAATTATAATAGTAATTATATTTTTCTTTTCAGTGTAGAACAACAACATACATGAACATTATTTTATGCATTTCCTTCTGCAGTGTACAGAATTATTATTGCAAATGATTCATGAGATTTCAAAAAAGTACTGGAAACAATTTTTAAAATAAAGTTAATTAATATTATATGAAATCAAATAAAAAGCTTTCAAATTTTACTTATAAAACTATAAATGTTCAATGTGTGTTCTGGTTTTATGATGTACATAGAAATGAAAATCCCAATCCTCTCAACATGTATTGTAACTTTTTCTACACTGTTTCTTTAGAGATGCTTGGCCATCTAAAGTTGTTGCCTTTACATAGGCAAGTATTATTCTTAAACTGTCAATACTATGTCATATTCTGGTGGCTTGTTCGAATATACTGTTGCCGAATATCCGAATTTTCAACATATCTACCACAGCACAAGCTTGTTTGTTTACATTAGCAGTTCTTACATCACGTGACCTCTGACGTCACCGGAATGTATCTCATTCGCCGGGATTCTAACAACCGACCGAACTGTCAGTATTCAGACTTTATCGCTCAGCCGCAAGCAGCCCGACACACATACCAAAAGTTACATAATTAAAAACCCGTGCGAACACTCCTAAATTAATCAATACACTGAAATAATCGAATTTACATTTTCCTCAAATAGGCATTTTTTTTTTCAATATTTTGCAACAATAACTACTCATACTAATAAATGTTACTAATAGAAAACGATTCAATGCTAAACACTAAAATAGTTCAGCACAGTACAAAAATAGGAATCACACATTACTAAATAATCAAAAATTTTATTTAAATAAATATAAGCAAATCACTAATGAATGGATTGAATAATTTTATACCGATTTCTCAGTTTTTACTAACAGTAACTTTAACCTAGTACGTTAAAAATTAATTTCACAAATACGCCTTTATGTAGCCCACTCAAGAAGTCTACACAGCCCGATAACGTATTAAATACTAGCATATTCACACAAAAGACTATTTTTGCACTTTAATAATCAAATTTGCATTTTCTCTGAAATACGCAGTTTTCAATATTTGAAACAATAATTACCCAAACTAATGGAAAACCATTCAATACTAAATACTAAAGCAGTTCCGCATAGTAAAAAATATAGAAATTACATATTACCAATGTTTTGTTTACATTAGCAGTTCTTACATCACGTGACCTCTGACGTCACCGGAATGTATCTCATTCGCCGGGATTCTAACAACCGACCGAACTGTCAGTATTCAGACTTTATCGCTCAGCCGCAAGCAGCCCGACACACATACCAAAAGTTACATAATTAAAAACCCGTGCGAACACTCCTAAATTAATCAATACACTGAAATAATCGAATTTACATTTTCCTCAAATAGGCATTTTTTTTTTCAATATTTTGCAACAATAACTACTCATACTAATAAATGTTACTAATAGAAAACGATTCAATGCTAAACACTAAAATAGTTCAGCACAGTACAAAAATAGGAATCACACATTACTAAATAATCAAAAATTTTATTTAAATAAATATAAGCAAATCACTAATGAATGGATTGAATAATTTTATACCGATTTCTCAGTTTTTACTAACAGTAACTTTAACCTAGTACGTTAAAAATTAATTTCACAAATACGCCTTTATGTAGCCCACTCAAGAAGTCTACACAGCCCGATAACGTATTAAATACTAGCATATTCACACAAAAGACTATTTTTGCACTTTAATAATCAAATTTGCATTTTCTCTGAAATACGCAGTTTTCAATATTTGAAACAATAATTACCCAAACTAATGGAAAACCATTCAATACTAAATACTAAAGCAGTTCCGCATAGTAAAAAATATAGAAATTACATATTACCAATGACTATCTTAAACAAATATATACAAGTTATAAATCACGAATGAGATGGATTCAATAATTAACCCACCAATTTCTCTAAATTAACAGCAATTTTAACCTGGCACTTTAAAATTTCATTTCACTATAACGCCTTTATGTAGGCTACTCAAGAACTCTACTATCGTCCTCACACAGCCGGTAGCCCGATAGACACACAGCCGGTAGCCCAATAGAAGCCCGACAGAACTCTACTATCGTCTTACATATTCACATTATTTTTGCATTGCAATCGTCAAATTTACATTTTCAATGAAATGCGCAATTTTGTAATATTTGCAACGATAACTAGCTAAATTAATAGAAAATGATTCAGTACTAAGTAGTAAATCAGTTCAGAATAGTACAAAAAATAGAAATTACACATTATTAATTGATATCTTAAACAAATATATAAAAGTTATAAATCACGAGTGAAATGGATTCAATACTTAACACACCAGTTTCTCTAAATTAACAGCAATTTTAATCTGCCACTTTAAAATTTCATTTCACTATAAAGCCATTATGTCGGCCACTCAAGAACTCTACTATCGTCCTCACACAGCCGGATAACGTAATAAATACTTACATATCTACAGAAAAGACTATTTTTGCACTGTAATAATCAAATTTACATTTTGTCTGAAATATGCAGTTTTGTAATACTTACAATACTAACTAGCCAAATTAATGGAAAATTATTCATACTAAATACTAAAGTAGTTCAGCAAAGTACGAAAAATAGAAATGGCACATTACTAATAATAGCTTAAACGAAGATATACTTGTTACAAATCACTAATGCAATGAATAATGAAATTCCCTTTTATCAATAACATAAATAAATCCTAATGTTCGATCAAATATCCAGTCGTAAGTAAAAATAATATTTAGTTACAACGCCCTTAAAATATTAGGGGATTCAAATTTTACTCTGCGAGTCTTTTGTTCTGCAAATAAGTCTATGGCATCGTCGTGCCGTTTGATTTTCGATTGCCAGAATTGCGAGACTAAACGCTCCTGGCTCATCGATGATCGCAGAGAGTTTTTAATAAGTTTTAATTTGCTAAAACTTCGCTCACAGCTTGCGGATGTAGTTGGAAGTGTAGAGTAAATCCGCAGCGCAATGCAAATATTGTTAAAAGCATCCTGCAAATCATAGGTGTGGATCTGTTGCAAGAGATTGAAAGCGCTGGCCTTTTTTATGTCGCCGAATAACATTGGAGCTTGTTCTTTAAAAACGGCAAGTTCCTGGCAGAACTCAAATGCGTTTAGATCTCGCTCATACTTTCGTGCAAGATCTGCTCCATTCTTTTGCAGTTCTTCAATTGACATATTCAATATTTCACGACCATTGAAAAATGCGAAATTTGAATTTAGTGTAGTAGCGCTGTTTACCCTCGTTTTAATTTCTGCTACGATTCGATCAAATACAATTTTTATTGCATTAGAAAATAGCTGAACAGGATGAAGTGTCCGTGATTCGTCCTCGCGCAATTCATCAAATTGTCTTTTGCGCTTTAGAATTCGATTATTAGTCAGAATAGGTTCAACTTCAATTTTTTCGGCTGCTGATTTAAACTCTTCTATCCAATATTCCATATGAATTTCTCTCATTTTTTGCAAAGTTTTGGTCAGACCTTCCATCAATGCGACGGAACGCGCATGAATAATATCTTCCTTTTGAATTTCAACATTTATTCGATTGATTTCTCGAAGAATATTAGCCCAAATTGTCAGGTTGATAATAAATTCAAAATTTTTTACAACATGCAGTAGATGTCCTGCTTCGTACTTTGATTCCGCACTAAGAGAAAGATCTTTAATTTCTTTCAAGGATTTTACTAATTCTGGTTAATTCGTTAGAAGGGCTTTCACAGCTACATATTTTGCCGACCATCTCGTCTGGCTGCTTCCTTTTAAGTTGGTTTTTGTGCATTTTTTCATAATGTCCCATCGAATTGTGGATACGACAAAAAAGCTAAATATCTTCTGGATAATTCCAAAAAGGTTAACTGCTTCGGGGCACAATGAGGCAGAATGCACACCGACAAGATTCAAAGAATGAGCCAAACATGGCACAAATTCGGCCAGCTTATTCATTTCCGTAATCCTGGCTTGTACTCCTTTATAAGTGCCGGCCATATTAGATTCGTTATCGTAAGATTAACCACGACATTGTCTAATATCCAAACCATCAAGTGACAGTTTTTTCACAATCCGTATTGTCCAATATCCAAACCATCAAGTGACAGTTTTTCCACAATCCGTTGAGAAATACATTCTCCTGTCTTTCCACCAACTTCTATGAAATCAATAAAGCTTTCTTTTATTTCACACACATCACCACATATTTTTACGTATCGAACCACCTGGCTCATTTGTTCCGTATGCGACACATCTGGAGTGCAATCGAACATTATTGTATAATATTTGGCTTCTTTGATATCGTTTAAAATGCTATTGCGAACTGTTTTCGCCATTATATCAATAATTTCATTTTGAATTGTTTTTGATAAATATGATATTTGTCCCTTTTTTAGGTATTCTAACTGGTACTTAAGAGTTGAGTTATGTTTCGCTAGCAGAGTCATTAAATTCAAAAAATTGCCTTGACTAGGTCGAGGACACTTTGTGAGCAGACTGCGAGGGCTTTCATCAGACCCACGGAAAGAAAGACAGTTTGTTGAAAGGTACAATACAGCATCCATAATTATGTGCAGGATCTCTCTCCATTTTTCTTTCTCTGTGTGAATTAGTTTTTCAATGTCATGATCGATGCCTTGACACGATTTCATTTGTTATAGTCGAATTTTCCACTTAATCATGCACTCTCTGTGAATTTCAGATGCTTCGTGCTCAGTTAACCTTTCTGAAGCTTTATTCCAATTAACGAATCCTGTAGTACACAATGTTTATGTAGCGGCTGTGGTATGTTTCTGGTAAATCTTACAGGGTGAACAAAAAATTGCATTTTTAAGTTTAGAATATATAAGCCAAGATCTTTTAATCTGTTCACTATTTGCTAATGTTCTGTACCACAATGAAGATGTCAAATGTCTGTCATCACGTTCAGGGGACCTAAGGTCTATATTTTCTGGATGCTTTTCGGCTAATAATACAGCTTGATTGCTTAAGAAAGATCGTTGCTGATCGTTCATTTTTTCTGTGAATAGCCAACTGCCTGGGTCCGACAAATCAAAAGTTTTTAAGTCTTCTTTCTGCTGCCCATCCGCATCTAAATGAGAAGATTCTTATTGATTTCATGCCCTCTAGATGTTCGTTTGAGGTCGTTGAAGAAGGTTGTTCTCTCAGTTTCTGAAAGGTAGTCTGTTTAAAGATGATAGATGAAGATTCTTCATCTTGGTTATGCAAATTGCAAGAAATATCAATATCCGTTAGAATCTCGGTATCATTGGAAGTTGAGGCAGTGTTTGACGGTTCGTCTTTTCCGTGAAGCCATTTTTTCATTTTAGCTGCAATTTGTTTTCTCTGTTCGGCCTTATCTTTTGCTCTTTTTCTATATTCTGCTCCTGAGAGTTTTTTTCTAGACGCTCTCGTGATTTTTTTACTCTAAATAAAATACTTCATAAAAAAACTAAAAATTGACGTAATTACACTGAACAGTCTTAGGGTCGCGTCTTAGGGTTCGCGGATGCCAGTGGCAATTAAATAGTTGCGTCTCGCTAAATATGGTGAAGAATACTGAATGCAGGCATATTAAAAGAAAATGAGAGAACAAAACACTCTCCAAACTTAAAAAACTTTAAAAAAGTATATAAATAATAAATCCATTTTTAAAACCTAAGTTGCCGACTGGCTGCAAAAAATCAAAATACCTTACTTCATTTCTTAGAGGCATAGTCCACGTTGACGGTCTGCTGTATATTCTCTATGTACATTAATCTGAGTTATTTCATTGGTCCAGGATGGTACAAGGTTAATTTGTATTGGGCGTTAGGAAATAGTTACAATTTACAGTGCTTCTCCATTTACTTCCCAAGAGGCGTCGGTGTGAAAATAAGGCGCCTCTATGCTATCGTTCTGTTTCTCATTTGAATATCCCCGCCTAGAGAGAGGACAACAGAGAGACTCCAGGCGTTACTTACAGGGACCAAAGACCAAGGCGTTTACGGAGTACCTTGGTAATAAAATTGCAATTACCTCCCCATCATCGAAATGAAACATTTAAATAAATAATGGAAACAATGGCTAAAGAGACTGAGAGAAAGACTGTTAAGTGTTTAACAAAGATAATTCCCCTCACGAAATAGGGGAGGACGGGGTGGACCTAATGAGCTTATAAAGCGAAAAACGTTTTCCTCTCTCCTAGACACTCCAGGAAGTCTTCACGCTCTCCATCTCACAAGACCTCCTCTTTCAAAAAACTAAGGGTTACATTTACTTTTACTTTTCGAATAGAAGCCAAGAGGAAAAGAAACATAGAGAAATATAATCGCAAATCACGAGAACAAGTAAAAAATATCTAATAAGCAGGTAATTACCTGAATAACAGTAATAAATATGAGAGGTAAATGCAAGAAATTTTCCCCAATACTTTGAGCTTGCCCTGATATTTCATGGAAAAAGAACTAATGCATGTGAAGCATTTCATTCAAAATTCAGTGCGAATTTTTACTCATCCGAATAAGATGGGATGGCAACATAAACAAATTCTAATATACAGCAACAAGAAATATACGATGCAAGTTTAAAAAGAAATGAAATGAATTAAAAATCCTAAGCAATGAATATAAGAGAGTTCGAAATTTTTCGTTTAATTATGAACAGATTTCATATGTTCTTAATTATTAATTAAACGTGTATTATAGATTAAATCTGTTTCACAGTATATCGGTGAGAGAAATAATTGGGAAACAAAATAAATATTTAAACATTTCTTATATTTTTTAAAATATGGAATCTGTAAGAAAGTTAAATAAGTTCAACTTCAGTCATAAAAAATTGGAAAAGTAAATAACAGCTTAGTATGACATACATTATAATAACATTTGTGTGAATTTAGAACCGTTTAACAAACCGAATATTTAGATTTAATGAAAAGAATTTTTTAAATTAGATTAGAACTATTAACCTAAATTGGTGAATTTGAAAGTTAAGACCATTCCATTATTTAAGAAGATTCATTAATATTTATCTAGGAGGAAAAAATAATTTAATCTGAACTACAAATTAATATTGGCATCTTCTCTTAAATTCGATATTTGATAGGTTGATTTTATATATATATAACATAAACAGTAACATAAGTTATATATAATGTTACTTTACTGTTTATGTTATACATATATATATATATATATATATATGTATATATATAACATAAACAGTAACATAAGTAAGAGGAACGTAAACAGCTGATGCTAAAAAGGTACATTTGATCCTATAGTTCCTAATGATAACGTGAAATCAAATTACAATGAGTAATTAAAGGAACCAAAAATTGACAAAATTTACTATGAATTATAAAAACTTTCTCTCTCTCTCTATATATATATATATCAATTTTAAGTAGGTCATCAATTTATCGGGTTTACATATGTCAAAACTGATATATTAAACTTGAATATTACCTTCCAAAGTGAAATTAAAACTGGACAAGTAATGGTAAAACTAAATACGAAAAAATTCAAACTAACTCAGTTATTCCGCTTCGTAAAATTATATCAGTAAATATGGATAATAATTTTAAGAAGCTTGATATAACTCAGTTTAATTTTAGTTTACTCCTATATAGTTTTTGACATTAATTGACCACTTTTAATTTCAAGAATTTAGAGATAATATTTTAGTACATCAACTATCGCTGCAGGATTTGTCCAAGACTTTAACTACTTAAGACCTTATTTCACCTATATATGATAACTGTCAAAACTAAAATATAGCACCTAAGAGTTACGATTTGGAAATTTTTGAATTCCTGTGGAACATAAACAAGTTCCGGCTCATTATTCTTTTAAGCGTTAGAAAAATATAATATGAGTATAAAAGAAAGTAATTTTTACTTCAGCTCTTACTAGATTTTCATTTAATATTTGCTCTGTATTTTTATTTAATATTCTCCCAATTTTTACAATATCTGAAAAAAGAAAATAAAGACTTATAGTCTCAATCAAATGTGTCCCGTTTATAAAGATAAATGACTTTTTGTAGCGACTCTTCAGGTTTCTAGAAATAGGGGATAGAAAGCATCGCGCTGTACGTAGCTTCTTTGTCTGTCACCCAAGTTGGCCAGTGTTAGTTATCGGGGAGAATTGAAGGGGGCTTCAATTAATTCCGCGAAGATGGTATACGACCGGGCAAGACATCCTGAAGCGAGCCTGCGTAAAAGGGGCAATTATTCCCTGTGGCAAGGCAAGCGAACAGTAGTGGAAATCAAGTGAAGTTGTTCAACACCCCCTAGACCCCCTATATTTAGGGTGTGTAGGGTTTGCAGAAACACACCCTGTCTCCGATAGTCGGAGACATCGACTATCGGAGACAGATAGTCGATGTCTCCGACTATCGGAGACAGATTTCTCTCTGATTTTATCTTTAGAGTCATATTCGGCTGTACTTAGCTTTCTTTTAACTGTACGTTCCATTAAAAGGTTTCTTTGTAATTACTTATAATACTTTCTTAAGAGGTTTTTTTTTTAAGTCTGGCTTTAAAACTACTAATATTGTATTAAAATTAGACAACATTCCAATACGATCCAGCGCCACGCTTGAATTTGTCGCCCGGGGCTCAGACCCCGGCTTGCCCCCCCCCAGTTCCGACACTGAAAGGGGGCAATTTTGTATTTCAGAGGAGAGTAAAAAGGAACATCGTACATTTTGTACGAGTTCGGAAGGCCAGAAAGAAAAGGTGGGACAAAATAAAATTAAAATAAATGGCCCAAATATAATAGAGAGAGGGGGAAAAGGACTATAGAATGAAAGGAAGTAGAAAATTTTCCTAAAATACATTTTTGTGTCCATGAGTGTAGTCAAGAGGGGAGGAAGCTGTGTTCATTTACAATAAACAGTGTCACCCAGATGTGTGTAATGAGTGTGCTTGGTAAGGCTGCCTAGATGTGGTGATAGGGGAGGGAAAAAAAGGATTGCGGGGGCCAATTACATAACAGTTTAAGATCTAGTTTAGAAGCTAGCTTTAGCAAAGTAAGTAAAATATATATATATTTAAAAAAATTTAATAATTAAAAAAATAAGTCCTAACATGGGAAACAAGACAGTTTGTTTACCTTTCCCTTGAGATCTAACTACAAAAGACACGTCAGGCAAAAGTACATATTTTTTTAACTAAAGTAGCATATACTATTACGGTTTCCAACATATTCATATAGTTTTCAGAAAACAGCATCTGACAAAATAAAAAAATCTATATACAGTGCGAGAGCACATCACCAAAATTAATTAAATAAATAAACAATTTATAGAGTTTATTTTTATTTCAATATTATTTATTTTTTTTATTAATTAAACACAGTATTTATTTATTAATTTAAGAATCATAATTCATTAAAGTTCTAGTTTAACAAATTCACGCACACTGTATTTTTATTAGCATATGTGGCGATCACGTGGTTCAGTGAAGCCTGATTAGTTGCTTGCTCGTGTCGCCATCTATATTCGCCAGTGGGAAGTGTTGCGTCGCATGAGCGGGACTCGATCTTGGTTCAATTTACTGGGAGTCGAATTCTTTACCGCTAGCGCAAAAGAGCTCTGTTGTGCTAGGTTCAAGAATTCTAACTCTTTCAAATTTGCGATGGTGGAGTTGTTCTCGAGATCGGTCCGCCGCAGCATATAATTCTAAGGTTGAGAACTAAAAGTGGTGGGAGATCCTAGTAACAAAGATCGCAGTCTACTACATTTCTCTATGACCAGGATCCCCATTTCCCTCTCAAGAAATTCCTGAGCAGGAAACGAGGCCTCCAAAGAGTAGCTGTTGAATGACTGCTGATAAGGAACGTATCGTCTCTATTAATAGTTACGAGAAAAAGAACCACATGATTTAAAGCAATTTACTATCTATTATATAATGCTAGAAGATAATGAAAGTAATAAATAAATGAATTTAAAGGCACTTTAATGATATGGATTAGATTTAGTTAAGAGAAAGGAAAGATACTTATCTGAATCTCTTATCAGTCATTTTCTTGCTTTTGTCTTGTAGAAAATCAACAGCGATGAAAATAAGAGTTTCCTTCCTTCGTTTGATTGAAGAGTTGATTGACGAGACATTGCAGACTGAAAGCGCAATAAAATTATTTAGGGAGGTAAGCATTAATTGATACACTGATTAAAAAATTTCGGAGGTACGCTAAGATGCTGCCTCAATCGTTCGTGATCACACAAGGCCAACTAGATATCACAGCATCTCCTCCACCACTTGAAACCTCCTGATTCAAAATTACCTTGATAACATAGATTCAGTTAGACAGCTTTAAGACTTCAATTTATTGTGCCTGAATCTCTTCAAAATTTAAATTTAAAAAAAATTCCTATATTTCAAGTAAGTTAATTTCTAAAATATTTCAAAACTTTCAACTACGTTCGATTTGGAGTACAGCGTCAGCCTAGGCACCCAGGTGTATCAAAAACCATTTCACAACAAGAGACTCAGTGTACTGCCATGTGTATTTCATGCAAGGTGGTTAGAATAGATTTCAGGTTGATTTTCAGGTTATGTGAAGCTACATTCCTGCGGCAATGGGCTGAAATTGATAGCAGATACAGTAACAAACAACTAATCTCCAAATGCATTATTGTGTACTAAAATGGCGGACGAGATAATAACAACAAATAATTTAGAGGAAAACGCGGTAAGATTTGAGTTCTTTTCCTCGCTAACATCGTCTGATTGAACTTATATTAAGAGGAATAGTCTATTTGATAACGATTTTGTTTGTTGTTCGTTGAACATTTGTTTTTGGTTTCGTAGCTGATATTTGTGGAACTATCCATGCGTGTATACAATTTTAATTTATCAAGAATTTCTCTTATAATTAATATATATATGTAGATATTTATATAAATATATGTATTAGTTCTGACTGTTATAAGAACT
>KK112505.1:153732-168884 GCA_000611955.2 Stegodyphus mimosarum | reverse complement strand
ATATTTTAAATAGTAATATTGAAAATACAAGTTTAGCTTTAGAAAAGCAGTTAAAATTGAAAATAGAAGTTAGAATGCACATTTTAACAAGAAAAATTTTAAACACAAATTTAGAATATATATTTAAATAGTAAAACTGAAAATAAATAAATAAGTGGAGGCATATTTTTAGCAGTCATATGAAAAA
Organism: Stegodyphus mimosarum; assembly: GCA_000611955.2. NCBI lineage: Eukaryota > Metazoa > Arthropoda > Arachnida > Araneae > Eresidae > Stegodyphus > Stegodyphus mimosarum. Next base: position 168,697 of record KK112505.1, on the reverse strand, counting down.
TACAAATTTTAAGCTGTAAAACTGAAAATAGGAGTTCAGAATACATGTTTAAATTAAAAACATGAAAATAGGAGTTAAGAATGCATGTTTAAATTAAAAAGAAAGAAAAGTTTGAAAATACACAAGTACATGGAGGCGTATTTCAAGCAGTAATATTGAAAATACAAGTTTTAAGTTGTAAAACTGAAAACAGAAGTTCAGAATACATGTTTACATTAAAAATACAGTAGAGAAATGTAGTAAAGTTTACAAAATCATGGTAAATTTACAAAGAAATCCTATACTCTGCCCAGTTTATGTCCCTTACAATTTCTAGAAATTTGTTGAATACATCAGTATTTTGCTCCTTGCATGATTTAGTGAAAATACAGACAGGGTTGCCGAAATGGAGTATACTAGAATTCGCTGGGTTACCAGAAAAATACCGTCCGAAAAGTGCGCCAAGCCAAAAATTCGCCAATGGGGTCCTATACTTAAGCTGTACCTTTTTTTTTTCTACAGCAAACCAAGCAGAGCAATTCTTTTGTAACTACATTCGCTAAAAATGTTCAAATTAACAGTATTTATCGAACGTTATAGCAGATTGCAATCAATATAATTTACACATAATTGAAACCTTGCTGTTTGTATTTCAAAGACGGTGAGAACGTTTTGATTTTTGTACCAGGTCATCATTTATTAATGGTTTTCATAATTGTGTAATCTGGTTTCGAATTACAGCGCGAAGATAATGAAGTAAATGGTCCAAAATTTGGCGATCGATGTGGCAGGATGTATGATAATTACCGTACAGATAATTGCAGGTGTGTTTAATAAGGTATGAAGAAATAACCATATGCCAAAACTAAATTCTAACTACAAAATAATATGCACATAAATAATCAAGCACATCTATTCTAGCATTAAAGAGGTTAAGTAGTTATTTCAATTTCCCATTTTCTGTGTTGAAATTGTTGTCATGCAGGGCAGACAGTAATTAAATAACCCTATTTGTGAGTAAGCAAACAGATCCTTTAAGTAAATCCAGATTCTGGTGATTTAGTTTTATGTTTTTTATTTGACTGGAGTGGATTTTTTTATTTTCTGCATTTTTTTACTCTTATACATGCACTCGGTTGGCAACAAATTTCTTGGCAAACATTTTTGGCGAGAAATTCCACGGCGTCATATTACTATCTAAACTTTTTGTCTGTATTTTAAACTTTAAGTCTAAAATGTCTGCAAAAATGCGGTTTTCGCACGTCCAAAAGCCACGTTTTTAACACGCAATTTACGCCAAAAGTCTAAAACAAAAAATTTAGATAGCAATAGTTTCTAGCCAAAAATATTTTATAAGAATCCATGTACGCAATGATCTGTTTAAACTTAAAAAAATCGGAGAATTGCACAGTCTGTGCAGTGTAGGAATCTATGAATTATGCACACCTCCCTATAATAAACTAGCAATAAATTTCAAACAATACCATGTACTCAGCATTCTGTTTTAACTTTAAAAAAATCAGCAAATTGCACAATGTAGGCATTGTGTACAGCCTCTGCATTCCGCATAAATCAACAAAATAAACTAAAGTAAATTACAAACAATTCAAAAAACAGCAATAATGACAGAAATTCATGGCAAGAAAACAATGAACATAACATTCTACAAAATAAGAACTACAATAAAATAAAATGCACTTAACATTGTGAATGCCTCTTCAAACAGCAGAAATATCAATTTCAAACATCAGCAAAACTAATCAATTTCCACCACTTTATCCTTCTGCCCTATTTTCTATTGAGACACAGAGCATATAAAGTCCAACATACATTCGTGAATAAAATCCGCATAAACACATCCGTGAACAAAAGACTTGTTAACAACTCCAATATCGTATCTTTTAATACTAAATTTACCACAATCCAAGATATGTGAGTGAAATTTTGCCACCACATCTTTTATTGCAACATAAGCCATTTCAAAATGCCTGCCAAACCAACCAACCACTCCAGCAAAATAAAGTTTCAAAGTTAAAAGGATTGCTCCAAAAACCAGCGCAAGACATATATTGCCACATTTGGCGACACCATACATCAGAGGGCAACATAAGAGTAGTACCTTTTTTTAAATCCAGTTTATTGACGTAAACGTAAGAAAGGCAAGAAATATTTTCTAAACGTCGGCACTCTAGAATTCTATAAAAGAAGCAATCAGTCATGAAAAGTAAAATTATAACTTTTACCTTTTTAACGGAAAAAGGTAAGTTTTTTTACTCTGAACCTGTGAGTATTTTTCACTGTTTTTTTTTTTTTTTTTTATGTATGCAATGATCTGTTTTCACGCACACACAAAAAAAAGGACAGATTTGCACAAGTTCACATGTGCAACTTAGCACTGCACATCAGCAGCAATAAATAAAATGGAAAGCAGTTGCAAATGAGATATGAGAGTTGTAATGAGATAACTTTAAACCAATTTCCAACTCTTCTGACACTTTGCTTACAACTTTTCCGATTGTATTTCCATTTTGTATTCTGTACTGTTGGAGAAAGTACTATATTTCTGCAGAAATGCATGCATGCTTTCTTTTTTTTTTTTTTTTCAGACTTAAACATATGTTTGCTACCTGCGTACCTGGGTTACACATAAAATACTTTTTGACGACGTCTGATTTGCCACATAAATATTTTGGTGACATATAGATCTATGCATCTATATCCTGATGAATGCTTTTTTGTGGTTTCTGAGCAGGGTACAAATACTAAAAAATATTGAAAGAAATGTTAGGGAAAGGATGTAGTATAATATGAATTTTTTCTCCTGGCATGACTTCTTAGACAAAATTCTTTTAGTCAGTAAAGAAAATAAATATCTAAAATTTGTCTACCAAAAAAGTTAAAAGAAAAATTGTGGTTATATGTTGAGCAGATCAAGCTAACAGGTATAAAAATGAAACATAAAACAAAAAGAATAACTATGTGACAATCACGTGGTTCGTGAAGCCTCGGTAGTTGCTTGTTCGTGTCGCCATCACAAGTGAGAAGTGCTGCATCACATGAGTGGGACTCGATCGTGGGTCCATTTACTACGAGTCGAATTCTTTACCACTAGCCCAAAAGAGCTCCTCTGGGCTAGGTTCAAGAATTTCAAATTTTCAAGCGTTGAGTTGTTCTCGAGATTGCCACACACTTTCTACCCTAGCATCTATGATGAGATATGAGGAGACAGTTGAGAAACTCCATTTTGTTGGCATGTGTATCACCGTCGGATGGAGCGTGTGGCGTAGTTCGTCATTTGCCCTCAGTGGAGGTAGGAGTCTGTAGGTCTCCAGGTCACCAGTGTAGCAATCATGTGGTTTGTGAAGCCTCGGTGATTGCTTGCACGTGTCTCTATATATTAACACCAGTGAGAAGTGCTGCATCGCACAAGTGGGATTCAATCGTGTATCCATTTACTACGAGTCGAATTCTTTACCACTTGCCCAAAAGAGCTCTATAGCGCTATGTTCAAGAATTCCAACTCTTTCAAATTTGCAAGCGTTGAGTTGTTCTCGAGATCACTACAACTGCAGAAATTCTAGTCATCTGAAACACAAAAAAGTGTAATATTCTTGATTAAATAATGTGAAAACTTCATGGTTGGACAAAAAGCATATTGGTTAATTGCACTATCAATAAATTTTGATCAGGCTTTCAAGTGACTACTCAGACCTACTTCTCTTAGCTTAAATCCTAATTTTTATAATTCAGAAGTAAAAATACCATTGAAACCAACTGTACTGTAACCAAAGAAATGTAAATTAAAATTTTGAATTTCTCTATTTTTTTTTCCTTCACAGTCATTAGAAAAGCAGTAAACATATAATTTGTTGCTACTTCTTTGTTATAGTGGCCCCCAACATATTTTGCGATTTTATATTTACACCAAGATTTCGGCTATAATTTTGCCAAGCTCATGAAGCACAAATGGTATATAATTGTAACAATAATACTTACTTGTTGTTTCCTAAGTATATTTTTAAGAATCCTTAGCCTTATTGTTATTATTTTATCACATGCAATTATTCCTGTCAACTGCAACACTTTCACATGTGCTAAGCTGTTTGCTAAACCTTTTCAGGACATCCGCACCTCTTACCAAGAATACATAATCTAATAGCAGTTACAAACGATATTCTGGAACAGCTGAACCGTTTTCAACAAGGGGGGTTATTCTTCTTTTTACAATTTTTAACATAGTTTTTCAAATGGTTTCGGCGTTAGCCTGAAGTTTCATGTTGTGGCCATTTTTGCACACTTGTTTGTCAGGTTAAAATATCTCTTTCTTGAAAAAATGATATGGCATCCACATTATTACTTGGTAAATTAAAGATTGTTAATGTCATATTCACAAAAAAAAGCAATGAATTAAACCTTATCAAAAATAAATAATATAGAGAGAATACACTGTGAAAGCAAAAATTCAACATGGTGCTAATATACAATTACATGGCTAGGTATAAGAACATGCAGCCAGTGCTAATATATGATCACAAAGGAAGGTATAAGAACACGCAGCCAGATTTTGGCGAGAAATCTCTGTTGAGATTAGTGATACAATCTTGAAGGCTGCTATAATAAAGAAGTACCATTTTTTTTTCCTCATTGCATAACTTCTGAAACAAATACGCTGTCAAATAAAATTTTAAATCTTCCTTTCTATTTTATGCTGATACAGTGTCCTTTAAAAAGTGAAAAAGCAACTGACTCTTCTGATATAGCATACACACAAAGAGAAAAACCTCTTTTCCTATTCCATGATCTGGCTTTGCCTTCCATTAAAAATATCATGTTCTAATTCTGGGGAAAATTTCTTGATATTTTTGCGAAGCTAAAAGCGGAAGGCATACTGTTAAAATAAAGGAGGTCAAGAAACTATTGAGTTTGTAGCGATCTTATGAGCCACTCAGTGCTCACAAATTTGAAAAAGAATTCTTGAACCTAGCAAACAGGAGCTCATTTGTGCTAGTGGTAGAGAATTCGACTCGCATCAAAACAGACCCAGGATCAAATCTCGCTCGTGCGCTATTGCACCTCTCACTGTTGCTGGTGACACGAGCAAGCAACAACTGGGATTTCTCGCAACACGTGATCGCTACATTGACAACCCAGAGAACTACAGTTTCTTCCCTCCACTATGACAAACTATGTCACACACTCAAAGGCATTCCATCACACACGCTGATCTCTACAAGTTGATAGAAGATGGTTTTCACTTCATTAAAATTGAGGCATAAAAAATTTAGGAATAAATAGCAGATTTGAATTCCAACCAGTTTTCTATGTTTTCTGAATGATTTAGAATTTCAAAGCAGAAAATGCTGCGTGGAAAAGTTACCAAGTGATTATATTACATTCTAAAGATAAGCTACCTAGACAATATAGTGGGTAGGGAAGCCTACTATGATACCAAAGGGCCCAAGTTCGAATCCCAGAAAAGGCATGGCTGTAATTTTCCATCTCTTCATAGAAGGTAATGGTGGCCCACCTATTAGTTGCTTCTACAATAAAGTGGACACCACTTCTGGCCTTAATAGTGGCCAAATCTAAGTCGGCTAAGTGCCCACGAATGGGGGACGGATGAATTCTGAAAACTATTAGACATTTTGGAGCAGATGGGGAAAATGGGCAGTTCCTTCACTAGGATTTGAATTCTGGACCTTCTGATGCTAGCTGGACGTGCTTTCTAAAATTTTTCAGGCACATGATGAGAGAGAAATACTTTACATTCTTCCTCTAAGTCGCCCTTTAACTTTATGGAACAGAATACAAAAATTTAATTATGCTAGATGGTCCCACACATTTTCTTTTTCATTTACATCAGTTCATCTTCTGGGAGGTTTTAAAGCCAATACATGACTTACCAAGATAGTTTTTATATAAGGTTCAGGATTAAATTCTAAAGATTTCCTACTGAAGATGATCACCGTTAAATATAAACTATGTTGGGTAGTCAAAGATTTTTTTTTTTTTTTTTTTTTAATTTTTTTTTTTTTTTTTTTTTTTTTTAACTTTTATCTTTTAGTGAAAAATTAACAAAGAGACTTCTGCCCACCATACTGATTTTAAACCATTTGATACCCAGCAATAAACTTATTGAAAATAAATACCTCCTTTCAGTATGTATTTAAACTTTAGGCTATCTACAATGCATTTGATCAAACTGAAATGAAATCAAACATCCTAATTCTCGCCACAACTGGTAATACTGATGTTGACATTCATAGTTATTTCGAAACCATGATTAATCCAACAGTAAAACAGGAATAATATAATTGATAAAAAATACTGTTAACAATTTACCTGTGTTTTAAACCAATTAATATGAAGAATAAATTTTGTCGAGAACAACATGCTTCAAAACAGAAAAAGGTATTTATATTACTGTCATATTTCGGTACTTATATATTAACACAACCACCTTGGCGCAATTTGGTAATTTTTACAAATGAAAAGTAAAAGTTACTGGTTGGTTGTTTTCTTGACATTTTTCAGAAAGATTTCCAAAGTATGCATAATTATTATAAGCAGGCAAACATTATCAGCACATGAAAAGTCAACAGACTTTAATAATTATAAATAAGAATTTTAATTTTAAAAAAAGAATTATACTATATATTAAACAAATGAAACATTTATTTTCGTCTCCAAACCTTTCTATAGTATATTTTTTTCTTTTCTTTTTTCACTGTTCTGCTTGAGTACACAGCGATTTTATTTTCATTTAAAAAAAAGTCAGAGACTTGACATCACTCAAACCTCAGGAGCACCTGTTTTCTAGCAAGTGCATCTCTATTGCTTCCTTTAGAAATTTTCCATCAAAATTCTGTGCTCTTGGAAAAATTTTACTGCAGTTCCATCCATTGCTAGCTAATTCCACAAATGCATATTTTAAAATTAAGCCATAAAATACCACAATTTGTTAATAAAAGCCATAGGAATACAACAAAAAAAAAATGTAAAAATGGCGACATAGCTTCACTGAAGGATTATTATGAACACGATTGGCTGAAGCATCATTATGTGCATGGTTACCAAAGTTTGGCACTTTCTGAAAATTTGTCAACTTCTACTAAGGTGGTTGCAATCACACATTAAGTACCTATATTTTATTAGGCATGAGTGGGAAGCTGAAGATTAATGTCTGCACTCTTAATTTAATTGTATGCTTTAGCAATTTATTTTTTGATGATTTAACAATATTTTTATATTCCAGATTATATGCAATTGCATACTATTGAGAGAAAAAATACCTAAATATTATGATTTCATCCACTATCACTGTTATTATCTCACACTTCTGTTTCTCCCCCCTTTTTCCCCCCCCCCCTTTTTTTTTTCTTGTAGAAATTTGGCTTTATTCTGAAAGTCAATGATAGTTATTTTTCCAATATTCCATATTAAATATACTTAACCTTTTTTTAGACCAGACCTGGTTAATCGGGAATTGACTGTGTTTAAAGAAGTTTTTCATAACTTATCTGTATTACGGTAGCTGATGAATACTTAATATATTACACATGCAGATTATGAGTAGAAAATATAAAAGTGTAACTTTATTTTACATTCTAACTTTTGTTTAATTAAACAAAAATAATGAATAAATTTTTAATTTGAAGGAAAACTGCTGTATCTCTCCTTTGAAACCTAATTATTAATTTTGATTTATTATATATATATTTTTTCCTTTCAGCTACCTCTGACGGAGGGATGTAGAATGCCAGTGCGGATGCGGAATCTAGATGAGACTCGTAAGTCAGCAGAATGAAACAGACCAGTTTTTCCTAGATGTTTCATTTTTATTTCTATCATTCTTCAATAATATTTTAAGTGAAAACATTTTCTGTGTATTTCCAGAATTTATTTCAATAGGGGCCAAGTTAAAAATAATAAAATTGCCAAAATGCAATGCTTTAAATTTTCTTCTGCAAGCCTTCAACTAGTCAGAAATGTTATACAGTAGATGTAAAAAGTTTCAGATTACTTACATATATAATTTATGATGCATATATATTTTTAAAATTATAATATTTGTATAAACATTTGGAAAAACTTCCACATGGAAAAGTTTTCATTAGTTTGGATTATTAAAACTAAAGACATTGACTTATCATATTTCATAAAATATTACATTGAAAACAACTTTTTCTCTTTTGGGGTATGAGTTCTTTTATTACACAGAGCTAAATTTGGCAATTTCAAAATCAATTTATATGAAAAATTTTTTATTCAGAAATTTGTGAAATTTTGACGATTCTTTTTATGAGCATAATAATAATATTGATAAATATCATAAAAATAATGATAGTAAATTAAAATTATATTTAAGAAATAATGTTAAAATAAAACTTTTTTTTTCTCCTGCTGTATTTTAAAGTGACATTGCTTTCTATTTTGGTGGATTAGAAGTATTTTGATTCTGAAAAATAAACAAGATAATAAATGCTGTAAAGAGAAGCTTCTGAAACACGTCTTGTAAAAAACAAAAATGCTACTATAATTATTTAAAAATTAACTTCATTCATATTTTTTTAATGTTTTTTTTGTGTTAAGAGTTTTTTCAAATGTGATTGTTTCAGAATATTTAAATGTTTATGAGTTTTCTTTTGAAAATTCACTTTACTCTTCTCTTTTCCGATTTTTTTTTTTTTTTTTAATCTTCTGTCTTTTTGCTCATACAGAGTTGTTAGGGATAATTTTTCCTTTGAATTTTAGACCTTGTACCTTAGACAGCCTAAAGACAAGATTTATAAACCTACAATTCCCAGAAAAATGTGACAAAATGAAAAGTGTTTTCATGGTACAACATGTAATGAATATGTTTTATAGGAAATTTTGTGTTGAATTACTTACCTTTTGGAGAGCTTTTGGAACAACAATGAAAAGAAAATTATTCACGTTTTCTCGTTTTGATCCCAGAAGTCTTTATCTTAATATATTTTCTCTAATATGTTTATCTTCCCTTTATTTTCTTATCATTCCCCTAGACACAAGCATTAAAGAAAGCAAAGAAATTTAAAACTGACAATTATATACAAGATTCATTTTATATGTCCAACAGTGTCCGCTGAACTATGTGTTGTACCAAGTAGGACAGTCTCTAACGTCCTTTTTCTTTGATGATGCATGGACATCTAACACCTTGGCATCTACTGCTGGTTTCATCATCATTTATCCAATTTCCATAAATACTAACAATGGCAGATTGTGGACAATCTACCAGTCGTGCAGTTTCAGAGATACTCATTCCGAGTCTTTGAGCCATTACAATCTGCTCTCTATTAAATTTGCTTAGATCAGCAGCCTTTCCCATCACTCACCAAAATGCAAAAATGATACCTTACCTTCTCTAGCAGCAGTTAAATACCATTCTGACTTAATCACATGCTCTCCACATCATCAAGACAAGTTCATTAAAAATGTGAAGATGGTCATAATGTTTTGGCTTGTCAGTGTATTAAATACCATACATTAATTGGCTTACAACTTCAGCAAATCTGTGTAGCTATATCAAACTATGATGCTAAGTGGGTCAGACAAAGTGTAACACTTATCAGCGTCAAGCATTCACGTCTGTTCTGATCAGCGATTCTCTGTCTCTAAGAGCAACTATGGTGGCCACAGCCAAACTTTTTTTATAAATCATACTGATTATTACTTTTACTTCGCAGTTTAATTTATGCCGCTTGACATAAAATTGGCATATACCTCTGGACTGAGTGAGTACATAACAAAAGGAGGCATAAAAGAAAAAATTAGTATAAAACTAACTGTAAGGAAAATTTAAATAAAAAGCCTCTAATCTTCTTTAAAGTATGGGGACTGTTATAAGTATAAATTAAATGTTTCAGGAAATTTTATAATTTAATGCTAATACTTGAAAAAAAATTATGAATTTCAGTTTTATTCTTGAATTTTTTAATAATTGAATTAAATATTAAATTATGTTTAAGCTCTGCCCAAACAGTGAAGTGGTTAGAGAAGCCTATTGTGGTAGTAAGGCTCTTGATTCGAATTCTGAAGAAGGCTTAGTTGTAACTATCTGTCCTTTCATAGGAGGCAGTTATTGGCTGTCTATTAGGTGCTGCCACAGCAAAATGACCGCCACTTCTGGCCTTAGGAGTGGCCAATGCCCAGAACTGTAGCTAGGATTTTCAGTACCTGGGGACAACTGAAATTTTTGCACCCCTTCTTGTTTACCTAGAATGGAAAACATTTCATTTAAAAAATTCACAACATCAGTTTAATGGATGTTGGATGCTGTACTGATTTATGGATGCTGGTCCGAGCACAGCTCCCTGGATGCTGTGTTCGGGGACAGATGTCCTCTCTTGCCCCCCTTTAGCTACACCCCTGCGAATGCTGAATAGATACATGCCTGCCATTAAAAAAAAGGGGGAAATAGAGATTATGTTTAATAATAATATATCCTATTTGCAGATTTATTTTATTCTTACAAACTACGCAAGTGGTATTATAAAAAACAGGTTTGGGTTATAGATAATTTCTTTACTTTGTTCAGTTCCTATCTTCTTAATAGGTCCTTAATTTTTTCATTGACGGTCCTTAAAAGTCTGTAAAAGTACTTGATTTTTATATGCAGAAGTGGGTATGAAACTTTTTCTCGTAAATACTTGATACATTGTGTATTATTTTGTATTTTGACATATTATTTTAATGGAGTAGATTAAGAGCCTGAAAGCTTGGGCTAGATATTAGTATCAATTTTCTGATTTGTATCTGGAAAAAGTCTAAAGCAACAAGAATGAGTACTGCGGTTACTGCAAATTTGTGAATATTATGCTGATTCTTATTGCTTTAAATCCTCCAATAATCTGGAATAAGGTTTTAAAGTATATGAGTATTTTTTCTTTTATTTGTTCTGCAGCAGAGTATTTGTTCTGCAGATGGCAGCCCTTTCTGTTGTAGGAAGTAATCTGTAATGTTTCTTGCATTCAGTAGTAAAGTCATTTATTCTGTATTATTTTATAGTCAATAAGACCTGTCACATTTTAGTCCTTTTTGCTTTTGGAAAGTAATCTCTGTTGTTACAGCCTTAAAAGCCACCAAATTTTGAAAACACACAGTTTTTCATTGACACACACATTTGTTTTTCAGCCTTGGAGTCCAAGTTTAAAATTTTGAATTTGCTTTTTATATATATCATGTGTTTTGTAAATTTAATGATTATTTTAATAATAAACTCAGTGATTTAATTCCACTGTGTTGGCAGTCTCAAAATAAAACATTTTTATTCACCATGAATCAGTGTGCTGTCATTTAACAAACTATAACATATTTAATCAACAACTTCAATTATTTAACCTCTTCCCTCTCAGTGATATCATATATTGTTTCTCTCTATGGGTGTGTGGATTATCTGATCCATGTTTCATATTCTAATTTAATTATTAAATGCTAAGATGCTTGTGCATAAAAAAAAGTAAAATGCTTTAAAATATTTTTCTTCATTCCTGGCCTTATTAGAATATAATTAAGTTATTATCACATTAAAGAAATCATACTATAAACTGCAATATCCTTTATGTCTTACATAATTTATATACCATCTAGAATCATTGGAATGGAATGGTTAAATTACTATAATCAAAAAACAATAATTTTCTTTTATTATTAAAATCAAATATTTTTATGAAATTTTATTAGTTAGATCCATTGAAATTATACTAATTGGATTCATTACAATTTGTATTCTTTCTTTTTATAATAACTATTTCTAGCAACTGGCTGTTCAGTAGGTACCTCAGGTATGCACGTAGCACATGTTTGTTAAAAATTAAATAAGCATAAATTTGCATTTCTGAAATTCAACTGTATTTTTCTGATTAGTCGCATTGAGTATGTTCTGCCCCCCCCCCATTTTAATGAAACATAATGGGGCTTGAAAATATTGTGTTTCTTCAGAAATGTAGCAATTTGCCCAGCAAAAGAGAATGCAGAAATGTGTCTTAAATGGTCAGTTTTCGTTTTTCTTTAGCATGGTTTTGAAGTAATGCATTGGCTCTGTCACTAGCTTGATTAGGATGACTCTGCTTGATTGTTGTATGAAATCTCACTTGTAGAATGTTTTAGATGACTACAGTAAGCATTAGTACCTTTGAAGGCTCTACTTTTTCCAGAAGAAATTTCCCTCGTGGTTATCTTTTGTTCAACATCAATATGCAGGCAACATTTTACATACTATATAGAGGTCACTCTGTAATATTTGAGATACGTGCAGACAGTAAGTGGCAGAAAAATATTAACAATTTGATTTTAAAATATTTTAGCCTAGCAGATGATTTTATATGGACCAGTTGCAAGTAATTTAGCACAGAACAAATTTTAGGCGAAAGAAAAAATGTATTTGACATGAGAACATTATCATTCTGTGATTTTGAAGTGGGATTGAATCAAGAGAAATGAGTTGAATGTCTAGAGTTAGCATTTGGAAATGAATATCCATCTCCTGCTACTGTATTCAGATAGTTTACAGTATTTCACAAAGGTTGCAAGCCTCTTCTGAATGAAGAACACACACAGGAAGGCCTGGTTAATTCTACGTTATCCCTTGGTGAGTCATTTCTTTTCCGACACCAAAATTGGTGCCATGAAGGATCGATTTCCAATTTCAAGATGGTGCTGGTCCTTCCATCCTCTACACAAAACCAAAACAAGAAGTCCAACACTTACACAAACTCGGTATTCATGTACACATCAACCTATTTTAATTTTTAAAAAAATCAGAGAATTACACAAACTAGTTATTGCACACTACCTTACCTTTGTCCATGTACACATCGACCTATTTTAACTTAAAAGAAGAATTAGAGAATTTGACAAATTAGGCATTGTGCACTGCCTTAACTTTGTCCATGTACACAGCGACCTATTTTAACTTAAACATCAGAGAATTGCACAAACTAGGCATTGCGCACTGCCTTAACTTTGTACACATCTATTTTCACTTAAAGAAACTCGGAAAGCTAAAACAAAGTTAAAAGTATCATGTTAACCAGAAAAAATTTGCCGCTGTTTTAACACATAGAGATGAACAAATAACCAAAAATACACAAGCAGAGAGAAATAAATAACCAAAAATACATATTTCCTAACATAAAAACATTAAACAGCAAATATTTTAACAAAAATTAACACATAGCAATGACTAAATGAACAAAACATCAATCTTATAGCATATTTTTTTTTTTTTGTGCATATGTTTAGGCTTTACACTGCCATATCCTGCATCCTTCACGTAAGAGTTCAGTTAAATTTTCGTCATTTCAGCTCATTCATATCCATCAGCAATTAAACCAGCTTTCATACAAAAATCAAACATCTTTCGTCTATCATCAAACCGATACAAAAACATCAAATTCACAATAGTAGCAAACAAAATAATAGCAACTCCAAAATACAAGACCATCGTGCAACCAAACACAGCAATTGAAAAGAATGCTATCAACCAAAAACCCAGATCCATACAAAAGGGTTGCTATTACAAAAAATAACCAAAATCTAAATTTATCACAACACGTTTGGCAATATCCATAGAAATAACCTCTTTTTAATAACAAAAACTAAAAAAAACCAAAATGTTCCCCAAGGCTAGTTTTGCCAACATTATCAACATTAGGGTTACCGAAAAACCTATTTCACGCAGTGGGCTTCCAGATTTACTTGATTCTAATACCGTTTGCTGATATTTTCAGACAGAAACCAAAGGGTACCATATAATAAATTTCACCCGGAAGGCCTTAGTCAACAATAATCTCATATAATGTGTCTGCCATACAGAAAATGTTAAGTGATGATAATTGCTGTACCTACCAAATGATACAGAAAGAACAGTAGATCCGCAACCATACGCAAAATTATTCTTGAAGAATTGCGTATGAAGAAACTAGTTTACCATTGGTTTCTCTGTATTTTAACTGTGCACCAAAAAGGAGTGAGTCAGAATCAGTAAGGAAACCATTAAATCACTTAAGGCCACTACATTATTTCTAAATTTGTAACTTGTCATGAAATATAATTACCATTTTTTGATGTTCTGCCACGTCAAGAAAGTAAAGTATGGGCCTTTGAAAATGAGCATGCTGTGAAAAAGTAATGTATGCCATTTTCTTCAGAAGTACTGGACTAGTCAGAGCTATCAAGTTGGAAGGACAGAAGATAGTTACAGCTAACTGGTACACCACTAAGTACCTTCCAGAAATTCTTCCAAGAAGTGAATATTAGAGGACTTGTGTACAACCATGAGTCTTCTCATTCAGCAAGATTGACGGTTAAGTGTCTTGAACAAAAACACATCAAACAGACAGAACATCCACTCTATTCACTTGATCTAGCTATGTGTGACTTTTGGCTGTTTTTTTTTTTTTTTAACCTAAAAAAGAACCAACCTATGTGGATGTCGTTTTCATTCTGAAGATGAGATTCATGAGGCTATAAATGCAATTTTTTTATTGATTCCAAGAAATGAATACAGTGAGGTATTTAATGTTTGGAAAATTTGCCTACAGAATTGGATTGATGCTGCTTTGAACACTTATACAAACTTTTAAAATTTCATAACTTTAAAAACCTGTGTGTATTAAAAAATTTCAGAGTGACGCTCATATCTAATAACAGCATCCTCACACATGCAAAAATGAAGTAGCACCACCATGCTATCTCTCAGTGGTACTTCATTATATATAGAGATGTGATTAAAATAACTCATCATATGTCTTCTACATAACATTTTTAACTGGTTGAAGCCTTTTAGTAGACAAGTGCAAAGCATTTTGCTTTTATGACAACCAAGTTGTATGTTAAGATTGTGTATTTGTAGAAATGTAAAGTTTTTTGTGAAAAGAATAATTTTATTGACAATACTGTATTTAATGGCATATTCTCCCCTTTTTTCTACTAATTTTACCACTTGAAAACAGGGGAAAAA
>KK112505.1:136073-153711 GCA_000611955.2 Stegodyphus mimosarum | reverse complement strand
CTTTCTAAGAAAATGTCTTATAGATGATAAACAAAGCATATTGAAAAGCATGTATGAAGACTTAATAATATTATTTAATTATGTATTTCAAAGGATTTATCAGTTTCAATAATACTCGTTTTACTTACATAATATAATTCCCTATTTGTGCATATATTTTACATTGTTACCATAAATTAAAAGTTTATAAATCACATGTTGAAAAAGCTGTAGGGGTGGAATATGTGAGTAAATACAGAAATAATTTTCTATAAATCATGGAGATTTGCACACATTGTCAATGCTTATTCCATGTGAGCTAGAGTTTTTACATGTAAATATTTTTTTGGATTAAAAATAAAGATATGTTATTTTAGCAATATGTGTAGAGCTAGCATGAATTAACATTTTAGTCTTATTTAAAGTTATTTAAATGCATTCATGAGATTTAATCCAACATAAATATTGTTTATTAATGTATTAGGTATTAACTTCGCACTTAATGGTAATGTATTTCTAAAATATATGCCTGAGTTTTTTCTGTGTAGGCTGTATCAGATATTTTTTTAATTAATTTTTTAACTTTATGTTTTAAGTATTTAGAAACTCAAAATTTGACTCATTTATTTCTCAACAACAATGAAAGCTGATATTCTTTTTTCAGTACTATTTTTACATTAGTAAGCTTCCTTATAGTGCGTGTATAAGTTTTTAAATTAAAAAAAAATAATGAATGCGTGTTATTGCATAATATTAATGAAATTGTTTATGTAGATTTTGTGTTTTTTGGTACTCTTCTGTTATCAAAACCAGATTCAGAAATGTATGTAGGTATGTATGTGTGTGTGTCTATACACATATATGCATATGCATACATTTCTGAATTCAGTCCTGATAACAGAAGAGTACATGTTTCTTCTTGCATGAAATTAAGTGCATTAAATTTGTAGCTTTATTTTCATTTAATACATAATATGATAGTTTTACATCTGTACTTATTTTCATAAGCTAAAATTTTAATTTTTTTATTTATTTATTTTTAGTTTGATATTTTCTGTTTTGCATGTATGTGTATTGTTGAAATTATTTTAGCATTCTGATTTTAGTAAATCTTCACTATTTTGCAAAAGCAAAATAACAGATGTGAGAGCAGTTAATATAGATTATCTTTAAAAGGTTTTATTGAAATCAAGAAGAAAATCATTCTTAGATATAATCACATTTCAACATTAAAAATTAAGAGCATATATTGCCAAATTTTACTCATGTTGAATTGTTTTGGATATAAGCTCTTTTAGTGCTTTTCACCTTTGTTCCCTTCACTTTTTCCCTCAAAGATTTAATTTTTGATTTCTTTTTTGAACTGAAATAGCTGCTGAAGGTGCTCCTCGGGAAATTCAGCTTGCCGAATATGGTAATTTTTTCTTTGTGTGTGTGTCAGTTTTCATGTTACAGATTGATAAAACTTTGTATGCTGAAAACTTTCCTTCCTGATGTAGCATTTTATTTAACAGTTACTGCATTTTAATTTTGATATATATGTGTTTTGTCACATTTCCATCATTATGTAGTTATTCAGGCTTTCCATTAAAGTACTATACTTAAAAGTTTTCATCTTTTCAATTCTTTGCTTGGAATCGTTATATTGTGTCCATGCTTAAGCTCATCACTACTTACAGCAGAGCAAATATTTCAAAATTCTGTATTTGTAATTTAAACATGCATGTAGTTCAAGATTTTTGTACATGGTTACAACTGGCTGAGTTGAACATCGATCTGCAGCTATATTATTTTTTTACTTTTTGTAAAACCTCTGTAATAATGAAAGAAAAAAATATTTATCCCTAAATGGAATAATTAGTGTATTTATCAATTACTCTTTGAGCTTTAATTTAGAGATAGTATTATGGTAGAGATAATTGAAGTTGCTTTTATTTACTCTTGAAATACCCCAAAGGAAATACAGTATACTCACAATTATCTGTGCTGGTGGTGCTCATGTAAAAAATGCTATGTAAAAAATGCTTGTAAAAAATGCTATGTGAGAGATAAGTCCAAGCATGGAGAAAGATTCTTCTTAATGTAGAAATCAGAGATTTATCTAATTGTGAAGAAGCTGAGGCAGAAACTAAAAATTTTAAATTCTTTAAAAATGTTGATCCAGGAAAATATCGATGAATAGTTGGATGTCAGTTCGACTGGACTTCCAATGATTGAGTTTTGCAAACACATTGTTTCAAACTTCTAAAAACAGAAAAGGCGGAGAGTGATACTGAAAATAAGCGAAGAAGACACTGATGATTACACTAGTCTTGAGACAGCAGTGACTTCTTTTGAAACTCTGTTGAACTTTGTTGACAAAAGGAGATTCAGTTACTGTGATACAACGGAACATTAAAAATTTGCAGTGAAACTCAACAATTATTTAAATATTCTAAAAAAATGAAGTAAAATTACTGATTTTTTTAAAGAAATAAACCCATACAAAATGCATGAAAATTGATAGTTTGGATTATCCATGGTTTTCAGTTATCTGTGGCCTGTTTCGTCATCATTAGCTCTGATAATCGAGAGTATATATTATCATACAAAATGAAATTTAAGGACCATGCAGGTTGTTGGCAAGAAATCAGTTTCTAATCATGTCTTCCTCAAGTCTGTGCAAGTAATGTTCAACCAACTCCTGCCTTATATAAAATGAGAGGGAACCCTCGTCCTTGGTTCTTCTTCGTGTAGCTAAGGAGGGAGGCAAATCTAGATTGAAGTTTCTGAAATTATAATTTTTAGTGAAAAAGAATTATCATTTTTCATTTGTTTGGACACTGTGTAGAAAACATTTATCTTTGGGAAATTCCTTTCCACTTGCAGTGCTGCATGATGACTTTCAGTCCTCAAAATACAAATTTCGTGCCTGAGCATTTTGTCACTGGAGTGACATTACTTCATTGTCTAATTCTTGTATTTTTTTAGAATTATCAGAAAACTATCTACTATTGCATCTTACATGTTTGAGAAGAAGTTGAACATTTTCTATGGAAGTTGCATGGATATAAGATAATATATATCTACACCTGCAGTCAACATTAACATCTACACTTGACAAATGGCGCATCATACAAAATTTTTCAGACTATAGGCAAAATATGATTGCAGATTGTCTCTTTATTTAGTTGCTGGTCTTAAATGCTTCTTTTTGTGAAATTATTTTTCTATTTTAAATTGTTTACACCATTATTGAATTGTTTTATCATGTAAAAGATGGTTTTTAAATTTGTTTTAGAAAAACCTGCTGAATAGAAATAATTGATCTATACTTTGCAGACTGCAGTACATAAATTACTTAACTGCTTTGGTGTTGTCTTTTACAAGAAAACAGAGGAGGGGAAAGAATTGTGGTATATGAATGTAGAAACCTTTTACAGCAGCTGTTGTTTTATTGTCAAATACATGTTTATGTATGGACTTTCAAAGCCATATTGGCTGTATGAAGTGTTATGGTCATTTTGATATGCAATATAAATTTCATGTTTCAAGCAGAAAGTATCTTTGTTGTTTTATATTTATATTTATAGTACTCTGGAACATTGCTTTTTGCCTCATAAATGCTGTGAAAAATAATCTCCCCTTTTTTAAAAAAAATTAGTTCATCTTGCCTTTAGTAATAAATCTGTGTCTTTCTTCTATAGGAATTAATATTAAGTGACATGTTAAATGAATATTTAGTTTTCAACAAATTTCTAGATGTGGTCTTTAAAATATATGTCATTTCTGAAAGTTTTGATGAATGGCAGTTAATTTATGATCATACATTTTGAGAAAAGAAATGAATTGTGGAAGAATCTTTCACTAGTCTAGAAATTAAATTGTAATTACTTCTTTCCTGAGTGTAAAGCGTTTAGACAATTCATAGTGCCTATGGATTTTTACTTTCCTATAAGAAATGATTGATGTATTTGGTATGCAAAAGCAATTGTGAAGTTGGATTAATATTGGTGCTTTGAGCTTTAGTATGGACATAAATTTTGAATAGTCTACTGCATTCCTTTTCACTTTTGAGCTCTAAATTGAAAAATTTATGTTAAAAACCTCTTTGTTTCTCAGTGCTCTCATTAATTCTAATTTGCATTCATCTAGTATTTCCAGTAATTAAGTTAAAGTCAGTCTGTTATTCATGTATAAATCGTCTGCTTTTTTTTAAATATTTTTTTATATTGTTTTAATGTTTTTCATAATAGGAATAATTTTAAAGCACAATTTCTAAATCTCATAATGTTATTATTATGACTGCAAATGGAAGACATGAATTGACTCTTAATAAAATAAATAAGCATGCCAAAGGTAAAATTCATTGTTAAAATCATTGAAAATAAGACAAGAACTCATATGCATTGCTTTTTACTTATTATTTTTATAAGTATTTTTTTATTAATAATGCATGATAAATGAAAATCTTTTTAAATGAATATTGTTAGTGGTGCTGTCAACAAGAATTGAAAAAGTCGATTTTAAAAATATTGTTTTTTGTTTATTTTAAAATTCATATCAACTTCTAATTTAAAAAATTACTTAAGATAACTCTGATTGTGTCTTGTTGAAAGCTTTAACTGAGAGTTATGTTTTATGAAATAAATTATTACTAGGTAATAAGAGGGGTTTTTTTTTTTTTTGTTTGATATTCATGGACTTTGGAATAATTTTAAGCACTTAGAGAACTGTTGCACAGAATTGTCATGTAAACAGATAACAGTGTGATAGTGCAATCCTTAAGCTGAAAAATACTGATATAAATTAGTTATAAATAATAGGAAATCTCAGAGTTTCTTTTCTTTAAATATCTGCGATAATATTTAGAACTGAATTTGAACTGAATTTGCTTTGAGTTTTGTGGTAGTTAGATTCTAAGTATTATATTTATTACACTATTTATGGTTTTCTTATGATCTATAGCTTTGTTATCAGTTAAGCCATTTAGAACCCTAAGAGTTCCGTTTTTAATGATTTGATGATGCTTTCCTTTATAGTTAATTAAATTTTGCAGATATCATTCATGCAGTTTAGATAAATTTTAGTTCTGAGAATGAAGTTCATAATATTTTTCAGTATTTGTTTACTGGTCAGTTCATTTAGACAGCATATTAGTTTTTTGGAATCTTATGATTGATACTTTGTTTTTTTTATATATAATCTTAGTTCTAAGTTTACATTTTATATGTAGTTATTTTTTTTCATTCATTCAGTTAAATGATCAACATTAATAAATTTCTTTTAAATTTAAAACATTATATGCTGTTTCATAACTGAAGTAATCATGTTAAGCCTAATGTTAACATAATTTTTTAAACAATTTCAAAATGCTTCAGTTTATTTTAAAATTCTGTGTATTATTGAGTATGTAATATGACTATAAAATTTTGTGCATGTGGAATTATTAGTAATTTTTAAATCTTTTTTGTACCAATATTTTCAGATCAAAGTAGAGTGTAGAAACTTTTATTTGTTTATTTATTTTTTAATTTTATATAGTTCAAAGCTCTGTGTGTTATTTTTAAAAAAATGTTTTACTGTATATTTAATTGATTCATATGTTAGTTAAAACATAAGCAGGATTTTAAATTGTTTTTATTATTTATATACAGACTAGGTGAAATCAAAAAAGTTTTTTTTTCAACATGTTATGTGAAAATGTTAAAAAACGGTATTCTGTTAATTAATTTGGTACTTTTATTTCAGTTTTGGCTGAAATACTCAGTATCAAAGAAACGCCTGATGGTGAAACATTGTACTACGTTCATTACATTGACTGTAAGTTTTTATTTTTGTTTCAAAGTTTGATTTATTGGATTATTAGTGTTTTTATCATTAACTTTTTATTAGTACAGTACAAAGTCCAAAATCCTGACATCCTGTAACCAGAATGATGTATTATTTGGACTTCCCATAATTTGTTTTTTCTTTTTCTTACAGTAGGAACAGAAAATATGATACTCAAGAAAAGGCAAAATTGCCGTAAATGTATTTTTTTCCTAATTAGCTGAGATTTCTTTTGCAGAAAAACATTATCTATGTCAGTATTGAATCATGTAGCATATTGTTTTACCTTTAAACACCAGCAGACTAGGGATCAATATTTTCATTTTTAGCCCTTAGATGTTCTGGAATATTTTTTTTTTTTTTTTTTTTTAAGTAACCTCATGCACAAGAAATGAATTTCGGTGGCCCATGTTTTTTTAATAGAATATTCTGCATACGTATTTTCTTTTGTTGGAAAATATACTATAACAGAAAAGAAGAAAATTCAGTTAGCATTGCAAATTCTGCTGTTCTTTAACTTTCTGATTTGATGCAGCTCATTATTTTGTTTAGTCTACTATTATCCATTTTACTGTTTTCTTGAAACTGTCCAACATTCATTCAGTGAATATCAGAAGTTTGCGAGCATTGAAATATCGATATAAAATAACATTTTCAAAACTGAGGCAGATGTAATATCATCGAAGAATTCTTGAGATATTTTAATATAAAGTCTGTTGTGTGGAGCAATAAAAGGTCACAAGCGAATATGTCTGCAGATATATTTTAAAATGTGTGGCATATTTTATAGCAAGCTATTAAATTTGATGAGAATGGTAGCCAAGAAAGTGAAGTTTTTGGATATTGCAAGAGAAAAGTGAAATTTTCTGATTAATGGAGTATATGATGAATGCTAAATAAAGATGATATAACTGAATCTTCCATTGCAATGTCAATGACCCAATCATTTACTGACAATGCATCCAATGAGGAAGTATGACAAAACAAAAAGAACACCTAGTTTGTCATTAATGAAAAAGAACTACTTAATTTTCCGATTACTGGAAAAATGAAGAAATGAAAATAAATGCCAAATGAAAGTGATATAACTGATGTCTTCATTGCAGTGACAGTGCCCTAATCATCAAGCATTTAACAATTGGTGAAACCTGTAGTGTGATTCTAAATCTATCAAATACCACCTCTGTTATAGGAGATGTTCATGAAGAGGTTGTTGAGAATGAAAAGAATTTGACTGCAATTATATAATTATCTGAATGCAGCAGTTTACACTGCCTGAGTAACGGAACTTGGGATCTAAACAAGAAATTGTATCTCTCTAAAATTAAAGAGAAAATATTAGCATAAGAAAGAAGCAAAATTGCTAAACACCTTGTATTAAAAAAAAATGCTCATTAAAACAAGTATTTTAGTATTTTCAACCCAAAAAAAAACTGCATTTTATTGCCTATAATAGATGAGTGGATGACACATAAAATCTTAACTTTGGTTTTATGTAATCCCAAATCCTCATTAAACCAGTTTAGTCTTTATACAAAAGAATATAAATTAACTGCAATTTTTCTGTTTGTCTTGCATTTTAAAAAGAAGTTAAAATGTGGGATCTATTTTCTGCAGAAGAAGGAGTCAAATATTTTAAGCCACAGGACATTTTATATTATTGCACCTACTCAAAGTATTAAAAAAAAAAAATCTAGTGTCGAGCATGATAAAGCATGATAAAAGCACCATGTGTCATCATGAGGAAGAAGGCTATTCTAATGCTTTTTTAAATGAGGTAAGAGATTCTATTTGATCAGAATGATTGATTAGTTATAACAAATTTATTTGCAAGGTTTTCTCAAATATCATATCAATTTTTTATATGCTGTATTTGTAACTTGTGTCTCTTAATTTGTTTCTCAAAACTTCTGCCAGAATGATTGTGCCAGTTTGGGGGGGGGGATATCCACGAGCTTTCAATAGTCAACAGGAAACTGTGAATGCTAAAGAAAATAAAACATTAAATGTGTTTGATAAATTTTGGTCCCTTTAAGGTTATTAAAATACTTCATTGTTTTAAAGGCAATAATTTCATATTTGTAATTCTATATTTTATATCATATTGCAAAATTTAAGTTAATGATCTAAAATCATGAAATTTGGAATTGCTGAACTTCTGATGATTATGCTTCTCGGACATTGTACTGTAGATACATATTAAGTTAATAACAACTGCTGATTTTTATAAAGTTTTCAAGTCGTGTAATTTTACTTGATAAGTAAGCAGTTTATGTGAAATTATTTTAATTTGTAAACATATATGCATTTTTTAAGTTTTGGTAAGATTATTGAAATAATATTATATGATTAATAACAAAGTTTTTTTGTATTGTTGTTGTTGATAGGTTAATGCAGTTAATTGATAATAATTTCTACACTAAAAATGAGTAATTTTTCTACACTGTATAACTATAATCTTGGATTAAATTGCATTTTATGTACTCATTTGAAATTTTTGTGATATTTTAAAACCTCCATTTAAAGGTAATTTAAAGTTTAACTTTTTTTTGGAATAAGTAGCTTCTTCGTGTATTTCTTCTTTTTAATGTGTTTTAATAGTCAACAAGCGCCTTGATGAGTGGGTTGGAAAAGATCGTTTAGACTTGACAAGAGTTCAACAGCCCAAGAAAGAAGTAAAAACTCCATTAAAAGACATAAAGAATGGTTCTCGGCCATGCTCTCCTGAGCGGGAAATTGTTGTAAGTTAAAATATTTTCTATATATTTTTTTGGGGGGGGGGGCTAATGTGATTTATCATATAGCTTTAAATTTGTATTTGTGTTTTTTTTTTCTTTTTTAGGTTAAGGAAGAACCAATTCACTTGCTTCAGGTATTTGATTTTCTTTTATTAAAAAATATTAAGTTATTGTTATATGAAAGCCGTAATTTTTTTTCTGATAAATGATATCTAAGAAGTGTGTCAATCAATCACTATGCTGCATATAATGACTCTTTTGTGCATGTTAATGAAAAATATGATCATAGATAATAAATAAATTTTTCAGTTGTACAAAAAATTCTTTTAGTTTTTTATTTATGAGAAATTATATAGAAGTTATATAATATAAATGAAAATCTGGTTTCTTACAAGGTTCACTATTTATATTTCTGGCCTATTAAGGAAAAACCAAATGTTTATGATCGAAATTTTTTTATTATTTTTCAAAATATTCTCCATGAAGATCAATACACTTTTGCATGTGTTTGAACTAATTTTTGGAGCACTTTTTCCACTCTGATTGAGGAAACTCCAAATCATAAATTTTAGATGCATTAACCTCTTATCGACACCCGAATAAAAAATTCGCATAACAAGTTCCTTTGTTTGAGCCAGTGTTAGAAGAACGTGTGTGAGAGTTCACATTGTGATGAAGAATAATTTGCTTCTTCTGCTTCCTCCGATTACTTCTGGAATGCAGAAGAAACAGGCAACCATTTGCTTCAATGTGCTTCTTCTGTGAACAGCTTTGTTAGATTTGGCTCGTCATGGAAGATCTATACAGTCAACTCTTGTTTTGTTTTGGGCTCATATGCATAGATCCATGATTCGCCACCTGTGCAGATGTTATACACAACCTTTGATGCACTTTGAACGTATATTTCCAACCGACACAAGACATCTTTTGAGCACTTGTTACATTATGTGGTATCCAACGCAACAACATGTAACCTTTTTGCACATTTGACAGCTGGTGCCCATTTGACAGAAAAGTACCAAAAGGGCTATTATTAATTGCTATTAAGTGGCTCTTTTGAACAAATATATATTCCAGTCAACATATATAGTATTGAAATGTAATATCATGTATACTTAAGCATGCTGATGTGGAAAAGTAATTTACTTTTGGATATTTGTTTGAATTTGTTATTTGAAGATTCAAAAATGCAACTTTTTAAATTAAAAGTAATGAAAATATAAATTTCTGAAACTAAACTTACAGAAGATTAAAAATGTAATAAATCTTTTGAGGCATTTTATTATTATCATGAAGCAGATAAAATTGTTTTCTTTGTATGTTCAAGTTTCAATTTATTTTCATGAATTTTTCCCCCATAAATGCATTTTTAATATTTTAAAAATATAATGGGAAAGAGATCTATTGAAACAATAGCCTTTTTGTAGTTCCTAATAATAATTATGATATGGTATGAATTTTAACAAAAAGTCTGAACTTACATAGCTGCAGTGCTGTGCTATCAGACCCCCAATGTTGAATTTTAAAATGTGGTTGAATTTGGAAAGTATTAAATGTTGATATTGTAATTTAATATATATTATTTCTTATTTAAAGAAATATTTTTATTTTGAAATTTCTTCCTGTTTGCTTAGTTGTAAATTTCTATCTAGAATGGAAATGTACCTCCAAAAAAATCTACTGCTGGTAGAAAAAGAAAATTTCCATCTTCAACTGAAGAGCTCAATATGGGTGTAAGTGTACTTTGTGTTCCTTAAAAATTTTTATGTAGTGTCTCTTCCCACTCCCCCCCCTTTTTTTAAGTATTCTTAAACTATATCACCAATAAGGAATGCTATTTTTTGTTTAACTTAGTGTAATATATAACAACACTTGGCATATAATGTATAGCAATAATAACGCATAATAATACTGGTGCAAAACATTATCCAGTTGTTGTTTCTTATTTTTTAATCCAGTGTCTTTAGAAACTGAGTGTAGTTTACTTTCTTTTCCCTTTTTAAAAAGAGATTCAACAGGCTTTAATATATAGCACAGCTAATTACTAAAAGTTCAGAAAAAAGGGCAGTTCTTCAGGATAATTGCTTAGCACTTTGCCAACAATGCAACAGGAAGTTTAGGCTTGAAGACAGATGTTGCAGGAATCTTAAAAAAAAATCATATTTGCAAATTATGAAGTGCACCTGTCAAAATTTAGCAGTTGAAAAAGGGTCTGTCACATCTTAAATTTAGCACTTGAAAAAGGCTCAGCCTCTTTGCCAATAAATGTGGATAAACACATTGTTGATCTTTATTATTATCTTAAAAAGATTGTTAAAAGGAAGGAAAAACTGAAACAATTCCAACAGCTGCATAGTACTGAAAAAAGAAATTATCTGAAGTATATATGGTGGTTATCTTGAGAGAAATGTTTATCTAAAATCCTCGACCAATAGAACCCGCTTCTTGCATTTTTTAAAGAAGAAGTAAATGCTTCTAGAGCTAAGATAAAAGGCTCTGTTGAAAGTTATAAAATACCTTTCGTAAATGGAGATGTAGTTATTGCTTCCACTGTTAAAAATAGGTGTCCGAAAAATGAAGTTATTTCTGCACCTATAAGCAAATTTCATTGACAATTCTCAAAACAATACTATAAAATATAAAGTTCTCCCAAAATAAAAAAATCACTTGTCGTCAGACCTTAACTAAGCTCTTTGCTTTACGCTCTATTTTGCCATCATTCAACGTTCTTAACATAATTCTACAATGCAGAATTATATTAATTCATGTTTTTCAATCAGTGATTAGTGATCTGGTTAAAGTATTATTTAATGGTCAGGGAAACTGATTGAGTATTTTTTTATTATTAGAATGTGCAAGTAATAAATCTGTTTTTCCTCCCTCCCTCATGTTTGCATTATTTGCATTATTTGCATTTAAGAAAGAATAACTGAATTTTCAGATGTTAATTAGTTACTATATAAAGTTAATTCATTATTAAAAAATACATTTTCCTTCTACATATTTTTATTATTTTAAAAACCTTTTTGTCATTAAATTATCCTGATGTCTTTAAAAAAATAAATAAATAAATAAAAATATAAAAAAAAACCCTATTTTTTAGTGTTGTAGGTTAGCAAGTATGGAGATGCCTCAAGCTGCAGTAATTTTTTACACTCTAGTAGAGTTTCCTGATAGGGTTGGTTAAGCCTCATATGCTGATATTAAGGTTGATTAAGCTTCATATGACAGTTGTATATCTTATTGAATTATTACATATAATATATTTATATAATAGACGAGATTTGTTCAGAAGATTGAATTTTGTTGGTTGTGTGCTGTGCTCCAGCCACCATCCACACCTAGCAGCATATCTTGATAATCATCTTTTAAGGGGTTCCAGTTTATGTGGTAGTTAGCGAGTAGCAACTAATTGAGTGAGGTCATGCATATGCTACTTATCGGATTAGCAAAAAGCTAAAATGAAAGTGCATCTAGATGAAACTTTTCATAAAACTGAAGAAAACTTTCACAGAAACATTCCAAATGCTTAACTAAGCGATGACTGCATGAGCTAAATGCAGTATTGTGATAGTTTCCAAAAATCTGTGGATTGGATGAGCTTCCATGTCAACAAACGACCAGATGTTCAAAGTGCTGTATGAATTTGTATCACCTGATCAGACAGTAAACTAGGAAGTCTACCAGAGAATTGTAACACAATTTAGAGATACTGTGCATAGGAAAAGACCTGACTATGGTGACCCAACTATTGTGAATGTTGCATCATGACAATAATTCAAGAAAATAAGCTTAAATGAAGTGCAACAAAAAATATGCATAATTTTAATAGGCCGTACAAGGAAGTTATGTGGTGTTCACATCAGACTTTTATCTGTTTGGTATACTACTGTATTTTATTATTGTTAGTAATGTTATTGTTGCATTTGTTGATATTGTATTTAATATGCGTAATATTTTTTGTATGTAAATTGTTAGTTGTTTTAGCATCATTTGGTGTACTTTCAATCAATCAAACAAAGTTCTATAAAGATACCTAAAATTGTATAATATTAATGAAAGATCCAAATTTAGCTTTATGAAGCCCATTTAATTCAAAGGGGTCGATGAATAAAAATCCGTGTAAGGAAAAGTTTGGGAGTGACTGTAGACAGTATAGATTTCATATTACTGTTATGGAATAAATATAAAGAGAGAGCAGAAAATGATCAAAGCAATGTCTTGCAATAGCAACATTGACTGATATGAAAAAAAATACTACTCTGAGAACTTTAAATATCTGCAGTTTCTGTTTATGTAAATATATTTAAGTAACTAATTAGTAGTCATTAATATAAGTATAGACAAGCATAAGCAATTTGGTCATTTTTCTTCAAAGTGTACATTGCACCAAAAAGACACTTTTGATAAATCAGTGAAATTATTGAAAATGGAGCAAAACACAAAAGACTGCAACTGAGTATAATTATACATAGTGTTTTAAAATGTGTACATAAGTAGCTAAAATATGTGGATATGTATATATATATATATTTGGTGATGCAGAATTGCTTTTATGATTAACAAAATTTTGTAATGCTACCTGATTTTGTCAGAAAATGGTTTTTTAGCCTCTGATTATCAGAAATTTCATTTTTAATTTGTAGATCAAAAATTATCTGGATTTAATTTGGATTCTATATCTGTGTTATTTATAGAGATTTAAAAACTAATTTCAGCTGATATTGTTCTTTTTGGAAATATAGAATTATCTGTTCCTGTTCTCAGAGTAGTTTAAAGTTCATTTTCATCCTCCATGTAGGTGAATACTAAATTTATGTAATTTACCATTGTAAGCACAATATAAATTTTGCTATGTGCTGTGCATTAAACTTTTCTAACAGGCAAGAGCTCTCACAAGTAGTCAGTAGCTAAAATAACATTGATCAAAATTCTCCTTCAGTGTATTATTCTCATAACTAGTTTATTGACACTACTACATCTTCTGAAGTAGTTGTTAAATTTATAAGCTTCTGGATTTAACAAACTGAAACAGAGGCACAAAAGATAGCAAAAGCATAAGAAAATGCTGATTAACATGTTGACTGCCAGAACAAATTTCAAGATTTCAATCTGAGAAACCAATTTGATTTCCCATATATAATGATGGTACCCTGGACAAGAATGCAAACTATGAGTTATCTAATGGTTAGAAGTCAACATACACTCATGTCCAAAATTATCTTCACATACCCAAAAATGATGATATTCAATGAAATATCGAATCAATGTGATCAGTATTTGCAGGGAATGTGTGAAAACCAAGCCTAATTAACCTTATCCAATCAAAAGTAATCAAACGGTTTGTGATATGCAAATCTAGGCGTTACGTCATCCAAGGGTGAATCAAGCGCTTTGCGCAAACTGAATATTTGAGTGAATTTCTGCAACATAGCGTTTGATTTCAGTGTGTAGGGACTCAAAGCGGTTTGTTATGGCTTCGAAGTATCATTTGGAAGAATCTGTAAAGTGGCGAATTATCGGCCGTTTAGAAGCAGGGCAGTCAATCATGGAAACAGCCACATGTCTGAATATTTCAAGACAGACAGTCTCTAAGCTATGGAAACAGTTTCAAAATGATGGAAGTGTTGTAAGGAGGCCTGGACAAGGTCGGAAACGAATGACAACTGCTTCTGAAGATCGGTATCTGGCATTAACTGCCCGTCGTAACAGAAAGGCTACTGCTCGCCAGTTAAGTTCAGAGCTTGCAGCCGCCACTGGAACTGTTGCATCACGGCAAACAATATACAGAAGGCTTAATGAAAAAGGCCTTTATGCCAGAAAGCCAAGGGTATGTGTTTTACTGTCTTCACAGAAAAAGAGGGATCGCTTTAATTGGTGTAAAGAACATCAAAACTGGACTGAACATCAATGGTCCCATGTTCTCTTTACTGATGAGTCGCGGTTTAGTTTAACTGGTGATTCTAAACGTGTTTACATCTGGAGGGAGTCAGGAACACGAAATGATCCCTCGAACATTGTGGAACGTGACCGTTTCGGTAGTGGAGGTGTGATGGTATGGGGTGGAATAATGATCGATGGACGTACGCCCCTACACGTGTTCAGCAGCGGATCTGTGACAGGCCAGATATATCGGGATGAGGTCTTAGATCCTTATGTAAGACTTTTCAGGGGTGCATATGGACCTGACTTTTTATTTATGGATGATAATGCCCGTCCACATCGAGCAAACCTCGTTGATGAATTCCTTGAAAGTGAAGACATTAAGCGAATACCTTGGCCACCAAACTCTCCTGACCTTAACCCGATAGAGAACTTATGGGACTACCTTGGAAGAGCAATTGCACGTATACATCCTCCTCCTAGAGATGTAAATGCTCTGAAGACGGCATTGCTGGAAGAGTGGAGATTAATTCCCCAAACTGTAGTTAACAACGTTATTTCCAGCCTTAAAACACGTTGTGATATATGTGTACAAGTCAGGGGAGATTATATTCCATATTAAATTCGTAAGACTTAATTCTTTTTCTGAATCATTCCTTTTTTTCTTAACTCTCTTTGTCACACTTTATTACCATTTTTATTGTTTCATGCTACAATTTTATATCATATGAGGTGATCTTCAATTTTTTCTTTTGCATTTATGTGTCATCATGTTATGTATGATTCCATGAAAATTCATTAAATTATTAGTCTCTGAGAAATCCGTGAATTTATGCATGTAAACATAATTTTGGACATGAGTCTATTAACACTAGCATTACGGTGTTTTCTGTATAGCTATAAGTATGATCTGCAGTCATTTTGACCGCTTGTTCCAAATAGAATATTCCGAATATTGTTCCAAATAGAAGAAAAGGCTCACTACTTGCTAATATTATGTAAAGTTAATGCTTATGACGATACATTTTGCTTGTTTAATAAGCAAATAAATTGAATAAATATATGCAACCAAAAGATAATGTAACAAAGAGCAAAATAGCTGCCCTTTGAAGTGAGTAAATATATTAATCGAAGGATCAGTTAATATAACAAAGGGCTAAAAGAGAAAAAAAAAAACATTAGATATTTTTAAACTTCTTATCATTTAATAAATTGACTCATAAAAATTTTCAATATGAAATAAATATATTAAAGATTACACCTATTAGTATATACATTACCTGATTTTGCAATGCATACAGATTACTAATTTTTTAATTTTACCTGTACAGTTCCACAAACATATTTTTTACAGTATTCACAAAATTCAAAGTTTTGTTACCTCTGCATGTATTTATATGGCATTGTTTAAGCTTACGAGGTGACACAAGTATCAATTCTCTTTTCGTCAAATACAGGAAGCTTGTGAATTTGGGATGAAATGTACATCTTTCAAAGCTCCTCAGCTGTCTTCAAAATAACATCACAATGGCTGATGTTCTTCTATTCAGTTTTTTTTTTTTTTTTTTTTTTTTAATTATCCATGCATTTATCATAGATAAATCAAGAATATTAAAAAAAAAAAAAACTTGAACTGGCGAACGTCTAGATGAGGACTTCACTGAGTATTTTCTGGTCATCTGGTCCAAAAAATGAACTCCATATTTGGTCGAATTGTAAAAATTCACAACTTCCTGTGCCTTTTTTTTCATCAGATGTGATTTCCAGTGTTGGGTGCATGGTACTCTTGAACAGGACTTTTTTTTTATAAGACATAAATGTTATGTTGTCATGCTTAGCAATCTTACTAGAAGAGAGCTCATGCTTCATGCTTTTGATAGAATAAGGTACTTCTCTTTTTGAACGATTTATTGTGCCAACACAGCTTATTCCTGAACTCCTCACGTCTTTTACTAATTTCAGCAGAGTAAAAAAATTGTCCATTGTCAGCACTACTTGCATGCACTACTTCAGTTATGATCGATTATTTCTATCCTTGCGTACGAATTTGGCCCATCTACTTCTCGTAAGACATTCTGCTGAGGATGTAACACTTGTCAAAACATTTCCTAATTTCCAAACTGAACCATCATTCTCTGTTTCTTCATTGTTTTGAATTTCCTTACTCTGGACACATTTTCCTCGTTCTCAAGTTCTGTTTTGTTGCGTTTCACTACTTTCTGGAGCTCGACTACTGCCTTTGATTTCACTTCCAGAAACTATAGAAGGCAAAGTAATATCTTCTTGGTATAAATTTTTACTTTTCTTTTCTGTTTCGTGAACAGATTCTCCATCAGACGAATTGGATTCACTTGTTTCAGTAGGAGCAATCTAGTCCTCGTCAAATAAATTGAATATAGTTTTGGTATAAAATTCTTCATCATGTTCAGTTTCTGAAGTGGAATTATTGTCAGAAAAGCTTTCAAAATCTTTCAGCATCTCTTTCTTCATTTGATATTTTCTACGAACGCTTCTATGCAACATGTTAAACAGTCAGAACAACAAAAGTATCTGATTGAACTAAAGTGCATTTGTGTCTACGAAAAAAAAAAAAACTTAACACAGGGGAAATGGACAGACGCATGGTGAAAAAAAATTCTAAGCAGGTATTTTTATTCCCCTTTTCTTCCCCTCCCCATTCACTTCTGTGAAATATGCAGTCTTCCTTACCAAAAATACACTTGTTTATTTATTAGCAAACCGGAAATAGCTAAAAAGTCTTAAAAATAACGAGAAATATATAATTTTCTGCATACAATCAAAATGACCGATAGCTGTAATTCTAGGTGTAAACAATAATATCCTGGAAAATCATTATTTAAAATGGACAAAAAAAATATCGTGTAATATTCGTAAGTTTTTACGAAAAGTCAAAAAAGATCGGTTATAACTAAAGAATTAAAAAAGTTATGTCCAATTAAAATGCAGATACGGTCGAAATGACTGTTGCCGTAATTCTAGTGTTAAATAAAACTGACACCTTACAATTTTAGTTTTCTGCATTCATTCATTGTGAGCATTTTGAAAATAAGAATTTAAATAGTTATTTTATAACTTGTTGATGAAATAGTCTGTAGTTTTTGTTATGAAGATGTATCAAAATATTATGTATATTATTACCATCATTATTTAAATATGAGGCATATTCGGAAACTAAGTACTAAAAAAAAATAGTAAATTTTTTCGAA
>KK112505.1:122948-135647 GCA_000611955.2 Stegodyphus mimosarum | reverse complement strand
AACGCCTTTCCTATCCCAGAAGACAGTGCACATGATTTTTTGTGATGACATTGTCACTTTGAACTTTTGTTTTTTCGGAGAATGAGTGTGTCTCCACTCCATCGATTGTTGTTTCGATTCTGGTGTGAAATGACACACCCAAGTTTCATCACCTGTCACAATGTGGTTTAAATAGTTTTCTCCTTCATCACTGTACCGCGTGAGAAATGTCAGGGCACTATCAAGTCACTTTGTTTTGTGAACATCAGTGAGCATTTTTGGAACCCATCGGGAACAGAGTTAACGATAATTCAAGTGGTCAGACACAATTTCGAACAAAAAACAGTATGTGAAATTTGTGGAAATGCCTCTGAAAGAGTTGTCATTGTGAAGCGTCTGTTCTCATGAATTGCTTTATCAACTTTCCTTACCAAATCATCGGTGACAACAGAAGGCCGACCACTCCGAGCCTCGGCGTGGACATTTGTTCTACTTACATTAAACATTCTTACCCACTTTCTCATTATTCCATCACTTATCGCGTATTTACCGTAAACTTCTGTCACTTGACAATAAATATCGGCCGGTTTAATATTCCTCGCGTTCAAAAATTTAATCACGACACGAATCTCACAGTCAGCGGGAGAACTAATTGTCTTAAACATTTTGAATGTGCACAGCAAACTGAAAACACAACATAGAGCAACCAAAATGGCGACAATTGAAAGTCAGTAAACAAGAAAGACTAGTGCGCATGCGCGGGACGCCTACCACAGTGCTGTGACGGCACTAGAATGAAACAGTACTTAGTTTCCGAATACGCTACGTATATTATCATAATAATATATTATAATATATAATTATCATATTAATTTATATTATTACCATCATTATTTTCTAGACGTAATTTTTAAATATATCTAATTAATATAATTAGGTCTTTTATTTTGATAAATAGGACATACAACTGAAACTGCATATCATTTAAATTCTCTGAATTCAGCAGATTGTATACATGTGTAGACACAAATTTCATTGCAATAAACATACGGAATACATTTTTGCATTATATCATTTAAGGTACTTTTGTTGCAGCAAATGAATTTAAATAGCATTTACCTTTTAAAAAGCAAATCAGAATGGGCAAATTTTCGAAATACTTAATTATCCGTAATTGACTTTTTATATATGTATTGTGAAATCAGTTATTTTAAACTTTTTAATTATTTTAATAGGACTCAAAAGATGCTGCTCCAAGTCCACGGACAACTGGCAGTTTAGTTGCTCATCATGATGATTTAATAACACGAATGAAAAATATAGAAATGATTGAACTTGGTGGTCATATGATAAGGCCATGGTATTTCTCACCTTATCCTCAAGTAAGCATTTCATATATCATTTCTATCTGTACTTAAAACTAAGTAAAATAGGGCATTATTTTTTATGCATAAAACTGCAAACTATTTTAAGGATTTTATAGAAATTTGCTTTTATGAATCTCAGATCTGCCCAAAACTGTAAGAATATAATGACACAATTTTAATATTATTTCATTGCCTGTTATGTCAGTATTTTGCATGTAGGTATTTAAATAGTGTATTTTAGTATTATTTAGTAAATTATTTATTTTGAAGTACTAGTTTTGCATGTGTGTGTATATGTATGTGTGATATATATGTGTGTGTAATGTAGATTTTTATACATTACTGGTGTTGTGCAGTCGGGGGAACAGAAATGAGGCAAAATTTCGAATATAAAATGATAGATTTATTTTAGCTTCCATCTCCCAAGCGTTACCCCTGTACATTGAGGAGAAGCCCTATTTATAGATATATGAGCGTCATGGTGCTCATCCAATCAGTGGTGTTAATTGTGATCACGAGGTCAGAGTGTGTAGCGGTGCTTACAAGTACTTATATTTGAAAATAAAATATAAAGGCCCTTTTAGGCGCTTATGTTTTCTCTAAAGCACTTTTTTTTTTTACGAATGTGCATTTTCCCCGGTATCGAAGCTGAAACTAAATAAACAACTTTTCTTCCTTATCTTGGAAGGTCAGATGGTGAATCATACTTGCTGAAAAGGGTGAAGTTACAAAAGACTTGAATCTTTTAAATAAATCTAATGAAATGTAAAGAATTATTTGTGAAGAACAAACTCTGTTTAGAGAACTGGATTCAGACATGAAAAAGAGATAAAAAAAGTCAAAAGTAAAAATATTATTACTTATTAATAAGCATAAATGTTTTCATTTTTTATGCTGTAAAATACTTTGTCTGGATATAATAAATATGGCTTATTATTATTTATTTTCTGTATTTTGAACTGAAATTTGATCATTAAATCTTGTAATATAGTTTAGTTTTGCATAGTTTTTTTCCCTCTTATTGTAGACTAGTTCTGTGAATTGAACTGTTATTTAAAATTTTATAGGTGCTTATTTTTGTAAACTGAAATGTGGCTACTAACCCTGATGGTGATGCTATCTTCTCATCAGTGTTCTATAACGACTTTATGTAATATGACAGATATATGAGTGGCTATTTGGCGGCCACCAACAGGTTAATATATGTAGAAAAAAATTTCAACATAACTTTCAGAACCTATTATACTGAGAAAGAATTAAGACAGAGAGACTCACTCTCTTGCCTGTTGTTTAATATAGCTTTAGAAAAGGCACAGAACCATTTAACTGTTGCCTTTGACATTATTATCATTGGGCGATCAAAATGAGCTGTGGTCGAAGCTTTTATCTCGCCTTGAAAATGCAACAAGAAAGATGGGCCTAATTGTTAATGAAGACAAAATAAAATTTAATGTTGCATCTAATAAAACTGTTCATTTTATGCCCCTTGAAGATAAACAGTTATACCTTTGAATCCGTAAAACAATTTAAATATCTGGGTACATTGATCACAAGTTGCAATGATATAAGAATAGAAATAAAGAATAGAATATGTATGGCTAATAGATGGTACTACAGCCTTAAATCCAAACTAATCAACATGAAAGCTAAATTAAATTTATATAAAACTTTAATAAGGCCTGCTGCCCTTTACAGAAGTGAATGTTGGATGCTTAACAGAGCACAGAAAGGCCTAATATCAACTTTTGAAAGAAAAATCCCAAGAAAGATCTT
Organism: Stegodyphus mimosarum; assembly: GCA_000611955.2. Classification (NCBI taxonomy): domain Eukaryota; kingdom Metazoa; phylum Arthropoda; class Arachnida; order Araneae; family Eresidae; genus Stegodyphus; species Stegodyphus mimosarum. The sequence goes on along the minus strand of KK112505.1, from coordinate 132,528 downwards.
TGGACAGGGAAAAGCAAAATGGCATGTGGAGGATTCTCTATAACCATGAACAACGTGGAAAATATTGGAAATAACAGTGAAACTGATATTTCGAGAATCGTAAAGGCATCTTGTATCAGATGGCTTGGGCCATGTGTTTTGATATAATGATGCATTTCCAACCAAAAAGATAACTTTTTCAAGAATTGAGGGAGTAAAACAAAAAGGAAGACCATCCACTAGATGGATAGATGATGTCAAGCAAGATTTAAGCTTAGTTGGAGTTAACCGATGGAAGGCTATTGCGCCAAATGGGGTCAGGTGGAGGAAGCTGTAGAGCTTATGAAGAAGAACAGGTTAATATAATTTCTAAGAAAGAAAGGATTTCGCCAAAAAATAGAAACAATTGATGCAATTTGGGTAGAGAATTGCCAACACATTATTTAGGAATATGATTAGAATTTAATTTAACTAATTGATTTAAAAATATCATTACAGATTAAGCTGTTCAGCAGTAACTCTCAAGTGCCGTTGTGTGTTGCCCGTTTCACATGGCAATTAGTGAAAATTCAACTGAGGCTATAACTACAAGTAGAGTATTATACCCTCGTATTTCCTTTATTTCATGTGTTCATATGTTTGTGTTGTAAATTGTAGAAATAACTGAAAGAGTTAAATTTCAGTTGTTGAAAGTTCCGTGTTTTATTTTATATTTTTACATCGGGTACAAAAACTGGTATGGATGTTGGAAGTTAAATTTTTTTATGGCATTTAATATAACTAACATGTTAAAAGACTAAAGATGAGCATTAAAATGAGAACTTTAAATGATTGTATGGACTCATACACAAACTGTGACTGACATGCCTAAGGTATAAACTTTTAATTTCAGTTATGTTTCTGTTGCCGCACAGCTAAATAGTCATATGTTATTAGTGCTTTATTTTTCCTTTACTTAGTTACTATATTATAATTTCATTAATCATTTGTCATATTTTATATACTGCATTAATTATAGTTTCAAATATTTTATGTAAAAATTTTGTGTGTTTTGGAGCAAATCCTGTCAGTTTTTCTACTCATTTAATTTTCTAATAACTAAATTTCCTGTTCTCACTATCTGGACTGTCTTGGGTCGATGGCCGCAACTCCAAGCCTTTTCAGATGAGGGGGGGCATAATTTGAAATGATATTTTAAAATCAGTGTTAATTAAATTAATTTCTAATCATATTTCTAAATAATGTGTTGGCGATTCTCTACCCAAATTGCATCCCTGTTTCTATTTTTTTGATGAAATCTTTTCTTTCTTATAAATTATATTAACCTACGGGTGCCCACCAAATCACCAAACTCATAAATCTGTCTTATTACATAAAGTACTTCTAGAACATTCTGATGCTGTGATAGCATCAACTTGTGATCAAATTAACACAGCTGTTTGGATGAAAACCGTAATGCTTGCATATCTATAAATAGGCCTTCTCCTCAAAGTACAGGGGAAAGGCTTGGGAGATGGATGCTAAAATAAATGTGTCATTTTATATTCGAAATTTTGTCTCATTTCTGTGGCCCCGACTGCACAAGACCAATAATGTATGAGAATTTATATTAACATATATATATATGTTGTATTATTTTTTCATTGTAGGAGCTTGTTAGTTTGCCATGCATATATTTATGTGAGTTTTGCCTTAAGTACATGAAATCTAGAGTGTGTTTGAAAAGGCACATGGTAAGTTTATGTTTTTTTTTTTTTTTTTTTTTTTTTTTTTTTTTCAGAATTGCTCAAATTGCTAGTCATTGTGATTGGAGTTTTCAAACAGAAGAATTATCTCATGAATTTAAATGTTGTTCTGTTATTTTGTTAGTTGTTTTTGAATGTATTTATGTGGAATCTAGGAAAAAATCTTATATGAAAATAATAAAATTATAATTGTTAATGTTGTATCTGCATAGCTCTTAATGAAATATAAATTAATTCTTGATTGTCCTGAGTTTCTAATAACATAAACTGTTTCTTTGTTGAAAGTAAGCAGGGATGGTGGTCAAGAATATAGTAACTGGTAAATACTTTAATATTAAAAAGATACCACTAAAATTGTTTTTGCAGTTTCACTTATTTATTTTAATAAACTTCTACTCAAATATAAAAAGTGATCTCAAATCTCACTCATGCAAAATTGCAGGAAATATGTATCATGAACTATGTAAAAAAATAATTTCCATGATAAAGTAATAAGTATGATTTTAATTTTTATAAAAATAAATAATTATATGCTCTTCGTGATAAAGGTTTTTATTAAGTATTTTTAGAATTCATTACATTTTCAGGCATTTATTACAGTAGAATTCTGATAATCTGCACATCCCAGAAACAAGGTTGTGAGATTTGCGAATTTTAAGGATTATAGGTCATGTCTTCCCCAATTTTGTTTATCTTTTTCCTTTTCTAACTTTTAGATTAAATCTGGGTTGTTTTCATACACATAACTAAAATACACTTTTATCTTCAGAATTATTAATCAAGGTTTATTAAACATTAAATTATTATATTTTAAAATGTAATTACATACAAAGAAAATAATGTTAGTAAAGGGGAAAAATATAGTGAAGAAATAAAACAGAAAATTTGAGGAAGTAGAAAATGAGCCCTTTTTGTAAAAATGCATCAGAGAATTTTACTTAAAAAAAAATTACATAGAAAAATTAATTTCACAATAATGTTATGTTCTTGAACGGGAAAAAATTATGATAACTAAATAAATGCCATAGCTTACAAACCTCTCAATGCTAAAGAGTTTCCTAATGTTAACAAAAGTTTTGATTTATTTAAAAAAATATTCCCCCCCTTTTTTTCCCTTGTTAACATTTCTTTTGGATTAGTGCCAGAAAAATTGTCTTCATGAGCTGCTTTTTAAAAAGTTTCTTCTTCATTGCCAGTGTTACCACACTTGCTTTTTGCATGGAATGTAAATGGATTAAATACAAGTACATGCATAGTGCATTTAGGTTGAAATTTAACATTTGGAAGCTCTGAGTTAATGTTATAAGCTCAAAATTACTTTTAAAAGACAACAGAATATATGTTAAATAGTAGTAATTTATCTAAAAGGAAAAAATTAACAGATTCATGATCCTTGCTTACTGTAAAAGTAATGACATAGATGCAGATAATTTACTCCTTACTAAGTGACCTCATTAATGAAATAAATTTGCTTCTTCAGCCAAAATATGGTATAAATATAGTGTATTTTTGTTTAAAAATTCATATGTATATTTATAAGAAAAACCACTGCAAATTTACAACACTGAATTTTCTAAAAATTAAAATTCTGTTTACTCCCAAAAATCAGTGCAGATTAAGCAGTCATAGATTATCACTATTCTACTAGATTAACATTTTCTTACTGTGCTTGTCAACATTTTATAAAGATTAGCATTTATTTTTTAAGTATTATGCATGCATTATTATTTAGTTGCAGTCCCTATAAATTTGTTTCTTTGTACATTGCTAAAAATTTATTTTCCTTTAGGCTAAATGTAACCTTCGGCACCCACCTGGAAATGAAATATACCGAAAGAACTCAATATCATTTTTTGAAATAGATGGTAGAAAAAATAAAGTAAGTAAACAATCTCTTAAATTGCTATAAGATGTGTTACATTTATTAGCTGCATCATTTGATGCTTTCCTATTAATGAGGCACTAGTTAGCAAATATGGTAGCTCATGTACATCATAACTAGACAATCATAGCAAACAAGTGAGAAGAATGAATATAAATCCAGTAATTTTTCATCCTAGATTTTCATATGCTGATGTGTAGATGTGCAGCTAGTCATTCTTTGCCAAATTTGTGCCTAATGCCAAGTTTATGCAATGCTCTTATGTTTTTATAAGAAAAAAATGATCGCCATGTACATGAAACAGCAATTCCATTTGTGGCATATACACGGCGATCTGTTTTCTCCTAAATAACATCAGAGAACCACACATTTTGGCACATTATACATGTTATTCTAAAAGATTGATATCTGGTTAACACTCTCACTGCATATCCCACAATTTCCACAAGCAACGTAGAAGTAGCAAAATTTGCGCAACCCACGATTTCCACAGGGATGCATTTTTTCCATTTAATTGTGCAACATGCTCTTTTCCATTCATGATTTCATTTCGGCTTTTCTGTGATGATTAATTGTTTATTCAGATCTATGTTAACAGACGGCGTTAGTTGTCTATATTTCTGCAAAATGTGCAAGTATGTTTTGCACCATTTTGTGCGCTCTTTTCAAAATTCAAAGGTGTCTATAGCTCAGCTGTCAATCCCATGAGACTAACTGCTTGATAATTTGCTAACCATATACCCCCAAATCCCATAAGAAATAGCCTTGTAGAAAAAGAAAAAAATAAGAAAGAGCCTTGTAGACAGTGTGCTGTTTGGTGCTAAAAAAACTGAAACTGGCAAAAAAATTCACAAAGAAACACAAATTTGGTGAAAAGATTGCAAGGTAGGATTTTCCCACGAGCCTTGTTTAGCAGTTTATCATATTAAACTTTATTTCTAATAAATGTTTTGTAAGTATTTTGTATATTTTCGTTAGTATATATGTTTTACCTTTGTATTTTATAAAATAAATCATAATTTAATCAAGATTAATTTTCAGAATTTTGTTTTTATGAGATTATTCTTCAGTTTCAATTTTCCAAAAACCTTTATTTATGATCTAATTCTGTATTGAGGGAGAGGGGAACTCTTTTATAAAAATTTTTATATGTTTAATAATATATGTATATTTGAAATATGTAATAAAAAATACAGTTTTTTATCCTATTTTGATAAAAAAAAATTATACAGTGAGAGGGTTAATATCAGTATCCTCCAGTGAATGTTAGCATTTGCATAGTAACTTGGCGAATGTTTGAAATTTTTTCTAAAAATCATTATTTCGCACTTACATCAGCTAATGTTGACATTCTGCATGTACTAACAGTGAATGTTGAGTAAACCATTTGTTACGTTAAGACAAAAATACAACTTTTTAAATGATACTTTTATTAAAACATATTATTACATATGTCAGAATAGGGAAAAGCTTAACAGCACATGTAGATAAACTGTTGAACAGTACATTCTAAATCAGAAAAGAAAATAACATCAATAATAAACTTACTGTTTGAGGTAAGTCATATTGGGAGGAAGAAACGCAACATTTATTTCCAATATAAATTCAGCAAAGTTTGGTACATTCTGGAGTATTGCGTAAAATGAATAATACTTTAAATTGCAAATATTTATTTTTATAATATAGCATAACTGTCTGCACAAAATGAAAAGTTAACCTATCTTTAAATATTAGCATACTAACCCAGGCACTTTTATTCAGTTTCCAAGTGACTGGAAGCAATTCTTTATCTTTTCCTTTCAGTGCTGTGGCATGTTCCGCTTGGTAAGCTAACAGCTTCAATTTTAAATCATCTGCTATTTCCACCAAGAAGCAATATCAGTCACCTTTGGGCAGTACCAGGAGCAACTTATACTTTCTTCGCTAAAAATGTACAATCAGGCACTTTTTTCCAAAATTAACCTGTCTCATTCACCTTGGATATTTGACTAGGAAAAAATTCTCCATCTACAATAAATTTGGACAGTGAAAAAAATAAATCATTTCTCAACATCAATTGATTCTCCACTGAATTTAATGCTATGCAAAGAGTATCTTATTTTAAATTTGTTGAACAAGCTGTTACTGGCATGAAACATCATGTTTTAATCTGCATTTAATCTAGTCTTCCCAATCTTCATGTCATTCATCATTCCAATCTTCATGTAATTTATATATATATACAAGAGCCTTAGCTTGAATAAATTGAAAAAGAGGGAAGACTAGATTAATTATTTTGATGATGATCACCAATCCCAAGATGACAAAGATCTTTCAGTTTCATCCATCACTATGCTGTGTCTTTCGGAAATAATCTTTGAAGGAATATTTCTCAACTTTAAATGTATTCCTTAATTTTACTATTATTTTTCAAATACATCATACAAACGTCTGACTAAAGCAAAAAAAAAATTCACCGTTTTCTGAACATTGAATTATTTCCTCCTTTGTTTGAATCATATGAAGTTTAGGAGTCCTTAATTTCTTGTTATTCATATCAATGCTACACTTTTTCAGTTTCTCACCCACGTTTATCAATTTATGAGGATGAAATATTTAAACATAAACAAACAGGTTTGTCATGCTACCAGGAAAAGTCAGGAAATTCTAAAATTGAAAAAAAAAAAGTCAGCAAATTTAAATGTTTCAGTCAAAATCTGGAAAAGTCGGGGAATTTCATACAGTGCCCCGCAAAAAAGCAATTTTTGCTTCAATGTTGGAAGCGATCACTTTCTTGGAGAATTATATATCGAGTGAGCATCATTCGGACAGCTGACCTAGACCCAGTTTTCTCAGCTCCAATCAGATTTTCTTTTAAAAAGGCAAAGCAAGTTTCCATCAGCTTTGGTTTCCAGTAACCCCGAGAATCCAAAGACTTGCATCTCGTGTGCAGTGCATGTTGAATGAAAGAAAATACCTTCTCATTCTCGTATAAAAAAAAATCGGTTTAATCCTAGAATACGGTACTCATGGGATTTGGCGACATTATGATGAGACAGTAAACGGGTCATTTTGGTGTTGGTGACACTTATCAAAATTGGCTTCATTTCAAAATGGGCCAAGGCTGTACCATATACTAGGATTTTACCACAAAATCTTTTTTTAAACTTTTTTTTAAAAAAATAAATGCCTTATTTGTCATTTTACAATAAAATAAAAAATAGTAATCGGTCGTCAAGGCTAACCATTTAATATAACACTGATTATTGTAATTCAATTTTTATTCTTTAAGTAGTTAACTTTATTTTAATGTTATTCATATCATTTAATGTGGCTTCTTCCTTCTAAATTTATTATTAGTTAATGCTTTAAAATTTTAGGCAATTTTCTCTATCATACTCCTGAAACTAGTTCTAACACTATGATGACATACCATCATGAAATTCAGTGCTCATATTTTTTGCTTATGTATGCTGCTAAATAAATATAAAATACATGAATTTATTTTAAAATATCATTAAATGAATTTCTTTATTTCGTTTAGCTGCAAAATGCCTGCAAAAAAAAAAGGAGGAGGGGACATTTTTTTACTCAATTTTAGTGGAGAAAAACAACTCCTATTATAGTAATGCTTTGGGGATTTATATATATATATACAAAAGTCCTATGTAATTGTCAAATTTTGTGTTTTTAAGTGCCGCCACAGTTAATTTATCTCTCAGCACAACCAACGCACACTAGGCAAATGGACTTGAATTTTCTTAAAACACACGTGGAAAACCTGGAAAAGTCAGGGAATTTCAAAGTCCACCATTGTAGGAAGTAGTGCATGTCTGTGACGTATGTTATCCCATTCCTAACCTCGTCATGGCCACAAATGCTTTCTGCTGACGAGACTAGGGGGCTGACACAGATGGAATGGGTAGGCCAAAAACAGTTAACATGCAAGCAAATTTTTCCATTATCGACAAAAATCTTTAAAAAATTGAAATTTTAAAAATGTGCAGAATAGCAAATTGTGTGAAAGTCGAGGACTGCTTGTATGATAATAACAAATTAAGAAAGTTTACTTGCACTTAAGTTGTCAAATAAAGAACTGCTTACTTTGAAAGCTATAAAATTTGAGTGTAGTTTTCTTATCTATCTTTGAGTGTAGTTATCTTCCATAGCAGATAAAATCTGCTATGGAATTTTAATATATTTAATGCTATAAAATTTTTGCGTTTAAAAATGTCTTATTTATTACAGAGTTCAATAACCCTTTGCAGTAATATGTATTATATTTAGTTTTCATTACTAAGAGGTTATCTCTGTGTAAACATATAATTTTGCAGTTTAAATATTTAATACCAACATATGTAACTTTTATGAAATTCCATCTATGGCATTTATGCTAGTAGCAGCATAAATGCCATGTAAAATTGCTTTTTGTTGTATTGTATTTTTTTCTCTCTCCCTAGGTTTATGCTCAAAATCTATGTTTGTTAGCCAAGTGTTTCCTTGATCACAAAACTCTGTATTATGATACTGACCCATTTTTGTTTTATGTTATGACAGAATTAGATAATAGTGGATTCCACATTGTTGGATACTTTTCGAAGGTTAGTGTGATAACTTTTTGTATCATGCAAGTGACTAGCAAAAGTGCACAGTTTTGCTTATCATAATGTAATTTTTTATTCTTTTCAAGAAAGTGTAATTTTGTACAAAATTACATTTTTTTTTTTAACTTCCTTGTACGAAGTAAAAAGGAAGTATTGTAATTGCGAAAAATTTCAGGTACCATATTTCAACGAAAATATCTATTTTCACCGCTATCAGATGCAATTTAGTGATGTTTTTGAGTGACATCCATACATAAGGACAGAATAAAGGCCTCTTTTCCCACCAAATAATTATAAAACTGATTTAAAATGGATTCTGAAGAGAATTTTTCGTGGCGGCTTTGCATAGGTATGTATGTATGTATGTATCTCGCATAACTCAACGAGTAGCCTCAGAACATTGAAATTTTGTATATAGGGCTGCTATAACATGTAGATGTGCACCTCGCATTTTAGTTTTAATTGGCCGCATCAAAAGTATATAAATATATATATGTACTCTGTTACTCGACTCAGTTTCTTTGTTCTTATAAGTTTGTAAATTGTGCATTTTTTGCTTTAAAAATGATTGAATTATGTTGCTCTTATCTTTCAGTTAAGATTTTTATGCCCTTAGTTAACTTGCATGCAATAAATAATTGTGGAATTATCAACAATTTAAAAGTTTTTTAAGTGCAGCTAATCCTAATTTTTGGTTATGATAGCAGCCATATTTGTTTACATTTGAAGCTTAGCAGAATAGTGGATTTGTTGCCAATCTAGAGAAATTAAGCTTCACAGCAACAAAATAATGTCTTGTATTATTGCGAATTAAATTGTACTTGATTCATTCTGGAATTATCATTTAAGTTATTAGCCGGTTTTTGCATACAAATTATAATTTTATTTGTAAAAATTCTTTTTTTTTAATTGTTTTAACTGTTCTTGGAGTTTTATGTTTTTCTATAGCTTTCAATTTACAGTGAAAATATTTTGAATTTTTATGTATTTTTGCCTTACCACAAAGTGAGAACTGAATTAATTAACCACGCATGCGATTAGGCAAGCGATGCTGAATCATCTGTGAAAAACTGTTTCTTTTTATTTGTTTAATTTCTTTTATACATTGTTTTAGATTTATTATAGTATATGAATAGAATTTGTGGTAATTCTTCAGATGCTATAATTTTTGCTTACTCTGAGTTATAAAATGAATGAAATATAACACTGTTAAGTGAACCTAGTGCCGAAGTGTGGCTATGGTAAGTAAATATAGTGAACTTTAAAGAGTGCATTTATTCTATTGTGGTTTATGCACTATTGTCGAAGTAGATTTAATTCAAAATTCGTTAATTGTTAATTCAAAATGTTTAAATGAAATGCAGGAAAATTGCATATAATTTAATATTCTG
>KK112505.1:111740-122922 GCA_000611955.2 Stegodyphus mimosarum | reverse complement strand
ATAATTTTTTTTTTTTTTTTGTTGTTTTGAAAGCAAGTATGCAGTATTTAAGCTTCAGTAAATCTGTATTGCTATTGAGGAGTTTCGTTTGCTTTATGAAAGCAAAATAATTTTGTGACTTTTGTTTCTTTTTTTGCAATTGCATTTATGATACAAACCAGTGGAAGTCATTTTTAGAATGTAGATTAACATTTACTCATATTCTCAGCCCCTCATAGCTTGGCTCACTCTAAAATGAGTAGTTTTCATTATAAAATGAATACATTATAAATGAATGAAGTTAGACTTAATTATAGTATGTTAATTATATCAGCTGTTTCAACTTGTAAAAGTTGTTTAACCAGTTTTGGGAACTAGCCATATTGCGGGTATGGCTGAAAATTGCGTCCATTGTACATTTACTTGAGTTTAAACAATTTTTACATACACTGAAACTTCTGAAAAAAATATAGGTTATAGGTCCTGAGTGCATGCTGTTATTCTTATCTCTTCAACTTCCATGTTTTTCTTTTCATTGCTGATGTAAGAATATCTACTTGGATATTTTTTGCAGCAAAAAATATTTTGTAAATTACTAGTCTTATTTTTAAATATCCAAACAATGTATATGTATTTTATTGACTGAAACAATATCAGAGTTGCTAACTCTCCCAATTTAGGTGGGAGACTCGTTATTTCCGACCGTTCTCCCACCAACCTGATTTACAATATATTTCTCCTAACTTTCTCTTATTCTTACAATTTCTCACGATTTTTATGCAGCTTGGCTTAATACTTCGTTATTTGCATCCCCCAAAAAGTCATTTGGGGTGTCTAAAAGCAGCTAGTTTTTCTCTAGACTGCATTGAAAACCAAAATAGTTTCATCAGTGAGAAATTATGGCACACTTCTGCTTTATGAGTGAAAGCCATGTCCAAAAATGTCATGTTCCATTTCTCCAATGAGCATCGAGTGCCACTGGGTGCCAGAAGCACAAAGCAAGAACGAGGTTGCTATTTTGTTCATCTTATCGCTAACCTGAGTGAATGTACGTACTTTCGAGAAATAGTTTAAGAAATTATGATATTTCATATTAGTTATGTCTGCGAAAAAGGTAAAATACTCAAGTTTCAAAAATCATACGCAGATGACTTTCTTTCTAATATTTCCTCAAAGAAATGTAATGCATTTGTGATGTGTACCATAGGTCATTGCGATTTTTTGATTTTGTACGTTGGAAGGACCGATGTTCTCAAACATGTTCATACACATAGACAAAGACAACATGGGTTCTATTAAAAAAAGCGAAAAGTTAATTTGTTCTATGGAAACAAAGGACCAAAATGTTATTAATGCAGAATGTACTGTTTGCATTTAAGAATTAGTAACTGATATAATTAATTAGTTTCAGATATTAATTAGTAACGATTTGAAGTTAATTCATTATTTAGAAACATATTTTTATCATTTAGTCAAAGGTGGGACAGTTCCATAAAGTCTTTTGGTCGCTGAAAGTAAATCTCCCGATTTTTGAGTGTCGTAGGTTGGAAAGTATGCAATATCTTTTTATTTTAAACAAATAATTCTTATGTTCCATTGACATTCAAGATAAAATTAACATCTTTCAATCAATCTGTTTTCAAAATATTACTGATTCTTATAATTCTGTTTTAGGGAAAATGCATAGCCAAGTCTTGCAAAGCCAAGATTTTTAAAAGCTCAGTGCTTATGTGGAGTATAATAATCAGAAAAAGAATCAGAGGAAATATATTTAATTATTGTTAGATATATTTCCTGGATATTAACCTTGTAAGAGTTAAATATATTTCTTGTCATATTCTGAGTCTTGATTTTTATAATTTATTATTTTAAAATCAGAAAAGATATAATTATATATATATAGAGAGAGAGATTTTTGTAATCCACATACACAAAGTATTAACACTAATAATTTTAAAAAGTGTTGGAATTACTAAAGTTCAAGTTCTGTTTCTAATAGAAATTTGATTTTTAAATTAAATCTTAATTTTTTTTTTTTTTTTTTTTTTTTTTCTTTTTTTTTTTTTTTTTTTTTTTTTTGGAGGAAAAAGAATCTACTGAGGATTATAATGTTGCTTGTATTTTAACACTTCCTCCGTACCAGAGAAAAGGATATGGAAAAATGCTCATAGAATTCAGTAAGTTGCCAGGTGATAAAATGAAAAATTATTTATGTTTTAATAATCATGATGCAGGGGATACTTCAATTATTTTTGAATGGATTTTGTGCTAAATCGTAAATTTAGCACATTTAAAGAGCAACAAATTTTGAAATAATTGTTTGAAAATTGTTGATTTAGTATATTCTCTGTACATTTAATTTGTCTTAGGTTATGAGCTTTCAAAATTTGAAGGTAAAACTGGTTCTCCGGAGAAACCCCTTTCAGACTTAGGTCTACTCTCCTATAGAAGTTACTGGTCTGAAACCATTTTAGAAATCCTAGTCAATGTCAAACCGTTGGAAACAGGGGAAAGACCTCAGATAACAATTCAGTAAGTAATTTAAAACATCTTTTTCCCCCCCCCCCATAAATTTTTGTTTTTATGTAAATTTTTTAAAATCTAATTTAACAAATTTATTTTATTTTTTAAAAAAAATAAAAGTAGGCAAAAATAATTATGTGATAAATGTATAGCATATTTCAGTAAATCTTCCAATGTACTGCCTTAATTGTTTAGATATATTGCAAGATGCAGCATTTGTACACTTGAACATACTAGATCAAATATTTTTGAACATTTAAATAAAATGAAATTAATATTAAATGTTAAGTTCAAGAGGTTGTCTAAGCAAGGCATATGGAGATAGCTGTGATTCTTGAAACTTCAGTGTGTCATCACTCAGTGTCTCTGTAAATAAACTAATAATAAGCAAAAAAATATGCACAGAAATATGATATTGCAAAAATGTATAAGTTGTTATTTGCTGTGCTGCATTTATTTCAGTTTCAATTTTTATTTTATAAATTTCTCTTTTAATATCTTTTAGAGAAATATCAGAGCAAACAAGTATAAAAAAGGAAGATGTGATATCCACACTACAGTACCTTAATTTAATCCATTACTACAAAGGACAATATATTATTACTTTGACCAAAGAAGTATTAGAGGCATATCATAGAGCTGCTGCAAAGCGAACGATACGTATAGATTCACAAGCATTACATTGGACTCCAAAAGATTGGTCAAAAAGAGGAAAATGGTGATCCTTATGCATTTAAATAGTACAAATTACAAAATGTCTGAATGTAACATTGCATAACAAATGTAATCATTAAGGTATTCAATAACAATAATAATACTCTAGAAACTGTAACATGAACTTAGACTTGGGGGAAGAAAAATTACTTTCTTGAAATTCTTTTCTTTATGAAAGTGCCATAATAGAATTTTATTGTTATGGTTTTTATATATTGTGCCTTTTTGTTATTTTGTGATGTTAATTAATAGTGAAAGTGGTATACATGTGTTGTACTAATTTATTGTTACCTTAAGTTGAACATGAAATCTAGTTCTGCATTTATTTAGTGTTTATTCCAACTATCTGGATAAGACTTTTGCACTAAAATTATGTTTTGATATTAACTGAGTAAATATATGTCCCAGCTTTTAATTATAAAACTGATCATAAATCATTTCATTATGTAAATCCGTTCCAAAAAGGGAGAAATGATTTAGGAAACAAATCCTTTCAAACTGTTTAAGTTACCCCCCTTAACCTTGTGAAAATTAATTAACTTACATTATTTAGCTCATATCAAGAAGCTAACAGTTGGATAAAATAATATGTGTGAAGCCAACAACCAAAATCTTCTAAAACTTCAGTTCTGAAGATAATTTTATTATTATGAGAAATATCTTTGAACTTTCCTCTGATTCACTCTGTTAGCAATAACTTTTCTTTTAAGTAAAGTGAAATTACCGTAGGTTTTTTTTTTAAACAACAGAAAAATTATGCGTTCACAAGATACTAAGTCTGTGAGCACTTTACACTTTTTGACTAAAATAATGTTTATTGGAATGCTGTTAAGAATTTGAAATTACTGTAGTATAATTTAGAATTTGTGAAAGGACTTAACTTTTGCACTTAAAGAATAAATAAATAAAGTTGCTCAACATGAAAGAAATGATTTATTTAAGTAATAAAGTATAAAATGAAAACTCATCATCCTGATAACATTTAAGTATGATTCAAATCATTAAGAGTAATAAAAACAAATAATAAATAAACTATTAATAATGGATGTACTTTAGTGGATTCTTACTTAACCCTTTGACTGCTAAATTTTTTTATCAAAATTCTTTCAAATATTGCATATTTTCTATTATGTATTTCAAATCTATGTGCATTTAAGAGTTTAATATTACATTTTAACTAAGGCTAATGAAAATATTCAGTATTTACAGAAATTACGCTAGAAATAAGTTTAGTGGGATAAATTGCAAAACAAGATTCTAGATAGTTCTACTTCACATTTTTGTAAAAAATTCGTTTTGTTTCTTCGCAATTTTTTCACCAATTGCAGGTTTTTTTTTGTTTTTGTTTTGTTTTTTTTTAAAGCAAGAAACAGCGCGCTGTCTGCAGTGCTCTTTTTTCATGAGATTAGAAAGTATGTGGCTTGCAAAATGATGAGCTGTCAATCTCAAAAGGTTGAGAATAGAATTCTTGTCTTCCAGGTATCTATACAACATGTATCTCCATCCATAAATACGAAAATTTAGGCGAACAGTAGTGTCATTTGTTGACCAAAACATGACTTAAAGTCTAAATATTGTTAAAAATGCATTATTTTTGAATAAAAATGAGAAAAGTGGGATGCACTTTTAAAAAACTGAAGAACTACATATTCACAAATATCGCAGGATTCGCAAATTTTGTTACTTTCATGTTGCCTGTGGAATTTGTGGTATAAGCAGTTGGAGGGTTAATAAGTCTTAAAAATATATGAAAGCATTCAAATTATTTGATATATGTTTATGCTTAATAAACTAAGCAAAAGTAATTAATTAAATTTTTGTCAATAAAAGATAATGAGATGTCTAGTCCTGGTTTTCCAATATTGTTATTTGTAAGCAGTTCCTTTTTCTTAATTATTTGGACTATCATGGGTCATTATTTTCTGATTTTCATATGATAGTTTTATGAGCTTGAGCATCTGATGATCATTGAAAAGAGATGAATTCTGAATACTGGTGTACCTTGATAGAATGTCTGATTGCATTATAGTATTTTAAACATGCATAATATAAATGTGTAAATATTATAAATATATATTCACCAAATATACAAAACCAACCTTATGTGCGTATATTATAAATATACATTAGCCAAAATGAACTCATTGGAATTACATACATGTGATCTTTTCTTTTGGGGAGGGGAGCTGTTTAAGTAAAATGGTATTCGTATACTTTATAGTTATTACAGATTAAAGTTTAAAGTATGCTATTTTAAATCATATTCAAATATCAACTTATTCAAGTATCTCAATAGATATGACGTACCCAATATTAAGTAATACCTGCTGTGTGACATTGTTACCTATTGTCTTTATTATGTGTTAATAATGAGTAACATAGTGTTATTGTGAATTAAGTTCAGTGAAATTCATTTACATTTAAATTGTTTTAAAGAAAATTTTAATTTGCTAATTGCTCCTGAGAATCACTGCAGTACCTCTCTTCAGATGAAATCACACATGTGGATTATTGTGATATTTGTAAATAGTTTAGTGTAATTATTGATGTAACCTTTTTTGTATGTTTCCTTTTTTTATAATAAATGTTTCTAAAAATATCTTGCTGCTGCTTTTAATCTGAATATATTTGCTGAAATGCTCAAATATGGTTCTATACATGTTCAAATGTATATTAAACATGTGCAAATCAAATAATTGAAAGTCACATACAAAACTGTAGATTAATTTCTTGAATATTATACATCTAAAAATATAATAACATTTGAATAAAATGTTGTTTCATTAATTTTGTAATGGAAACAAAATCAGATAAAGCAGTTTTACCATGTAAAAACAAGTCACAAAAATCTCTTCTGATGAACTAAAAATCAAAATTATTACTTTTTTATAATATATTTTTAAGTTATTATTATAAACTATACCAAAGGATGCTTAAAACATAAGACTATTAATATCGTCGAGCTCAACAAGATTATAATTTGTTGCATTGTATTCTTGATATATTTGGGAATTACATTTTATGCTACTTGATATTTTGCATCTGATGATCTTAAATGATATTTGAGTTCATTTTTGAGGCATGTATAAAATAATACACACATAAGTGTGTTTTAATGGCAATTTATACAATTTTTAAGTGGTCTTTAGTTTATGATCATGGAGTGGTTAGAGCATTTCAGAGATAGAAATGAGATTGAGATATTCACACATGATTATTTAAAGAATATGCAGTAATTATAAGAATTTGGGCAAAACTTTGAACTTCTCACAGCAGCATGGCTGTAAAAAGGTTTGGAATGAACATAACCAATAACAATTGACAAGAATCATTTCATGCAGTAAAGATACAACACTGGAATCTAATGCTGGGGTCTTAACAAAATCAGTGTAGGAATTTGGAATATTCCAGCATTATTGGTTTGAGCTGCTAACCATAGTAACCTTGCAGAATGCACAAAGTAGAGCTGTATAGCTCAACTAGGCAATTTGGACTAGTCTGGCCAGTTGAACTTCCAATTTTTATGAGTTGATGGAAGAATTTGTGTGTTGTGATTAGAAGTCATCATCACTACCCAAGGTCACTAGATCTCAACACTGTTGATTACACCTAGGATACTAAGTTTTAATTACCGACACTATCAATAGCCTGATGCTGTGGAACAGAGAAATTATCTACCTCCAAATATAACAAAATTAGAGATGGCTTTGTAGAAAATATACTGTCTATTTTTCTGCAGATTTATATTCCCTTGAAGGAGCTTTTGAGCATTAGGATGGTTTACCAATTTTTTTAGGAGGGGGCTACTTCAGGGTATTTGGGAGGAGTTTCTACCTTACAGTCACAAAATTGCTTGTATGAGCTTCCTTGAGATAACTTCTAATTGTATTTACCATTCCTTAAATGTTCTTATATTAATGAAAGTTCTAATTTCTTAATCAAATCTCTTTGATTAGTTTTTCACTTTATTCTTCAACCAGTGTCTTACCATTGTGATTTATGTTATTTCCTCTGTACTAAATTGCAACAATCAGACATTGCGATTTAGTGCAGAAAAATGTATGAGTAGCCATTGCTTAGAATTGGAAGACATCGTATAATCTCTTGTTCAGTAACAAGGTTCCGCTGTTCAAGGTCCTGTAGTTGCTGTGTCGAGAATTTCGACTAACTTGTAAATCAAAATTTTTTTTGTTTTCAATAACATCTCAATCACTTTCTTCACTATCAGTAGCTGTATTTTCTGGATCTAGAACCATAACTACAGATCTTGCTCTCCGTTAATAGATTGATGATTGGAACATTGTGATCACAATGAAAAATTTTGTTATATCATCTTCATTTATTACCGCTTCTCCACATTTCTTTATGAAATCCATTAATTGGAAAATTTCAACTACGGTTTGCGATATCTGAAGTATCTGGAGGCATATCCTCCCACGATCTTGCGATGCTCCACACAGCAGAGTTATGCTAAAATATTTTTTAAATTCTTGAAAAGTCTTGCCATTATTAAAAAAATTTAATATTAATTTAAAAATGCTACTTTATATTTGCATTTCAGCACATGCGCTATTCTGATATCCGTAGGCTGAATGAAGAACTTTGAGGAAAGAATAACACGGATACATTAGCTTTCATTAAAACTTTAAGTGAAGTATGAGCCGAACAGCTGTCTATAATCAGGACAATTTTTGAGTCATCAGGTAAACCAACCGAATTCAAATTTTGCCGAGTCTCGGGTATGAAATGATTTTCAAACCAATCATGCATTAACGCTTGTGTCATCCGTGCTCTTTTATTTGCATGATGTATAACAGGGAAATCTTTACTCCTTTAAATGCTTGAGGTCGCATATTTTTTCTGATTACGAAATGTTTACACTTGTACGTTCCTGCAGCATTTGTGCCTGTTAAAATTGTTAGTCTAGCTTTGGAATCTTTGACACCAGTGGGAGACTTTTCTGTAGAGGTTGCCAAGGTATTTTGCGGTACATATCGCCAGAAAAGACCATTTTCATCAACATTGTCTTGGAGATAAAGTTTCACTATTAAAGAGTTCAATTAATTCATCTGCAAATACTTTAGCAGCTTCAGTATCAGCTGAAGCATTTTTAATTGCATTATACCACAGCGATTTTAAAATTTGGTTAACCAGTCTATCGAATATGTGCACTTAGGTTTTAAGTTCATTTCTTCATGAAATATTTTGGTTTGAGCCATTGGCATTGGACCTGTCAATGGCACGTCCTCGCTGCATCTCTGTCTAACCATTCAATCATCACTTTGTCGTGATCGTCACTTTTAGCATAGTGAATAATTTTTCTGTTATTCATTGCGAGTGAAGTATCGGAATCCACAAAAATTTCTAAAGTTCCTTTTTCTGTTATGTCATGTGTAGTTGACTTTCCAATGCCATACTCCTCGCATAATTTTGAGACGCATATACATATATCCATTTTTTCCAGCAATTCCACCTTTTGTTTAATGGACATCGAAACATGCTTTCACTTTGTAGATCCTGTTCCAAAATTAGAAACTGTTTTCGACATAATCGAAAATGCAAACTTTAGTTTTCATAAATTTGCTGTAATTATAACAGCCTGTAAAAAATAATAAGCTGGATCAAATCAGAAAGTTAAAAACAGCGCAATCTGCTGCATTAATTGAAATTCTCTGGAATCAGTAAAGTATAATTTTAACCTATCTTGAGGACGTCCGCTATACATGATTGGTTATGTAGCATGGCGACGAAATGTTCCGTTAAATTTTGCCTTGCTTCTATCGCGCACTGAGACAATTAAGCCTGAATTGTATTAATTTAGTTATTTATTATACTTACGTCTAATTCTTGCCATGCTTAAGGCTTATCTGAATCCTGAATAAATAAATTCCTACATAAGCTTGCTCAGGGCCGGCGCTAGATATTTTTCCGCCTGATGCAGTATCTGCAGGTTTTAAATTGTGCTACCAAGCACATTCCCTAAGTTCTAAATTTTCGCCGTCCCTTAATTTTGGGTTCCAGTGCTTTCCCCAAATTCTAAAAATTTTGTCATCCCCTAATTTTGTTACTCTTTGCTTATCTAAATTTTGTCTTCCCTAAATTCTGCGGCCATACGAACTCTGGCGCCGTTCTGGGTTTGTGTGAATAAAAAATCAGTTATTCTTAATTCAAACAGCACTAAATGTAATTTTTTGGCCTATGAGTACCATTAACAAAATCTGTTTTTAGCATATGGAAAGAAATTTTTGTTGAATTTTTCCTTCTCAACATTTAGCCCATTTAACTTAAATCTGTAATCATCGCCAATCGTAATGTCAGAATAAAATAAAAATTGTTTAGGGATCGCTGCATGAGTCATTACTCAAGTTGTCATATGTTGATAAACATACAGTGATAAAAGCAAAATATAGTAAATAATGATTCGTCAGGCGTATAGATATATATATATATATATTAGATATTATATTTGAGAAGTACACCAAGAGTAGATACGCAGCTATGGAGCCAAGTTATTGATCACACAAATTTATGCTAAAGTGATTGTTTCTTCAATAACGAGGTGTTTTATTTAGTGTCGAACTGAAATTAAGAATCGGTATTCTCCACATGTATCCTTACGGATAGAATAAATAAATAAATATTAAATGTTATTATTCTGGGTGTGGATTTTTTTCGATTGGCAGAAAAAAAATCAAATGCGCATGTCTAAAGCATAAAAAAAATTCTTGTTGGTGGCTTTAAGGTCCGGATATTGGACATATCTCGGACTTTGTACTGTATACAAATTTGTGTGGTTTAAGGACATAGGTATCTTTTTGACATGCAGACAGAAATGATCATATGAAACAATATAATGGTGGACAACTGCTAAACATGGATGACAGTAGCAGCTATAGCAAGCACAAAACGGGAGGCAGGAAAATGTGGATATTAGCCTAAGTGCGGTAAGTAAGATACACTAAGATGTGTTATGAGTATGAAAATTTTGGACTGTCGATGTTGTTCGTCGCGTTATGCGCTGATAAAAGAGATAAAGAATTTGACTCGTATTGACCTTTGTTGTTCAAAAGCAAAATTTAATGAGAAGGAATCAGTCGATGAACTTGCAACTTGCAGTACATCCTCATAACATCACTTTGATGATTTTACGTGTGGCTGTATTATTAGCAACATTGAAGAAGGGGCAAAAAAATAACAGATGTCCACAATGTTGTTTTAGAGTTTTGTAAATCATTTCAAACAAATTGGAAATTTCAAATTGAGCTCCTTGCGTTGGATTTATGCGTACGGAAGTTCAGTGATCGATTTCATTCATTGCCACTAGATGTCTCTGTATTTAACTTACGGGATTCAGACTCTTACAATACTTAAATTCGATGTTATTGGAAATTTTTATTTCTGCTTATGAACTGTGAAAGTAGTAAGCAAGGTTATAATGCATATTAGGAACATCTCTAATTGCGTAGAAGCTGAAGTAATTTTTAATAATTTCTCTGCCTTTCTAGAAGCCTTAAATATTAATGAAATAATATACAATGAAACAAAAATGTAGTGTTACTGCAAAAAAATAAAAATGGTAAAAACATTTAAAAATAGCTGGTACTTTTTAAAAATACAAAGCAACTGTAAAGAAAGATTCACAATATTTGCTATGCTTGTATACCGCTGACATGTGAGATTGCATATTTTTAAAATATGCCCAAATTTGGGGAGAAAACATATAAAATTTTAGCATAAGTTTCTTCAATGTCATAGCTGATTAATTTATTAGAAATCTCGTCTATTTTAAAATGCACTACGCGCATTTATATTTTATGCAAATCCATAAAATATTATTATTAATTTATAAATTTTAAATTCACATCTCATTTTATAGAAGAAATTATACGGATAAGCTTTTTTCTTTTTATATATATATATACATATACATACATAAGGTAAAGAAAATGGAAATATTTAATTAATT
>KK112505.1:76107-111646 GCA_000611955.2 Stegodyphus mimosarum | reverse complement strand
TTAGAGCTGGAAACATCCAAAAGTCTCAGCACATGTATGTACATTCATATAAAAGGAAAACGAATATATATACAGGGAGTATGCTTTAAATTCGTATTATATTATAACTTTCAAAATAAATTTTTGAGGGGAAAATTAGAATAAATAAAACATTATGTTTAATGCAGATAATAATAGAAATAAGTTGTAAAACACAAAAATATAGATCAAACTGGAAGATGGAGCCAAGAAAGTTCAAACAGGGTGAAAAAAGAGTACGGGATTCGAACTCGCTATTCCCAAAAGGCAAATGCCGCTACCGTCAGCTTTACCAGTAAGCTATCAGTAGAGTGATATTTTCGGCTATTTCATCTTTTATACTTTATTAAGAAAATGAATCCTTAAAACTAATTTTTTTTTTGGTTTTATTTCTGTGTGCTATCATCTAAAACATTCACCAGAGTTTGTTCTTCAGCTTCTAGGGCATTTCTTACAAAAACATAATTTTCCATTCCGACTGAAGTCAGACGGACTGCTAAAAATCTATTCCAAGTGAAAGATGTGCTCACAAATATATGTTAGCCAAGAAGGCATGCTTATAAATAGAGAAATACAAATTTAACATAAATTTTAATGCAGCAGAATATTTAAAAGAATATCAAACTTAATTTATGAATAATGTTATTAATTTTTACCTATTTTAAAAGAAATAAAAATCTTTTAATACCTTATCTGATTTGCTACAGCAGTTTGATACAGTCAGACGTCGCTTTCATTAAAAGTAAATGTGTATGCAGAACTAGAAAATAATTGTCGGGACAAATTTTGCTATTTCATGGACTTGGAATTATACTTTTTGCTCCCGAGTTTCTTGAGAGCAATCAATATCTCTGCGAATTAGTACTGTAGTTGCACTGCGAACTAGTACTGTAGTTACATTTATCTTATTTTTCTCTTCAATATTTTAACTAAATTCAGTTTATTGCTGTCTTTTTCAGTACGCAGATTTTTCGCTATAATGTTAATTCATAAATAAGTACTTTTTTAGCAAAACATTCTTTGCCTGATCCAGCGTTCATCGCTACTTCTGTCGCCTTTAATTTTGTGGTGACAACACTTGATTGCTCCTTTTTTACCACGTGACCCCAACGCTTCCGCAGACGTACGGATAGAAGATGAACATTGTTGAACTTCAACCGTTCCATCATCCGTCGACGCACAGCAGATGTCAATCAAAATGAATTCGCTCGCTGAGTAGAGAAACGTATACGGAATGCGTAAAGAACGCAGTAGTGGAAACGGGCCTCTTCAAAAATTAACGAACAAACTGTTCTTCCTCTCAGAAAACAGTGTATAAGGTAGCTTGCAGGTAAAAATACAAAGTGTTAATTAAAGTTAATTAAAAAGTCAATGAACAACAGTGGAGCACAAATAATGTTAATATCCATATACGTAAGTGCTTTGTTTACAGAAAATTCGAAAAAGATTACTTGCTTAATTCATTAAGATGGTAACCAGTTATCTGAATGCTAGTGTTGAAATGTTGAACCATATGTCGAAATGATGGCAGTTAATCATAATGTTATCCAGCTATGGATTCTCTTCCTCGGTGGGTAGTGTATAGTTATTTAGAAAATGCAAGGTAAACCCAACATCCTGTTGCGTACAACATCCTGTCCATGTACATGGTGGCCCAAGATAAACTAAACCCAAATCAAGTGAAGAACACATAAATTGTAAGGTGATATTTACAAGAAGATAAAAGACAAAAGCCTACTTACAACGGTTCTTCCATTTCTACGAGCACTGCTGGAAATGTTGACCATCGTGGTCCAAACACATTTCAAAGCCCAATGAATCATGCTAAGTACAGCTTGTACTGTTATAGGGTTTCACCTGAAATCTCTTAATCTTCTTGCTAAACATACGCTGTGAAACCCTATGTGGAGGACAGTGAGCAAATCTAGGCTATGTCCTTTAGTGTTGAAGAACTACAAAGTCAGAAGGAGGGTTTAAAGGACCCTTTAATTCAAATAATTACAACTCTCCAACTTGAGAGTAAGCCAGTACTTGGGCTGAACTAAAATAATATGAAATAAAGTGTGTTAACAATTCAAATACCTAAGCTTAACCTTAAGTAGGACGGCAAGGGAAGCCTAACTCTCAGTGAAATGCAATAATGCGAATTTCACGAGTAAGAACTAGTAAATGAAATTGCCTATGAAGGCGAACTTTCACTAGACAGAGGAAATCTTTGCGCCCACAGCCTTACGGCGATAAATCCAAGACTTTTCCTCGTTAACTCCTGCCTTTTAAACTGCTATCAGATATATGCGATTTGCATAAATATCTCGCTCGCACTAAATTCGGGCAGCAACTGAAACTTTGAGATATCGATAGGAGAGTTCAAACTCAAAATAACTTGGTTAGTTAAAATAATGAATGCTACACTGTCACTTGTACTGTCCGATGTTAATGATGGCATTGCATATATTTCTGTTCCAATGTGTCAAGAGTTTGCGGATTTTTCTGGTGAACCTTGCCCTTCAGGTTGTTCCTCAGTAACAGTCATGAGAATGTGACCATTGAGGTCATAAATCCTTCAAGACATCTAATCTCAAACATGGTGTCAAGTGTAAAACTTGAGTGTACTGTTTCCAAACAGGCATGTGCTGTCAAACACCCTAATGCTTTTCGGTTTCTCTTACGCCATGCCCAGTTTGTTTTCTATTGACAAGGAGGTTAGAATAGAAGGAGGGAGGGTTCGCACTTTCCTCCACTATCAGGGAATGAAACCCTACCTAACAAGCGACATCCATGTTTGTTCTATCAAAACACTGCATTACAGTAATGAAACATGCGCGTTTTTAAGCTCTTCCGTGCATGTATTTTCCAGTAAAAGTATGTTAAATTTATAAGGAAATGCTTCGCTATTGTTAACTTTTTGTTTTAAAATAATAATGATATCCATAATTCCATAATTTACTATGTACAGAAAATCATTAAGAAAAAAATAAAAATGATGCCAAATTAAAATTAAAATTGATGCCTTTAAAATGATATGTTTCTGCAATTTCAAGGATTTGTTTAGGCTTTATTAGCAACCTGTTGGATGTACTTTCCAATTTTTCCTTTAGGAAGTGATAGTTCTGATTTATTCACAATATTGTCATAATTCATTAACGAGTCATTTCATATACAAAGTTTAAGAGCTAGGAAAGAAAGTTATTTTATTTTAGAATGCTTAAATACTTCCGCTTTAAGTTGTAATACAAAAACAGAAATTCACATATTTCTTATTGGCTATAGCAGTTGTTGAAATAGCTAATTTCAGGAGACTGGTATCTGATGCAAATAGTATTTCATTTTTTTTCCTTTCTTTCTTTGATGCAGATTTATTTCTAAAAAACTTTTTATAAATCTGGTAATATTTACATAGTCTAATTGTAAGGTGTGAGTTTAAACAAAGTTTTATGTTAATTTCTCTTTCCTATGGGCTCTTATTTCAACTTCCCGTTAGAATGAGCGCGCGTTTCAGCTTTATGCTAATTTGAGGTGGAGCCAAGATTTGTATTTAAAAGGTTAGCAAAGAACTTCTCGGTGTGAGAGAGCTTTTAGTCTCAGATCACTGCGGCTCTGTTCGACGTTCGCCTGACTAGCTAGTATTTAAATTTCTAAGCCTTAGCGCTGTTACGCTAATACTTATTGAAGTAATCTAAGTGCGTTAGTATTAGCTAAATCTTGCTACGCACCATTGATAGTTTAGCATAGAGGCCAACCTCGCGTTTATAGCTCTGAGAACAACGACTACTTAATTTCTACTCACTTTATTTTAAATTATTTGATTGTTCAGTTTAGACTCAAGTGCGGTCATTATTTTCTGTTATCCCTTCCGAGTTGGGAAGTGGCTGTAAATAGTAGTTTAATAAAAGGGTAATTTTATCCCTTCGTACGCGCAGTTACTCTACCACTTAACCACAGTTATTCTACCATAGAACATAGCTGCATTCAGCTCCCTGTTCAAGATCAGGACTTTAACACTATCACGACCATGTTCGTCAAAAGTACGCACAGAACACTCAGTCCTGACACTGGCGCCCAAAGAAGAAAAATGAGAGGATGGCCTGAAAGACAAGAAGATGAACTTGAGATACCCGCAGTACCTGTGCAGAACCCTGAGATATCACCTCCTGCCCTAGAAGGATTTGGCTACATTGTACAAACCATGCGGGCAGCCATGAAGCCAGCGACAAGTTTTGACGGCAAGTCAGCCGTAATTAATTTCCTGGAAAAATTGGACGCACATTTTATGTTATATCCAGTCCACGAATTTCAGAATGTCGCTCTTGCCACCAACGCTTTGAAGGGCCAAGCGCTAAATTGGTTCAAGTGTATTGGAAACAATCTTTTGGGATAACCGGGAAGCCCCACATACACTTATGAAAATTTTAAAAATTCTTTGGTGAAAGCATTTTCTGTCGTACGAGATCGAGCCAGACTGGAGGCGGAACATTTTAGGCGATACCAAGAAAAGATAGAAGATTTGTCAAATTTTATCTTGAGAAAAATCCAAGTTTTCAAGCTTTTGTATGGAAGTCTCCTGGATCCAGAAATCATTCAAATTATACTTCCTAGGCTACTGCCCCAAGTTCAAGATTTTATCGAGCTCAGAAACCCAACGACTTTGGATAAATTATTCGAGCTCGCCGTACAATTTGAAAGTCGAAGAACGGCAGACAATGAACGACGCCGCCAATTTGAGAGAAGAAGTCAAGGGAACACGCCAAGACCGCAGCAAAAAGCAACAACAGAATTACTGGAACAAGGCGAAGCAATGACCGAAGAAAGGTGGAACTCCTAAGTCGACCGGCGAACGACGAGATTTTAATCGAAAAACGGGCAAAGATGCAGAAAGTGGCCAGAATAAGAAGAAGGATTTAAACTAAGATGGATTTCTTCAAGAAAGGTGAAAAAGTACGAAGACTCGCAAAATCCTTCCGCAATTAGTTTAAACACCGTGGTCGTTAAAAATTTAAGTTTACCAAAGATTGAAGTCTTAATTAACAACATACCGGCGACGGCTCTTTTGGATACAGGAGCGCAAAGCAGCTTTATCTCTGAAAAATTTTTCAAGGAACACTTTCGCCGTTATAGAATTTTTAGCGCAAGAGACACAAATGTTATAGCGGCCCAAGGAGAGAAGTGTAGATGCCTAGGAAAAGTTTCACTTTTTGTGCGTATCAACGACGAGCAGGTAAAAATTTTATTTAATATTGTGCGAAACCTGCAAACATGTACTATTCTGGGTGGGGATTTTTTTTAGATTGGCAGAAGCGAAGATAGATTTTTCAGGGAGACAATTTAACGATATCGATGCAGCTAGTGGACAAAAGGAATGATAAGCCCTCGCAGCTGGAACTACAGCACTTACCGGCAGAAGAGAAAGAAAAGCTGCAGGCACTAGTAAGTGAGTTTTCAAATTTATTTAGCGATGTACCGGGTTTCACGCAGGTCACAAATCTTGAAATCCAAACAGGGAACACCCAAAAAGTAAGCCAAAAAGCCCTATCGCTACGATAAGGTGAAAGAAGAAATTATTGAATATCATATTAAGGAAATGTTGAAAAATAAAATAATTACCCCGATTTCTAGCCGTTATGCTAGCCCAATAGTTTTATGCAAGAAAAATAATGCTTATCCGATTACGCACCCGAAGCGGTGGCGTTTTGCTATAGATTATCGCAAGCACAATACCGTCACAAAATATCCTGTATATCCTTTCCCGATAATCGAAGAGATAATCCGAAATATTACCTCTACAAAGTACATGTCCACATTAGATCTTACGAGTGGCTATTTTCAGATTGGGGTAAAACCCGAAGACGTCCCTAAGACCGCCTTCATAACGAAGTCTGTACGCATTTCTTAGGAGGCCTTTTGGTCTATCCGGCGCGCCGGCAACTTTCCAACGATGCATGGACATTGTCTTAAGACATGTCCTTGTAAGCGTACGTTCATTTATTTGGACGATATTATAATTACAAGTAGCAGTTTGGAACAACACCTACAAGATTTAAGAAAAGTGTTTTTATTGTTAAACGAAGCTGGTTTGAAAATAAATGCAACCAAATGTAAATTTGCCGCAAAAGAGTTACGTTATTTTGGGTTAAAATTTCTCAGAATGGCATTGAAACGGATCAGTCCAAGCTTATAGCTATCTAAAATTATCCTGTTCCTAAAACAGCGAAGAGATTATCATCGTTTCTTGGTATCTGTTCATACTATTTTCACTATTGCACGTCACACAGGCCCTCAACCAGGAGCTATGGTCTGGGGTGCCATTTCCCTTGATAGTCGGACCACTTTGGTCGTCATGAGAGGCACACTTACAGCACGGCGGTACGTCGACGACATTCTGAGGCCTGTTTTGCTACAATTCCGTTTGCAATAGCCTGGCCTTATTTTTCAGCAAGATAATGCCAGACCACATACGGCACGTGGTATGTGTTCATACTATCGGTCCTTCATTAAAGATTTTGCCAAAATAGCTGAGCCTCTGCTGAAATTGAAGAGGAAGAAAGCTAGGTTTTCGTGGTCAGCAGAAGTCAACTCGGCATTTCAAAAACTGAAAGACGCCTTAACTCAAGCCCCTGTCTTAAAATTCCCGGAGGGGGATAAAGGACTAGAAATTTCAGCGGACGCTTCAGATTTTGCGATTGGGGCAGTTCTTTCTCAAAATGGGCAACCCGTGGCCTTTTTCAGTCGAACGCTGAATGAAACCCAGAGAAACTATTCGGCCACGGAAAGGGAAACTCTCACATTTTAGCAGCAGTGCACAAATTTCGTGTTTACTTTGGAAGTTTTCCAGTAACTGTATGTACCGACCACGCTGCGGTCATCAGACTCTACTCTGGAAAAAATTTATCCCCCACATTAATAAGGTGGGCACTTAAATTTCAAGAATATAATCTACTAATTAAACACACGCCGGGAAAGGAGAATGTTGTGGCAGAGGCTTTAAGTAGAATTAATTTGGATGAAAATGGAAATATGGTTAGAATAGCCATGCTGACATCCAAAGTATTAGATTCTCGCGAAACAGTAATAGCCGAACTCGGAAAAGATCGGGAGTTCAAAAATATATACAATTATTTAGCCGGCCCTGAGAATTTCAGTCATCAAATATTGTGCCAATAAGAAATAGAGCCGCAAATTACGAAATAATTGATGGACTTTTGTTTTATACGAAAACGACTAATGAAAACCACCAGTTTAGACCGGTTATCCCAGCTAGCATTAGATTTAATTTATTAGAGGAGTTGCATTATTCAACCATTTCTGGCCACTTGGGCATACGAAAAACTGTTCAAAGAGTTCACGAGGCAGGTTTCTTTCCCGAACTGCAAAAGTTTAATAGGGCGTATGTCCAGTCATGCCCAACATGCCAATTTAATAATTATATTAATTTCCGCCCAGCCGGGCTCTTAAATAGTGTTAAATCAGAGTTCCCAGATCAAATAATAGGGATCGATTTACTGAGACCTTATCCTAACAGTAAATTTAACAAAAGCCGATATCTTTTAGTTATAGTGGACCATTTTAGCAAGTGGTTGGAGCTAACTCCGTTAAAACGCGCTTCTGCTAAAATTGTAGTAGATTAAATTTTAAATAAGTATATTTTAAAATACGGGGCGCCCTAAAAGTTATTTCCGACAATGGTCCCCAATTTGTTAGTAATAGTTTTGAGGAAATGTGTGCAAAACTGGGCATACGTCACCTAAAGATGGTCCCGTATAGTCCGCAGTCAAACATAACGGAACGGGTTAATAGAAACATAGTTAAAATTATTTGAAGTTATATTAAGAATTATCACTCTATCTGGGATAACCATATAAATGAATTTGCATTTGGCCTTAGAACGGCCAATCACGATACAACACAAAAAACACCCGCTGAACTGTTTCTTGGAACAAAGATTTTGACACCCTTAGACAAACTTTTCTTTGTCCAGGAAAGGGCAGAAGACTTTAAAATAAATGACATTCAAAAGTTGATACGGGAAGCGAAAGGCAATTCGGAAATAGCCCAGAGGAAACAAAAATATTATTATGACCAAAAGAGAAGAGAGGTGAATTATAAAGTCGGAGATGAAGTTTTGAAAATTAAACACGCTTTATCAAATGCCCCAGAAGAAAAGGTGGGGAAATTTTTTCCGCGTTCTGAAGGCCCTTTCCTTATCAAGAAAATCACCCAAACAGTGGTAAAGAGCCAAAAACGGCGAGAAAATTACTGCCAATGTGGACCAACTAAAGCATTACTATGACCGTAATAAAATAGAAATGTTTAAAGATTTTTCGCATCATCCGGGGAGACGGACTTCCACGGAAGATTTACCTCAGCGGCAACAACAGGAACCAGCGATAATTGCAACGAGAGGCCAGAAACAGAAAGCCCCTCCTCAACAAAGTAGAGGAAACAAGAAAAGGAAAATAACCAGGGGAAATGGACTGAAAAGAAAGAACACGGAAAATAGAAATTCGTCAAACAACAAAAGACCAAAGCAGAATGGACAAGGCCAGCCCAAAGTAGTCATGAGGAGAGCCGAAATGTCAGAAAAGAGCCTGAGAAGCAAGCAACCCGGGTTTCAGCCTGAGGGTCAACGTCCGGAATACAGCAGGAGGCCGGAGCAGCGACTAACGAGGGCCCAGAAACAGAAAAGGACTCTGCCGAGCAAACGCCGAGCGAATCAACCTCCTGCCCAACGCAAGTATCCCCGAATGAACAGAAGGATCCCTAAGAGGAAGGCAGAACAACAACAAGAGGCCAACGGCCAGCAACCAAAATCCAGAAGACTGGCCTAAGCTACAGTTTATCCAAGTTTCAAGGATTGGGCCAAGTAAAGAACGGCTGACTACAACAAGATAAGTAGTATTTCTTATCCCAACGTTTAGTTAATTTTCGAGTATTACTGCAAGTTGCAGGGTCTCTTTTTACCTCAAGCGAGGTTGATTTTTACGCCAAAGATGTTTTTGTTTAAAATTGTAATTTTGCAAAGTTTTAAAATTACTTAATGTTTGTAAAGTAGATTCTGAAGTATTGTGAAAATATTAGTCTTGTAAAAGCAATAAATTGCTGCGAGAATGTTAACTAAATGTTTTTGTATTATGCTTTGTCGAAAAACTTGCAAATTTCTAGAATGAAAAGTCGGTAGAAGAAAAACACGATTTAGTCTACAGACTATTGTTTCAGTGTAATGCGATGTTCAGAAAAGAACTTTGAAAAGAATGTGAAGCACTTGCTGTAAACTTAGAAATTTAACGCATTTATTGTATCTTGTGATTTGTACGCAATTGTTAAAAGTTTTATGAAATGTAACAAAAAAGATTTATTGCATCAATGCGCGTTAGGTGCAAAGTTAATTTTGAATGAGGCATTCTTTGTGCAAACTAGGAATTGTATGCATGAAAAGGCGACGTAGAAGCAATAGAATGCGAGTATTAATAGGCTCTCCACCAACTACAATTAAAGTGATAGACACGAAGCTAGTTAGAACATCAGGTTTAGCTGTTTATAGGGTGTCTTCTGAGGTCTCGGTATGTTAAGTTCTAACTAATGTTAGTCGATCGTAGGTGGTAGAGTAGAACACCTCCGGACAAAAAAGAGAAACCGCAGTGGCGATTCGCTTTTCATTCAACACCGCTGGAGAGCATTGGGGGAAGAATTTAATTTTGCTTGAATGATAATGTGTGTGTGAGAAATTACACGTGTAAGGAAAGAAGTCTTAACTAGAACTTAGTGTTATTATGTTATACTAAAATTTCTTTCCTTCCGGATTTTGCTGGAAGAAGTGAGAGGGAAAAAGTTTATGACACAAAACAGATGAAGATCTATGTAAAAGTCAAGTTTTCGTCTGTAATCTGCCAAGAAATTTTATTTTTTCTGTAAAGGTTGGCCTAAGATAGGAAGAGTTAAATTTTGAGTATTTCTAGAATCGCAAAGTTTCAACATGTTCCGTTTGGACCACAGTAGTTCAAATTTTGCCACTTCTGGCGGGAAGTATGTAAGTTTTTAGTTTAAACTAACAAAGTTTTATGTTAATTTCTCTTTCCTATGAGCTCTTATTTCAACTTCCCGTTAGAATGAGCGCGCGTTTCAGCTTTATGCTAATTTGAGGTGGAGCCAAGTTTTGTATTTAAAAGGTTAGCAAAGAACTTCTCGGTGTAAGAGAGCATTTAGTCTCAGATCACTGCGGCTCTGTTCGACGTTCGCCTGACTAGCTAATATTTAAATTTCTAAGCCTTAGCGCTGTTACGCTAATACGTATTGAAGTAATCTAAGTGCGTTAGATAGCTAAATCTTGCTACGCAGCATTGATACTTTAGCATAGAGGCCAACCTCGCGTTTATAGCTCTGAGAACAACGACTACTTAATTTCTACTTACTTTATTTTAAATTATTTGATTGTTCAGTTTAGACCCAAGTGTGGTCATTATTTTCTGTTATCCCTTCCGAGTTGGGAAGTGGCTGTAAATAGTAGTTTAATAAAAGGGTAATTTTAATCCCTCCGTACGCGCAGTTATTCTACCACTTAACCACAGTTATTCTACCATAGAACATAGCTGCATTCAGCTCCTTGTTCAAGATCAGGACTTTAAAACTATCACGACCATGTTCGCCAAAAGGTATGCACAGAACACTCAGTCCTCACATAATTAACATGCAAAATGGTATTATGTTTAATAATTTTATGAAAATCAATACTAACTAAAAATAAGTTATTACATTTTCCAAGCAATGATTTTATGTCAATTTATTTTATTTTGAAATATTGCTTTCTTAATTTACTGACATATTCTTTAAATTAATATAACATTATCCTTTCATTAAGACTGAAAGAAAGATATTTCGTCTTTCCACGTGCTCAATTATGTAAATATTTTACTTATTTTTACCGCTATACTGCCCAGAAATTTGTAAGTTTATGTAAAAGAATTTGAACAACAGAACAGTTTATCTTGATCAAATGCACAAAAAATATTCATAACAGTTCACAAAACTTAAAAATGAATAATAATTAATACATAAAGAAAAGCATTACATTACTTAACACCTTAAAAATTCATAAAAATAGTAACAATTGATTCTTACTTTTTATGAAAATTATAATAAAACGAATCACCTAAAATGTTCAAATTATACAGTTTAAATCCTGGCATATATCATTGTATAATAAGGAACGAAGATACCACCTATTAACAGAAACATTAAAATGTATTTAACATATTTTGATTATTATTAAATCTTTTTTTCCCATCTGGAAAGAAACTAATAGGAAATATTATATTTTTCAACATGTTTATCAAATTACATAAAAAAATCAGTACTTAAGCGTGAAAAGTAATCTGAGCGTGAAATGAATCGTTTTTGAAACTCGATTTGCGCATTCATATGCAAGACAAGTTGACATGCTTGAAAAAAAATGTTTTAATGACACACTTCCTTGTACGAGTCACAGGAACAGCAGTAACATGGCCGCCAAGCTTCACGATTTGAATTGAACCTTCCCTCTTTGTATCTTGGACCACCTTGTAGAATTCCATCCCGAACAATTCTTTTTAATATCATAGTTACCATACGTCAGGTTTTAGAGCAGCATTTATAGCTGATAAAATTTTAAAGAAAAATTGGTTTACGCTGCTACTAATCAGAAAAGAATAATCTTATATATATTTTATCCCTCTCAAATCTGCAGTGAATTCCCGTACCTCCTCAAGCATAATTATTAGCTTAAATTTGCATTTTTTTTAAAGTGGCCATCTATAGTTGGGGGAGGGCATTATTACCATAGAAAGATAATCAAGATTCTTTGTCAAACGTGGCTTGCAGTTTCTTTTTCAGACACATGCAGTTCTTCATTTTGGAAGTTGGAAATGATATTTATTTTGTTGTTACTGCCTTTCTATACTCTATAACAAAAAACTCGACACACCAAGAAGGAGTTGTCCAATGCAGACAAAAATTGGTGGATAGGAAGATTATGTACATGATTTATTTCAGAGTTACATAGTTATAAAGTAATGAGCTCAATAAGGTGTTGACCCACCTCCAGCCTGGATGCAAGCTGCCACACGTCGTGGTATAGACTGATAAAGCTCCCGGATGGTCTCCTGCGGTATTTTTTTGCCAAATTTGTTCCAACTCTCAGGCTGGGTCATCAACATTCCCTGGTAGATGCAGTCTCCTTCCCATCATATCCCAGACATGCTCGATGGGAAAGAGATCTGGGGATCTGGCTGGCCAAGGAAGTGTTTGACAAGCTATAAGACAGTTCATAGCAACACGTGCCGTATGTGGTCTGGCATTATCTTGCTGAAAAATAAGGCCAGGCTACTGCAAACGGAATTGTAGCAAAACAGGCCTCGGAATGTCGTCGACGTACTGCCGTAGTATAAGTGTGCCTCTCATGACGACCAAAGTGGTCCGACTATCAAGGGAAATGACACCCCAGACCATAGTTCCTGGTTGAGGGCCTGTGTGACGTGCAATAGTGAAAGCAGGATCGACCCGCTGCTGTGGGTGTCTCCAGACACGTCTTGGATGATCGTCACGACACAGTTGGAAGCGGGATTCGTCGCTAAAGACTATACGCCCCCAGTCAGCATCATTCCAACTTGATCTAGCCAAGCACCACTGTAATCTGGCTCGACAATATGCAGGTGTGAGTGGCAGGTGGCGTAACGGTCTGTACGAGTGTAAATTTCGCTCTATCAGCCGTCTGTGAATGGTCATGTGCGGGTGGCACGTCTAATGGTTGACAGTGATGAATTAAGAGCTGTGGCAGCTGATCTGACAATTATTCTGTCCTTCCGCTCTGTTGTGTCCCTAGGTCGACCGCTACCGTTATGACGCTGAAATCTGCCATTGCCCACCCATTCTTACCAGCATCTTTTAATCGCCGCATCGCTTCGACTCATGACGAGCGATTCTCCGATTTGCCCAACCTGCCTCTTTCAATCCAATGATACAACCTCTTTCAAACTCTGACAGTTGCTCGCAATGAGCTGGAATCCTGCCGTGAGGCATTTTTTCAGTCTTTGAAAGGTGTCTTAAATTGCAATGCAATAGAAATTTTTAACAACAGTTCAAAAACAGCTCCTTATATCCATCTGCTGGATGCGCTGGAGATCGCACTATTCATTCATTGGACACCAAATTTTAATCATTTGCATATTTGGTCAAGACATTTATGCATATGAAATTTCAAAGCAATCAGATGACTCCTACTTGGTGCGTTGATTTTTTATAGTGTATTTTCTTGACCAGCTAAGAGCTTAGAATTTTTATGACAAATCCTTTTATTTATTTTGCTTATGCCACTTGCAGCCATTACGAAGGACCGATGTTTTTAAACTTTTCATCTAAAATGAACATAGCTGCTGCTTCTATTATAAAACAATTACTAGCTAATACTGCAGTTTTGTTAAAATTTAAGCTGCAGTACGAGTTTTCTGATATTTTAAGTTCCCTATCTTCTGAGGTCAGTTTCAGACATAATGAGTATTATGCATTATTTCCTCAAATTATTAAAAGAAAGATTCTTCCAATATTTAACATCAGAACATGTATTTTACGATACAGTCTCACTTCTCCTTAAACTAGACATATAGGGAACATAACTTTAGAGCGTTTTCGTGTATGGAGTCACATCAATCAGAAATAAAGATTTTTACGTGTATAACAACATATGACCATTGTGCTATTGTCCTGAATTCAGCAGAAATGTTTGCTCTTAAAATGAAATCCACAATATCAATACAGTAAGGTTTATATGGTCTTTTGGCGCATAAAAGTCCTTGATTTTGGCCGAAATTTCCACAGCTCTTAATTTTGGTCATCCAAAATTTTCCCCCACTTACAACTGCCAATCTGAACATGAATTAACATTTAAGATGACTACTGACTTCAAACCAAGCGGTTCGCAACTAAGCCGTTATCGAATGGCAATGAAGATAGCCAAGAATAGACCATCCTGGCATAAAAATTTCAGTGCGTTTGACTAAATGTTTATCTAACTTTTCGGTTATTAAAAAAAAAAAAAACTATGTTCCCATTCCAAAAATTTCTTAATTTTAACCTATAAAAATTTCAGTGCGTTTGACTAAATGTTTATCTAACTTTTCGGTTATTAAAAAAAAAAAAAAACTATGTTCCCATTCCAAAAATTTCTTAATTTTAACCTTGATTTCACAGCTGTGCTTTGACGTACAGTATGTGCCAAAATATACTGTACTGAAATGGAAAGATGAACAAAATTACATCATTGTTATCTGTGAGTTTATTTCTCCTGAAAGAAATTCACATACACACATTATTAACTTGTTGATTTACCACGGTATGCGTAATGTAAGTGCTCAAAGTGTGCACCACCTCGCTGTAGGCAGTGTTCATATCGTTTATGCAGATTCTCAAACATATCATGGAACAAAGCTTGCTGCAGACTCCTGCAAAAGGAGATTATTTGCTCACGTATTGCAGGTACAGTTCTTGGTGGTTCTTCACAGTTGAACACACTTTAACTTTCCCCACAAGTAGGCATCAGGTGGTGTAAGATAGGGGGAATGGGAAGTCAGTACCATGTGGAATGATTTGTTCTGCAGTATAGTTGGTTACCCCGTCCTGTTAATACCACTGTCTATTCATCTGAATGTTTCTTGCACAACAGAATCTTCTCAAATCCTGAAGAAATGTCTCGATCACTAAACCAAAGAACCTCCAGTACATATTCTTTGACTAAACTCCTGTAGCGTTCTTGGGTTACGAACGAAATAGGGGCCTATAGGAATTGTTCTGCCACCTTCGCGACCACTTCCGTATGAGCGGAAATAATGCTCAACTATAAAAACCTTTTTTCCTCCCATGACAACAGACCCATTTCCAACAACTTCCTTTTCACTACCGCGAACACATGTACCCCGTCGACAAACGCACACACGTGTTCGAGATGCGCAAGTTTCAGTACTGTATATTTTGCGCATACTGTACTTCATTGAAAGAGTAATTTTATACAGATTATCCTTCCAAGCGCTGTTATTAGTTGAATCTCTAAGCAGGAATAGTATTCTTACGATTTGCTCCTTTCTCAACACTAAGATTTTCACAGATAAACAAGGTCACAGTTTTTCTAAATTAACAAATATTGAGGGTAGGGTTCCTTAAAGCTTAATTCCTTATCTTATTTACATAAAATATTTTCCTCCTTTTAATGATGACTCAAACTGGTAACTACCTTCTATGCAGATGACTGCGGTACTCTAGAATCCCTTAGCCCAGCTTATATGAATGTCAAAACAGAGAATAACATGAAGACAATTATGATTTGGTGCATAAACTGGTGAACTAGCATAAAACCTCACCAAGTCAAAATTGCTATCTGTTAAGAGTAAATTTTGAGAAATATGAAAACAGCCTTTTGGCAACAGATGGCGCTGACCGTTGCACTGGATTTCTGACGTCAGACTTACGGGTTGCTATCTTTGGCAGGATTCTCGCCGAGGTGAAAATGGAATTTTTTGCCAAAGAGAGTTGACGCTAATGACCCTGGTAACCATAGCAGCATCGCATTAGGATTTAAATAACACAACCCCTTAAGCTATAAACACCATCTGGAGGAAAGATTTCGTAGGGGGTCTACAGGCCTTTTTCAAAGCACAAAGGATATACATTCAGTGATCGTCTTAGAAAATAGTGCCATTCACTTGTACTATGTTAAGCGCAGTAATGAATTAATACTTTCTATTCGTTCATTTCCTTCTGTAGATTTATAGTAAATTTCGTTTGCAAGATTTAAAAACGCCGATTCGCTTTTCGATAAACGCTAGGATAACAATTATTAGTAATCAAAGCTATCTTTTTTTTTTTTACCGTCCCTGTGTTGCATTGGTAATATCTTTATTCTTGTCTTATTTAGGAATTTTGATTTGCCTATTCACCATCGGACATAAATTTTTATCACATTAAAAATAGTAGGAGCGGTAAAATAAAAATACAGCGGAACCCTTTTATAGTCAAAATTTTATGTGATAACTTCAGACGACCGCCTCTTAAAATAACCATTCTTTCTGAAAATATACATGAAACATTGCTTTAAATATCATTGCGTTTAAACAATCGTATTCATAGAAAACCAAATCTTTTGGACATGTTGTGGATTGTCTTAGAAAGGCTATATTCTATTCTGTAAATTTCTTCAATTTAAATGATAAATCAGAGATTGAAGGCGATATAGTCAGCATAGCTAGAACATTTGCCGACTTCGGGTGTGTCTGCCTAAACAGTCTTTGAATTCGTCTCTCCTTTTGGTATGAGCAAATGACTGAATATAAAAGTGACAGGAAGGAAATAAATTAAAAATCTACTTCTGGAAAAATTTTTAATTTTATCATTTTAAAATTGTATTATTACTATTATATTTGTTTGCAAAGCCACCTATTAACAGAGTACTACGCTGATAGTACAGAACTATTTCTTAAATGCAAAATTAATCATTTGTAGTTCTAAAATGATTATTTAAAAAACTTATCACAACTAGAAACACAGCAATTGTGAAGAAAATTCTCGGCAGTATTACATTATCTGAAGAGCTGTATTTTAGAACAAATAGCAAAACGTCCATAGGACCCACCTTCTACATTTCTGTTTCGTTTTCTTTAGCAATAATAATGGAAATAAAACTTTGAAACCCTTCTCTCTAACTGAGGGAATTCTTCCTCATTAACCTTTTGATGGTCCTCAACCAGCTCAGCTCATATTCCAGTTACGCACTGCAGTGGGCCCAAACAAATACAGCTCGCGTTACAAATTTAGTTCTGACAGTTATCACTCGTATTTGGAAAGAAAGAATTGCTTAATCTTTCAACAGCCGTCCGTAGGTTGCACCACGATCACAATTTTCAAGCTTTGAATGAACAAAAATGGTATAAGAGTGCGTAGCTGTTGAAATCTCTGAGTGATTTCTTTGAATACTGATCTACAGATAAATCTATTTTTCTTCTTAAATTAATTCCATACGGTAATTCAGAATCGTATTGTTCTTTATTTGCCTGAACGATCCACAGGACTTACTTCCATATATTACTTCACATGAAATTGGCGCCTACAAATTATGTCGTCCGTGGTGGTCCAGCCCCCTTTAGCTACGCTAATGAGTGACATCACATGAATTAAAGAAAGGAAGATGAAATTTTCGTATATAATTAAAAGCCTTAATTAGCTTTATAAGAAAAATATAAAGAAAATGGAAGCAAATTATCTGAATAAAAATGTGTGTCTCTAAATTGTAAGACATGTGAATATATTGTAAATTTAAGTTTTGATTTCTGCATTTCAGCTCTTATAAGCGCTTGGAAGTAGGTCTTACTATTTTTACTTGAATAGGAAAATTAAAACATAATTCTTTTGAGAATAGGAAACGTTGCTAAGCCACGTGCTATAATACCTATGATAAGGAATTCGCTGACCAATTATCTATTGATATAAAATATACATAAACCATAAAGAATATAAATAGCAGTGTTGCAAATCATGCATTATCTTCAAATCTTTAACCGTATTCAAACTATTGTTAAGATCCAACAACGGCCTACTCTAATATTGCTAAAAACAGCTAGATCAACTATAGTTTATATCCCGGCGAATGAGTTAGTTGTCTATACGTGAGTTTTTCGTTATTCACCTCCCCAAGAAAAGATGTATACTTTTATAGCTTATAACGTGTAAAAATGCAACCAGGATCTCTCGCACCGAAGCTGGTCACATTAGCAACATTGGACTGGTTTTTATGGATGAAAAAATGTATGATATTATGTTTCGTATATGATACTTTTTGTAAGTATAAATGAGAAAACTCATTTGCAAAATTGTCAGGAAATTTCCCCAGGTGTCTAAAATTTTTACATTTTCAACTTTTCAACAAACAACTTCAGATATTGCATCGACTTCTTCACAATTAGATAAATCTCCGATTTCTGTGAATGAAACAATCTTTTTTCATGATCGACTTTAAGCATGTTTGCTTTTTACATACTCTCGCGCATATCATTGAGTGTGCGTGCGTGGATACGCATGCATAAAATATGCAAATCGGATAATGCGCCCGTGCATAATCAAGAGAATACTGTGTATATTTTAATAATTTTTTCGTTGAATTTTGAATGCGATTTGAAAGCTAGTTTTTATTAATTTGAGCGATCATTTAACTCATGAAACAAAACATAATTAACCTTTAAAAAATGAATTAAGAATTTTTTATTTTGCATATAACCAATGCACAATAATCTTTTAGTAATATAAGCTATCTCAGATTTCCTTTACCCAATATTTTATATAGAATAATTGAACAGACTTGAAAAATAAAATATCGGAAAAGACACTGAAAATTACAATTTTTGTGACATTACTAGTTAGCATCAACTTATAAAAAATATTTTAAAGTTTATTTACCTATTTGTTTTATTTCCCGTATTATTACCATTAAAATTTTCCCCGTGAAAATCTATTTCGGTTTAAATTTCGATTTTATTTTATTTTGGTATTTATTTTTCGAAGTTTAATTTATTCAAATACCCCAAAATACTTTTCCTAGAAGCACAACCTGAAAACCTGTTCTGAAGCCAATCCACCGCTTTTCATAAAGTTGCGGCAACTTTATAACGATTTATCTAAAAGTGCAGACACTTATCCAAAGTCCCCGTTTTTCTAAAGATTCCGAAGATTTATACACTCACGTTTGTGAAAATTGCAACACCATGAAGGACTTACGCGAGTGAGCTGAAATTTTCAGGAAATGCAAAGTAGCGCATGATATGCAAATGATTAGAATTGCAAATCCGTAGCGCATGCGTATGCTGAGCAGAGCCCTCTGAACGGCTGATGGATCCGAATAAATAGACGGCTGTAGCGAGGCGTGTATGGTTATCTGCTAGTGGTAAATGTTAACTCAATCTGTACTTATGCCTCGTCGACGAAAGAGAGCGAGATTTGAACAACTTACAGAGTTTGAACGAGGGAGAATCATCGGCCTTCGTGAAGCTGGATTGTCGTATCGTGCAGTAGCCTCTCGTGTGCAGCGTAACAGCAGCACAGTGATGCGCGTTTGGAAGCAGTGGACGGACGAGTGTCGGACAACTCGGAAATCCGGGAGTGGACCCCGAAATGTGACGTCAGCTCGCGATGATAGACACCTGGTCCGCATGGCGCGGACGGACCGTACAGCTTCCTCTAGACAATTGGCAGCACTGTGGTCAATAGCTACAGG
Source organism: Stegodyphus mimosarum (assembly GCA_000611955.2). Lineage (NCBI taxonomy): Eukaryota > Metazoa > Arthropoda > Arachnida > Araneae > Eresidae > Stegodyphus > Stegodyphus mimosarum. The sequence goes on along the minus strand of KK112505.1, from coordinate 92,355 downwards.
TGTTTCATTGTGTGCTTCATCAATTCGTAGACGTCTGCTGCAGTGTGGACTGCGCGCACGGACTCCTTTATACAGGATCCCCCTAACGCACGACCATCGCCGCCTGCGGCTACAATGGGCCAATCAGCATAGAGACTGGCGTGCTGATTGGCAGCATGTCGTGTTTTCTGACGAATCCCGCTTTAATTTGTGGTACCATGATGGCCGCATTCGTGTCAGACGCTATGCCGGTGAACGCCACCTTCCGGAGTGCATTATCGAACGCCACAGTGGACGAACACCCGGAGTTATGGTCTGGGGCGCCATAGCATATCATAGACGATCTCAATTGCTACGAATTGTGGGCAATCTGAACAGCAACCGGTATATCCGTGAAGTTCTACAGCCCGAAGCTGTTCCCTTCCTTCAAAGCTTGCCAGGCGCTGTATTTCAACAGGACAATGCCCGCCCTCATACTGCTCGGATTGTTAAATCCTTCTTTGCAGCGCAGCAGGTACAGCTTCTTCCTTGGCCTGCGTGTTCCCCGGATATGTCGCCAATTGAACATGTGTGGGATGTCATTGGTCGGCGTCTTGCTCGTGATCCTCGTCCTGTTGCGTCTGCAGACGAACTTTGGGTACGCGTACAAACGATATGGAATGCTCTTCCTCAGTCAGACATTCAAACTTTGTTTGACTCCATGCCACGTCGCATAGCAGCACTTATTGCGGCGCGTGGTGGCCACACAAAATACTGATCTCTTGTTCTTGTTTGTTTGCTTTGAACATTTAATCATTTATTTGTACCACTACCACTCAACTGTGTATTAAATTGCATTCAATTATGACGATTCCTTCTTGGTGTTGCAATTTTCACAAACGTGAGTGTATAATACCTTGTTTAACAAATGAATCAGTAACTGATATGAAAATCGACCTTGCATAAGGATGCCGATAATCAGTTTCAAGAGAGAAACTGATTTTCAGTTTGTGTACGTTACCTCCTGTTGCGGCTGAAGGCATCCCAATTTGATTGCATCCTCCTCTCATAATAAAGTTCATTGAATTACCTCAAAAAAACTATAGTTAAGCGTTTTAATCGTTACATAGCGTGGGATTGTTCCCGTCACTGAAGAAACTTTAAATATATTTCCCCAAAAGCTGAATTCCAAGCTATGTATATATGCTACATTATTTTGAAAATTATGTATAGTGATATACCATTGATGTGGTAGCATGTTATTGAAAAATAAGCTGACTATGTATGATTTGCTCTTTCATTTACTTGTAAGTTATTTTTTATTGCAAGCAATATGCATCATCCAATTTACATTTATTAATAGTTTCTTAAAGACTACTATATATACTATACTGTTTTATCTTTATGTATTATTTTAAGACATTCACTGCCAGTGTAGGCATACTAAACTTTGCCAGAAACCAACTAACATGAAAACAAAGTGTTCACATACACCTCACCAACCACTGATGCATGATTTAGATTACACTGCCAGATCATACGCATGGTAATCAATAGCAAAAGTATTAATTGGAAAAAATCCCAAAAGCAATAGTATATAAATTAAACAATGATGTGATAACTAACTTATTTATTAATTTGGTCTTGAAAGAAGAAGCGACGCTGACAACTGAAGCTCTGAAAATTGAAGCAAATGCATCATTTACTTGATGTTACACCTAAACTATACTTCCCTAAAGTTAATATTAACAATTAATTACAAATTACAAAATAAAGCTACATAATATTAATAAAAAATTTTTATCACTTACAATACAACTTTGTGGAAATGTGCTGAGCTCAGACAGATAACATATTCTTTATTCAGCAGATAAGAATACTACAGGCACTCACACAGCAAAATATTTTTTGCAGTCTGTAATGGTTTTTATTTACAAGATGTGTAATAATTATTTTTTACAAAAGTAAACAGGATTAAAATAGCAGAATCTTCAAAACAAAAATGAAAGATTTCAGTTTAATGAATTCTAGTAAGTTCTTCTACAATCTTCACAAGATCATCCACTGTTGTATCTCTCTTCATCCCAGAACCATCATCAAACTACAAGAAAACACACTTGTGTACAAACTAAAATTATGATTATTTAAATCATTACAAAAAGGGGGAAAGTAAAATTATACTGTAACATAACAAACAACTTATATTTTGCCTTACACAAAATTAGAAATAAAAATGTAAAACCACTTAAAAAAAAATTTTTTTTTACCCACACAGTTTTGGTTTTAAATCTTCTTACACTCAGAAATTTACTGTAGGCTATATATAATTCCTGATATCAAATTTTTAGGCAAGCTATGAATTTGATAATTGCTTCATTCAGACATATTACAGAATATTATAAGTCCACAATTTTAAAATTATTGTAAAAAAACAGTATAAAACAGTATTACTGTTACTCAGTTAACATTAGCAAGGCATTTATTACAATTAAGCAAGGTATTTATTAAAAATATTTTAAGCACAGGGCTGTAAGTACATGGCTAAAGTTAATCTAATCTACAATTTGCAGAAATGTACAGTTTTGTTGTTTCACTGAAGCTTAAAAAGGGGGGCATCTACACAATTTACTATAATGCAAAAGAAAAAGTAAAAATAATTGCAGTAACAACAGAGTTCGTTGCTTGACATTATGCATACAAACTAATTTTTTCCTAATAGGTTTTCATTTTATGAAAGGTCTACGGCCAAGAAGGCCTTTACCACAACAATTTTTTACTATCCCCTTAGGCTTCAGTAACATGAAGTCTTGAAATGCAATAATTGGAATGTACTTACTGTAGTAGCTGCGAGGCGCTCTGACAAGAAATAGTTACTTGTGCCTAGCTTGTGATGAAATATGTAGAAATGAAAAGCAAATTGGCATTTCTTCTTTTCTCATAGCAATCTTTTCATTGCATAAGGAATTACATAATAAAGGCATTTCAGAATAATAATGAAAAATAGTAAAATAAAATTTTTGAATATATACAAGTCCTTGGGTTTCCGTTTGTCTAGTGTTGAACCTGGTATGTAGAGGTCTGAAAACATTACTTTATCCACTGAGCTGTGGTGATCATTGCACGTATAGTAAAAACACAATCAAAGTATATACCTGCTTTGACAGGATTACAAAGTCGATTTCACTTTGCCAGGACAATGAAAATAAGTAAAAGATTAAATAAGATAAATAATTTGTATATGTAACTACTACTTGCAACTATGATGAATAGTATGAGGCCTCTTGCGTGGTTGATTAATCACATAATCATAATTTCCGATGCTTTGGATAATATTGTGAGTGTGATTCGTGCAGTTTAAGAAGAAATTGTGTGAATGCTTTATTTTCAGCACCTGCAAGCTTGATTTTAAGGTTGTTGTGGATTGTAGAATTTTGAATATACCAGGGTGGTCCTGATTCTAAGTGCTTTATTTTGTAGACATTGGATTTTGATTCTGTTGGATCTAGCTGCAGCTGCCCAGGCAGGAGAAGCATAAATTAAGATGGGTTGGATGGATAGTAGCTAGACTAAATTTAGAATGCTTCACGATGAAAGCATATATATTTCCAATAGCTTGATTTGCTTTTATATGGATGTTATTGATATGATTTTGGAAAGTTAATTTACTGTTATTTTATACCGGAGTCATGTGACATTTGAGCTCCGCTCATAGCAATATTATTGAGTGGTTTTCTAGTAGGGTGCTTTTGAAAATAGATTACCGAAGATTTATATGTATTAATTTTGATTTTTTATGCTTCAAACCATAGCAGATGATGATAGCTTCATTATGATATGGAATGTCATTTAAGTAGATATTGAAAAGTAAAAGCGAAATAATTGATCCTTGGGGTACACTTGCTTTGATGAGTGCTTGAGAGATGGACTAATTTTTACTAACAGGCCTACAGTCAGTGGTGCTGGAGCCATTTTTCTCAGGTTTTTCCAAAACAGTAATGATAATGTTCCAACATGCAGACAAGTGTTTAAGGTATTTGTAATTTGAACTATACCCTTCCCAGGTAGTTCAATAAGTGCTTTATTTGTAATTTGGTCAAAACCAGCAGCTTTTTTCAGATTTAAGTTGGAAATAATTTCTTTAATTTCTCTAGGAAACGTAGGTCAATTTCTAGAATTTTGGTTGGTTGATATGAATTTGGTCACGTGACTGACAACAGTCGAATCATTTGAATTGAAAAATTGATTGATGGTGAAGACTCAGGTGATGAAGTCACATCAAATCAGGCATCTGGGCGAAAGCCGCATCCTGAGTGCAACAAATAGTAAACACATAACTTTTCCTGGCATAACATGAGGAAACACATGGCACAGAAAAATTAATTTTTATACGTAGTGCATACAACAGTCTTCGCACCCACAATCGGTTGGTTGGTCCGAGGAACCCAATATCGAGAGTTTAACTACTGCTGTCCAGTGAGAAAAGAGATGAAAAAATGGTGAAGGGCTATGACTTTTCTGCTACGTTCATGCTGAAATCTGCTAATTTCTTCAATGTAGTTTTATTTTAGTCCTCATCTTTGGCGAATTTAACAAATAACATCGCTGCTTGGAAGCCTGTTTGTAGTTTTTCTGCGGAGGTTTTAGCTGCTCGTATTTTTCCTATGTAGGAGATAATGGTAGTTAAGAATGAGTTTATTTTCACGTGTGTGAGCCATGACACTGCTTCGTTAACATTCTGCAGTGGCAGTGTGATATTTCCCTTAACTTTCTTGCTGTACATAATTTTCGGGTTTATTTCCTGCACAGTTTCCGGGGTGTTTTTTTTACTTGGCCAATTCTCTTCATTCAATTCAGGCGGTTTAGTGATTGGCTGGCGGGATTTCTTTTCGAATCTTTTCTTATATTCACTGCAACCTCTGTAGCTGCTCACATGATTTTGTCCGCAAAAGATACATGTAGGCTTTTCTTCAGGTTTCATGGGACACTGGTTACTTTGATGTTGATTTCCACATTTTACGCATCTTATGGGATTATTACAGCATACCTGGGAGTGTCCAAATTGTTAGCAGCGAAAGCATCGCACTGGCTGCTTCCTTGGGTTAAATTTCTCAATAGTCATGTTGAAACTGAACATATCGTTGAGATAATGGTTTAGGTGTCCTTCTGTAGTTTTATTCAGTTCAAGTAAGAAGATCGGTAATTTAATGACTTCCTCTTTGCGTTTCCTGGTAAACTGTTTTACTTTTTGTATTGGGTACTTTCTTCGCAGGAGATCCATGTGGATAGCTTCTTCCTTGACCGAGGCTGGGAGGTTCTTTACTATGACCCATATGGGCTTTTCATTTTCCATTTGGTAAAAATGAAATCCTATTTCCTTCTTCAGTAAGAGGTTTTTCATTTTTCTATAGTCCGTCAGGTTTTCTGTATACACAAATATAGATTTAGTTTTCATCTGTGCTTCGTGTAGCTCAGTACAGTTTTTACGGAACAGTTCGTCTAACGTTAACCAATCAGTTTCATCATGCGGGAACACAATGGGCAGAGGAGGGACTGCTGTGTTAACTCCGCCTTCGGGATTTTCTGCTGGTAAGTCTTCGAGTGCCTGAAATCGTTTTCTTGCACTATATCCATCTGTTCAGTACTTTCCGCAATTTTAGTGGTTTTCTTCGGCAAGATCCAAGTTCCATCTGTGTTCGGATTTTCAGTATTTTCTTTTGCGTGTTCAGTACGGTGTTTCTTTCCGGGTGCTGCAGAGAATGTGAAGAATTCTTCAATAATCTTTTCCTGTTCTTCGGGTGATTTTGCAGCGGCTAGTCTCCTCGCATGTTCAACATGTTTCATCACAACGTTGGCTCAGTGGAGTTGAATTAAGGCTCTTAATTCTATGTCCTGTTGTTCTTCAGTGTCAATGTCCTTAGTTCGGGAAGGGTAATGGCGTTTTCCGTCAGACGAAGTTTTAGATTTCTTTCCTTTTTTTGAGAAACGGCTTTTTTCAAAAATTCCTCTCATCTGGTTGCTATCGGCATTGACATTATTGATTGTTCAGAATCCGGGTAATCGCTATAATCATCTTCATTTGGGGCCTTAAAAAGGGACATGCTAGCTCGAGAAATCCAAACGGAGTCACGCTCTATCTCAGTATTCCTTCGCAAAGCAGAAAAGTAAACTCACTGACCGCCTATGGGACTGGGTTAGGATCAGTACGAGTGCGCGGGACTCGGAAGTGCATCCTACACGATCGGGAGCTCAGCTCTGAATGAGATTGATGGTGAACTGATTCTCATAAGAACCGGCAAAGGTATTTCCTATTTCTGTAAGTTTACTGATTGTAATGGTATTAATTTTGATAGGGCCTATTTCTGACTAACTACTTCTGAGAGATTTGGCTACTTTCCAGACAGAGCAGTTCATGTGAGGTAGATTACTAATGAAGCTCTGCAAGCTGGCGTCTTTAAATTCAAAATCAGCTTTTTAAGTTGAAGTGAAGTTTATCTGACAGGTCTTGTGAGTTTTGGTAGATTTTTCTTAGTCTGTTCTTTTCAGTAATTTTCATTTTGATGTGTTGCGAAAGAGTAAAATGTTCAACAAAGACAGGAGATCTGGCTTTATAACAGCTTCTTGAATATAACTGGAGAGGCAGTTTATAGCAGTATCTATTTCTTGGCTGGAGTTGACGTTAGGATTAATCTTGATATCATCATTGACAGTAAAGTCTCACAAGTTGATCTTGCTTCTAAGTGGAGAGAGACCATAACGAAGCCCATAAAGGTGTAAAGTGTACAGGTAGATGAACAGGCAATAAAGCATTATTCACATGTAAATACGGAATCTTAATTATGTTGGCTGTGATGGGAAGATCTAATACGTATTGAATCCAATTTGAAGCGTGAGGGATGTAGGTAGGTTCATTTGGAGCATGAATATTCATATCTTTAAATAGGCCATAATTGTAGAGTAAATTTCCATCTGAGTTATTAATTCTTGAATGCCAACTTGTATGTTTACAGTTAGCTCTGAAATTAACATAGGGTAGCGAAGATTTATAATAGAATCAAAATCCTGAGTGTTAAGAGGTGATTTGTAGATAGAGACAAGTAAACAATTTATGTTGTTACATGAAACATGTAGACACATGCTTCCAACCTGTTAAGGACAGGAAGTGTAAAATTAAAGCTTCTCTTTTAATTATGATTGTGATGCCACCAACTCTATTATGGTGCCTATCTGATCTATAGACCTTGTAGTTATCAATTTTAAGTTTGTCAGTATGCTGTAAATGAGTTTCATTTAACACGATGATGTCCAGATTATTATAGTGCTTTATTAGTTAGTTATAGTTTATTAGTTTTTTATTTAGTTATAGTGCTTTAATTCGATGATCTGTTTAGGTACGCGACTGCAGTTGAAGAACATGAATTTAGCATAGTTAATATTTTGCAATTTGTTATTAATTACAGTTGGATTTTTATAAAACATGTTCATGTTTAAAGAAAATCTTGATGGCCTCTGACACAATATTTAATTTACAGGTCAAGTTGTGGGAGTTCTTACATTTTACATATTTGATAGAGGCTTGGGATAAAATCTTTGAAATTATCTTCATCAGAATTTTCTTTTACTTTTAGTTTACTATGGGAATTTTTAAAATATTGGCTGGCTGATGGAAGCAGTACTTTTTGACTTTTCATATTTGTTTGTGATTTTCTTAGTATTTACATCAGATTTTTTAAGAGTGCTCTTCGTTTCCTGAGCTTTATGGTCATTCCTTACTAAATGCTGGGTGAGGACCATTATATAAAATACACTTTGCAGTAATATTCTGGTTGTTTTTAATTAGGCACTCGGTTGTCCTGTGGAGAAACATCTAACACAAGGTGGAGGGCCGTGGCAAGCTCTTTGAATGTAGCCATATCATTGACAGTTGAAACGTTGTGCCGATTCCGGCCTGCTTTTGTATCCTATGATATGGTCACACATATCCATGATGTTTAAAATTTTAAATATTGATTTACCTTCTTCATTGCATCGAATTCTGGTGTAAAATATTGACAAATAAACAGCAACACCATCTCTTTATACACTGATAAAAGATCTGCCTTACTTTCAATACAGGAATGTTTTGAGCTTCAGTTTTTCCTTTCACCTCACCAGCAGTGATATCTGTAGATAAGCCTTTAATAATAACTCAGACATATTTATCTAAGTTTTATAAGTAGGTGTGAAAAGGAATAGATTCCTTTTGTAATTTGTCTTGTACCTTTCTACAGTCATCAACATAATTAATTTTATTTTCAAATTTTCTTGATTTTTAAATTCTCTTTAATCTTTCTAATTTATATTGGGATGTACTATGACAAGAGGGGGAATTTTTCCTGCATATTTTTTAGGCTGTTGAAAAGGTGTGGTGTTAGCATCGGGTTCTGTGTCCGTGTCCATATTAATTCAGTCTTTAAGTTTTGTTTGTTGAGTGAGCCAAATTTCTGTTACTATTAAGTGGAGAGAATTGTTTATCCAGAATTGAATTAGAATATTTCCTGAGTCGTTTAGAGCGAGAAGAATCTTTCCATGTGTCATCATGTGGTGTATGGTTAGATTAGATTTTTTCATTAATTAATTAATTTAGCAGCATCATCAAAATTGAAAGGATGGTTTATGATTCTCGTAATCTCTTCATGTTGCTTTATTAGAGTTGTATGCTCTTTCATTATCTTCGGTAAAATTATTTGTGGTGTTTTAGCCTGGTAATGAGCTTATCCTTGTTAATTGGTGATTTAAATATTTACATATTGACCCCTTCGGGGCATTTACCATGCTTAAGAGAGTCAGAACATGATTGCCCCGAATATTCGCTGCAGTGACATCAAGGGAGAATAAGTATAAAATGATGCAAAAATTTCAAGCAGATAAAACACCAGATTCGTCTCCACGAGGTCAGTGGCTTAAGCACCTGGAATGTGTGTTTTCGTAATACTTAAAAAAAAAAAAAAAAAAAAAAAAAAAAAAAACCATTGGTAATCATGTGGTATGCAATCGTCCACTTTTAGTTGCTTATTTTTAAGATGGCAACACTAAAATTGGTTGAAGTTTTATTCATTTCTTTTTCGCATCACTTTATCACACATTCAAATTTAAAAATAGCATTTCACTGGTTCCACCTTTAAAACAAATAACTAATAAAAGCAACACATTGCATACCATATGCTTACCCATTTGATGATATACAGGAAATTATATTTCACTAAATAAAACACATAAAGTTTTGTATCTTTACATGCAAAATCTGCAGATATATCCACAATTAATATTTTGGGTGCCAGGTTTAATGTAATAATAAGTACTGTTTCACCCATTAAAGAATCAGCAATCACCAATATAGCAATATTTACTCCACAACCATTTCCTAATTTGTTTGAAATTTTAAGGAAATTAATTTTAATTTAAAATATACATTAGAAAGTAATATAAGCCATTAAATTTATTTCCATTTCAGCAAACTTTGCATGTAAAGATATGAAACTTCTTGTACTTATTAAAGTGCAACAAATATCTTACTATCAGACTCTTTCTTCAACAGCAATCTTTTAAAAATTGTATCGTATATTTATGGAACATTATTATCCACAATGTGGAAACTTTGTGACATTTTGTAATTAAACTTAGATGCTTAAAATGAATATTTTATTTATTATTTTGCATATAAAAAGTTTGGAATTAATATTTAGTCTACTGCTAACATTTTGCAAATAAGCAGTATATTAAAAAATCTTAATATACAACAGTAGATTTAAAAGGCATTAATAATCATGAGTTCAAATCCTTTTTCAGACATGCATAAATAGGATAATAAATTCAATCCTCAGCATTGTGTGTGGCGTGAAGTAAGGATATCGAGGCTCAAGGATATCGAGGATATCTGGCTTTAATAATTTCACTTCATTTGCTAAGCTAATACCATTTATAATTAATTCTAATTTGTTGAAAATCTTGTCAGCAGTAATAAACTTATTAATCATGGCTATTTTGAACCGATTCCAGAAAATTTTCAGTTTTTTACACCTTATAAAATTTTAGGAAAGAAAAAAACATTTTTAGTGATTCACTATATATTAATAAACATGCTTTTACAAGAAGGAAACTTTTGATTACAGGCTTAAGATTTACTGATTGGTTGTTTGATCATGATGAAGAATTGAATGAGATGCCAAAGAAGTGACTTGGTGGAGGATTTTAAGGGGGGGGGAAAGCTAATATTTATATGGTTTGTGAGGGAATACATAAAATTTCATGAAAGAATTAATTCATCCCCCATGAAAAATAACCATTATCGTAGTGATTTAGCCACTTAGTAACAAAAGCACTCCAAATAATACTTTGGCTTTAAACATAATACTTTGGCTATTTGCTGAATTATTTTAATTGCTTTGAGTGCACCATGAAAGTGATCATCTGAAGTTTCATCTGTTGAAATTAGCTGATAGAGTCATTAGTTTTTTTTTGAAGCTGGAGACGTGAAAAATGTGAAATGCCCTAGTCAGGACTCGAACCCTGGATCTTTTGAATAGGTGTTGAGAATGCTTCCAATTACACCATGAAAGGATGTGGAATGGAGGGGAAAAATACCTTATATACTCTCCCTTTTAGGCATTAGGGGATGCAATCACCAGATCTTGGTGGTGACAAATTATCATCCGCCACCTTTTAGTTTAAACACCACCTGCAAAGCCATTAGATTATTTTGAAGGTTACAGGAAAAAAAAACGTGATAAAAACATCACAGATGAAAACATCAAGGTCGTTTTTGTTCATGATGTTTTCAGCAGACCTGAAATGTGCAATGCCTTTGTCAGACTCAAACCCTGGACCTCTTAAATACATGCCAAGTGCACTTCCTATTTACACTATGAAGGGAGAAAATACCTTATATGCTTATTAACCATTTCTTTAATTAAAATAATAATAATAATAATAATGCCATTTTTAATAAAGAAAAATTTTAAACATCATTAGATACATTTTGCATTTTATTTTTAAATATTATATCCCAACATGGAAATTATGCATTTTGATATGTTTCATGTCCTAGTTGATAGTATACGTTAATATATTTTAAGCTGTGACATATTGTCACTTAGACACAAAAACAAAATGAATACATATTGAATCTGGATTTTAAAGCTACTGAAATACAAGAAAAACCTAATAAAATTAGTTACGTTATATTTTTTAAAACAGTTTCTTACAACTCACATTCTCAAGCAATAATTTCATTTTACAGAAATTTTCTGTTATGCAGAACAACAGAGATAAAAATGACAGTTTCAGAGATCTGTCAAATACATTCTGCCGTATATACTGCATGCTTCCTCATAATTTTCACATCTTAATAATTATAGTTTTGCATATTCAACAATAATCCTGCATTTATTATATGTACTATAATTTGCTAATAACCATACACGACAGCAACTGTTTTACCTGGACTCCTTGAACAACTTTCTTCATTTTGTCTCTACTCAAATCTAAGAAACTCTCAATGAGATCACCATCAATGAAGCCTGAAGATACTTCTTGCTTCCTTTCAGTAGAAAATGATCTGTAGCTGTATTCAAATTAAGTCAATGTAACTAATAACCTGATCTTGGAAAAATATTATTTTGAAACAGGAATTTTATTTAATTGCTTTATTAACCCCTTCCCATGCCATTTACCTCAACGAAACTTGGGCCCAAGTGTTATGGGTCAACACATGGTAAACAAGTCATACTGATGCTTGAGAACAGTCAAAATATGAGCCGAAACATAAATGCTTGTGTTATAGTCAGTTTTGAGTAATACTGCTGGCATGAAAGTAAACTTTAACCCTTCTGCCTTTTACAGATATTATAAATATATAATATTTTGTAATAAACAACAGTTTCAAAATTACAAATAATACATAAACAAAAATTTCAAAATTACAAAATACATAAACAACACTTTAAGTAAGTAAACTTTAATCCTTAGTGGAAGTAAATTTTAGTAAACTGCTTTCACTTAAATCTTTTGTATTTTGTAGAGGTTTATTAAATTTTACTAACTAAACTGCTTTGTAACAGAATTATGAGAATTGTGACTAACTCTTGTGGTGTACTGATAGGAACTAACATTCGATTACGACCATGAAATTATGATATGGTGTTTACGAGCCTAGCTTGTGATGCTTATGTTTGGGACAAAATCTTCATCACGAGTCAGACTCGTTAAAGCACGGGAAGGGGTTAATTATTATGAATAAGGTTGGCTTATTTAATTCTTTTAACAATATTGAATAAAGCACATGAGGGTCATTGTCCTAAGTTCTATCCTAGTTTAGACAGAGGATACTTCAGGAGATTATCTGTTAAAAAGATAATACTTCTACAAAGAATGAAAAATCAATAAACAGTTTATTAATTAAATAATCAATTCTGGGAATAGAAGCGAGAATTCAAACCTCAATAATAATGCATACCTGCCAACCTCTAAAAATAAAAATTCAGAAGATTTCTCCAAAATTCAGAAGAACACGAAGAATTAATATCATGCTTTGATATTAAAAAAATAACAATTTATACAAATAGAAAAAAGAAAATTGTACTTACATTAGTAAATCTCAATTAAGTAGTAACTAAAAAATTTATTAGGAAGCATAAAACAAGAACTTAATGTTACACAAAAAAATTATTGCAATGAATTTAGAGTGCATTTTTTGGCTTTAGCCAAAAATTCTTTGGAAAATTTCCTGTCATAAGAATTAGTTTCCTCATAACATTTAGCAATTAAAATGTTTTCTAGAGTTTTTGGTGAAATTGAAGAACGAAACATAGTTTTGTTTTTCTTCACAACACTGAAGACTCTCTCGCACTCAGCATTACTGTGTGGAATTACGAGAATAGCACATAAAACTCTTGCTAGTCTATCATATTTTGGTGTTCCATCAGCTCTTTTTATTCTTTTTAAGGTACCAACGAGGACATCAAGTCTATCTTCTCCAGAACTGGCAAAGTCTTCAAACTGTGCAGCAGAAAATTGGTTCTGTAGTTCATCTAAAGCATCATTATGGCATTCATTTTCTTTAATTGTTAACAAAAATGGAAATTTATCAATAAAACAACGAATCTTTTCAAAAGATGAATTTTCAATTTGTTTCAAATTTGCCACTTCAGCATTTAAAAGAACTTCATTTTGCAAAGGAAACTTCCTTACAATGTAATCACAGGCTGAGGAAAAATACTTTGTAACACATTGAAAAAATTCTTTTTTCTCATGGTCTTTCAAAGAATTTACGAGTTACCTGGTTTGATTTCCAATTATAAGATCCTTCTAATCCTTTTGATTTGCCAAACTATTATAGGCAACACGAATCAACACACTGTTTTTCACAACGGACGGTTTTACAAACTTAGTATAAAGTTCTTTCAAAAGATCATTAAGAATTTGGATAAGCAGGGGAGATTTTGGCGAAGCTGATTGTAGAAGGGTATTTACACTTTCAAAAATCTTAATGGTACTTAACACAAAACTACAATATGCTTTGTTCAAATCCGAAGAAAGAAGATAGAAAATCCTTTCCTCCCGGCTAATAGAAGACTGTTTCTTCTTCCCTTCAACTTCTTTAACAAAGTTGACCTTTGAGGAGTCTTCTAAGCATTTTCTTTTTAAAGGGTTTGATTCTGTGTGTTGGCTTTTCCCTTTTAAAGCATTTTGATTAGAAGCAAAGTTGGTTTTCGGAATCTTATATGCCTACAAATTTGATGGGATCTGTGGTTTCGTTTTGGTCTCTTCATGGAAATATTTTAGCAATGCATCCCACTGTTCAATAAACCTTCCTAGCGCTCTGCCTAAGGATAACCATCTTGTGCATACATGTTTCAGAATTTTTCTCGTTTCACCAGAGCACAGTTCTTGGAAATTCTTTAGGTTTTCTTTCCTTTTTACATTTTTTTCCAGATAGAAAAACACATCAATCAGAAGCTGGTCAATATTTAATGGTAAAGCAGCTGCAGCTTTTTCTGCTGCCAAATTAATTAAGTGGCATGGGCATCCAATAACAATGAATTCATTTTGTTCTTTTTTGAGAAAAGAGGCTACACCTTTTTTGTCACCCACCATGACAGGAGCATTATCTGCACCAAATGCAATGCAGTTTGATATTGGGATGTTGTTTCAACTCATTAATTACCAAGGAGGCAATATTTTCCCCCGTAGCTTCTCCATTTAACAATGGAAGATGCAAAAGATGAGTTTTCATTTCATTAGAAACATCACAGAAATATGTGACAACGATGGGGTACAGCTTCCAATCGCCGTCATTGCTGCCACTAATTGATACCGAAAAAGCTGAATTCTGGAGTGCAGCTATTGTTTTACTTTGTGCATCGCAAGCAATTTCGTTCACAATAGAAGATGTTTTCGTACGAGCGCAAGCATATTTCTGAGCATTCTTGGAGTCGGGAAACATCCGTCTGAAAAGATGACCGGCGTGATCGGCACGTTGTGTTCGATGAAGAATGCAGTAAACAAACACTCTGCCAAAATGACATCGGCATCCGAATTCGTAGCCGAATTTGAAAAAAAATCATCCACTTTCTTTGACGTTGTTGAAGCCGAAGCATTAACTTATGCTTTTTAGACTTAACATGCTTCACAATGTCGCTTCTTCCACCGTGACTTATTATGAAGTCACACACACACACGCTGCAAAATGCATTGTTATTTCCTTTGAAGGATTCTTTAATTGTTGGACATTCGGCTTTGTAGGCAGGGCGAAAATACTGAAAATACGGTTTTTTTTTAACTCATTTCGTAACAACGGCGTACTAAGAAAATTCGTAGCACGTGCAAACAAACAAACAAACAAAAAAGAATGCGACAATCCACGCTCGCTGAGTCTGAACTGAGTAATTCCCTTGCTGCTGAAGCGAACGTGAAAAAAATAATCTGGCGCCCACAAAGAAAAGAGTGGGAGAAACATGTTCAACGCATTGGATTGGTTGGTTAAGCGGCGAGCTGGGAGAACCCGCAGGTTACTGGATTCGAAGTAGTCGGTAGTTGGCGGTAAAACACGACGCAATTGGCGAAAAATTCTAAAATTTCGACAAAAATCACTTGAAAAAGGAAAAAAATCGTAAAAAATGGATTACGATCGTAAAATCGTAAAGACAAACGCATTTTCGTAAAAATTACGAAAAATTCGTAAAAGTTGGCAGGTATGATAATGTATCGATTAATTACAAGAATTCTAATACTTTGTTTTAATTTCCAGCAGTAAATGCAGGAAGTACATGTTTCAAGTTTAATAGATTACATAAATTTGACTTTTTAATGTAATTAAATACATAAAATGCCTTCACTTTTTGAGTTATAATTATATAATTTAATGTGATGGAAGTTATTATATACATTTCCTTGTTATTATGTGCTATAACAGTGACAGTTAGTTATGAAATAACAACAGTAGGAGATAATATATGGTTAGTCATCTTCTATTTCCCACATTAGTCTTGTAGTGTTTATTTAGCACATTCCTGCATATGCTATCAATCTGATTAGAAAGTAATGCATGATTAAAACAGAATATACTATTCATAATTTTCTATCACTTTTTCCCATCTTTCAGGCAATTCTTCAATCCTCCTTTTACGGAATTCTTTCGATATTATGGCAAAGTATTTATTCATCACCTTTTAATCTTCATGTTGACTGTAGATGTCCTAGCAAACAAGAAATGCTCTGGTGACTTAAATTGGTAAAGGCTAAAGGAAAAATTCTGAATGTTTAAGCAGATAAATAAGGATTTCCCATTATTAAGCCATTGCTGAATCATTCTGGCTGCATATGATTTAGTTTTATCCAACTGATGGAATCACATCATAGCTGCTGATTAATGCTTCCTGTTAAAGAACATTTTAAACTATTTAAGATGCTTCCAGACAACAGATGCTTGCATTAACCGTTTGGTTATTTTCTAATAGTTCACAATTAATCATGCCTTCAATATCACACTAGGCAGACGTAGAGCAGATCCAAATTAGAATGACTGTAAGAATAAAATATATAGATGAGAAAATTTAAATAAAAGGATACAAAGCATGTGTGATTTTCCCAACAGACTTGATTACTTTTGTAAGCCTACTTTGCACTTCATTCAAAAACAAGAAATATTCCTCAGGTAGTTGTGTAACTAGACCTAAAATAACATAAAAACACAGTAAATTTACATACGTTAATACAAAAAAAAAAAAAAAAAAAAAAAAATATAAAAATTTTCTG
>KK112505.1:28384-76086 GCA_000611955.2 Stegodyphus mimosarum | reverse complement strand
AAAAAAAAAAAAAAAAAAAAAAAAAAATGTAAATTACAACTTTTCTGTGATATAATACACAGCTTATAATATATTACATGTTCCTTAAATCACATTCTACAACCCATTTAAAAATTGTTTTTTAAGACTTTGCTCATACTATAATGTAATTTTTAACTGAAACAGCTTTCTTTAGACCTTACTCATAGAAGCTGAATACATAATTCTCAGTGAGCTAGATTTTTTACATTAATATGAGGTAGGAGAATGAAATCATGACTTACAAATGACAACATGTCATAGGAAGTCTGAACATAAGATTTTTATTTTTATTTAAAATATACACAATTATATCAAGGTTAGTAGCCACATTTCAGTTAAAAAAATAAGCACCTATAAGCACTTTTCAAGCACATCTTAAGAAAAAAAATAAGCACCTGTTTAATTACATATATACAACTGCATAACCTTAAAAGAAAAATGAGACTTGACTACAATTTAAAATATGAGAAATTCAGTATTTATTAAGAGAGAATTGGCATAATTCAACCATGAAAAACAATCATCTTTTAATTTTAAATAATAGTTCAACTTATAAAATTAGTTTACAGTAAGAGGGAGAAAAACCCCTATGCAAAACTAAACTATATTAAAAGATTTAATAATGAAATTTCACTTAAAAATAAGGAAAATAAACAATAATAAACTGTATTATTGTATTCATACAAATTATAGCATAAAAAAAGAAATAACAAAAAAGATTTATGCTTATTAATGAACAATATTAATTTTATTTTTCTTTTATCTCTTTTCATTAATGTCTGAATCCAGTTCCCTTATATGTATTCCACCAGCATGTTTCACATAACCACAAACTATGTACTGGGCAATGTATGAAATTTCCACCGGACTTTCTGTTTCTATACTTTTATTGATACTAAATCCTCGTTCAACAGAGGCTTACCCAGAGGAAAGAATAAAGATAATTTTAAATGTTTCCCATAACTTGAAGTATTTTTCATTAATGAATGGTGCAAAAAAGTACCCAATCTCATTTTTTTTCACATCATAGGTTTTAAATTCTGTAAAGTATGGGGCTGGACAACATTTTCGATGAAATCGGAATAATCCAAAAGAAATCGCATTCTTCTTCTGCAATGTGACCTTTTTGGGAAAAAAGCATCAATATACTTTTCATTTACTCATACTCTTTTGTGCTGTTTTGCGGCATATACTTTGAATTTACAGAAACAGCATTTAGAATTAGTGAATAATTAGCTGGACATTTCTCCATCGCCTATTCAAGTAGTTGTAAATTAAAAGTTTGTGAGTCACATTTAAGAGAAAGGTGATCTTTATCCATGATTTCTTTTTTAGCATATAGTTCTTACAAGAGATTATTAGCCCTAAATTCCAACTAACTTTGTTTATTTCATTAACAACACTTTTCTCAGAAAAATCCGGAAGTTACACAAATATTTCAGTAATGAACTGATTATTAACATGTATTCTTCTTTTATAATTTTGAAATGCTGCAAAAGTTGCTTATTAATTTGCATAAATCAAAGATAAAAAAAGGAACACGTGGTCCATCATTTTGGTTAGTTCCAAAAAGGGTTTGACCAATTCAGCCACACAAATGAAAAAACATAATTTTACAGGAATTGTCTTTAATTGCATCTCT
Organism: Stegodyphus mimosarum; assembly: GCA_000611955.2. Classification (NCBI taxonomy): domain Eukaryota; kingdom Metazoa; phylum Arthropoda; class Arachnida; order Araneae; family Eresidae; genus Stegodyphus; species Stegodyphus mimosarum. Next base: position 74,423 of record KK112505.1, on the reverse strand, counting down.
TATTTTTTCATATGATTTGCAAGTTATTTTTGCATATTTTCCATTCTCAATTAGCTTGACATAACCTTCTATATCCTCCCACATTTCAAAAGCATGCAAACATATTAGTACATTCTCTAGCCACTTATAGTTACAAAATTTCAATGGCAAAGTCTTCTGCACACTTGCTGTTAAAAAAAATCTTCTAGACATGCTGGAGAATTTTTGAATAGCTGGTACAGGGCCTAAAATAGAAGATATATCCCAGCTTGTAGTGGATGCTCTTTTACGGTTCAAAATATGCAAGGTGCAACTACCAACAGATATATATTCAATCCATGTTGGAGAGTTTCACAAAACTTCCAATTTATGTCTGACCCATCCATAATTATTTGTAGCAGCATTTTTATACCGAAGTTTTAATTGTCATTTGAAAACTTTCAATAACATTAGCAGCTGTTGCATGTCCCATGAAAACAGAGGTAAAAAATAGAGTCATATTTATTTTGGTCAGACTGCCAATATCTGATATGCAAATCTAATTGCTCTTTAAAAAAAAAAAATCAAAGTCTCATCAAATAGCCAGGTCAAGTGAGATAGCTTAAATTCCTCACACACAAGACTAGACTAAAAATAAGTAAGGTTTTAATCCAAAATGGCAGAGATAAGCAAGCTTTCTCTCACTACAAGAAAAGTGTCTCGCTATAACACTGTTAGGGAACATTCTTGAAAAATGTTTGCTCATTGCACTCCTACACCTATAAGAGCAATGACTTGTCACCACTATCAACACCACAAAATTTCAGCATCCAAAACATTGCTTGAAGCTCCCACAGCATCATCTAAAGTATTTGAATTTTGCAAAGCACAAATAACACTTGAGAAACTGGAAGGTGCTACACTAGCAGGATTTGATTCGGGGGGGGGGGGAGGAAGCTTGTTATTCCACCAATATCTGTATTTTAACCTTTCAGAAATATTGTATGCTTGGCACCTAGAAATAAAAAAAAATTACTGTAGATTTATTTTTTTCCCACTCATATTAATATTTAAATAATTTAACTTAATTCTGAACATTTTCTAAATTCTCCTTATACAATAGTTTTCCCTTAACAGGTATTGCAAAGTCATTTAAGTAAAAGTAAGTATTTAAGAAAATGTATTAAAAAAAAAAAAAAAAAAAAAAACTTCTGAAATCAAAAGAGAGAAATTGCCTCATGTAGTCATCCTTTATACAGTAAAAGTTTAACTAACCGACATGCCTGGAAATTGCCGATATCTGAAAATTCCGGATAGTCTAACTTAACTGGAAAAACAGAAGGGGGTAGATTGTAGCCGTTTTTTAGGCTAAATGCATTTGACATTTCGGCATGCGCATTAAATATAATTTTTAGGAATATTTGTGTATCTTTCATCAAATCGCAATAATTAGAATACAAAATACCATAAGGATCTTAATTTAACATTCAGTAGATAACAAATGTTCCTCTTGATTAAAAAAAAACAACTATGATCTGTAGCCCAATTATCACCGTAAACATATAGATTCTAAAAATATATTTATAAACACATAAAAATAACCCAACGAAACTGAAAAATATTCTGCTCAGCAAGAGCAGTAAAGCTCTTTTAAGTGTTCATAAACAAATCCGAGACTAAATATCAAAACTAATTGTCTTTGCAAAATATAGCAAATGTTATTGCGCAACACACGCCTTAATTCTGCAAGTGATATTATGCAATCAGAATCAACAGCTGCCGGTATTCGGAGAATAAAAAACTATATAAAGGAAAGAAAGAGACTTTCAGAGCTGCAGCGTTTTTCTTTCTAATTTTGAACAGACTGCGTTAAATTATCGGAATAGAATCACTCTTCACTTGAGTTGGTAGAACGTAGAACTTTCATTCCTAGTCAATCTGGATTGGAAAGTGCCCCCCCCCAAAATGATCGTTGCTTGTTTTGCTGTGAACTGTAACAGTTTAAATACTCAAGTTTTTTCGGAGAAAAGGGAGGATCCGGAATCTTATAGGGCCCCTGGCTTGCGTACTGTATAATGGGGGATATAGTACACAAATAGTATGAAAAAAGCTCTTCAAAGGCAAAAAATTAAAATTTAAAAAATAAATAAATCAGCGGTCGACGAAAGATTTCAATTTTTTAATTTCACACATTAGAATTAATAATAATGAAATAGAAAAAAGTTTACTTACGATCCATGTGACAATTTAAAGCAGACTCTCCCATGCTTGCTATGTTGATTTCAGTTTTACACCAGAATACATAGTCTTGTGATTATTTTCGCTTTGTGTAAGCCATTCAGCATATTCTTCATTAGAAAACCAATCTGTGTTAAAAACACACTTACCTGTTTTTTAAGTTTTCTATACTTCAGCATTAACTGCAAATATACTATTATAAATATTCATACATATACCATCAATAAATAACGTGATAAAATCTTGATAGAAATTCAGACGTCTGTAGTCTGTGGGTGGGAGGAAAAGAATGTGGAATGTACCACAATTTTCTACCCCTTTCACAATTCTTTGACCAACAGAAAGAAATGCACCTGTCTTTACTCGTGGAATCAAAGAGAGGAGAGATAAACTATTTCCAGAAGTATGATTCAACATCCGACGCTCGAGAAAGTTGTTTATTTAGTTTCGGCTTTGATAAGGGAGAAAAAAAAGTGCTATAGAGAAAACGTAAGCACCTATAAGGACTTTCATAATTTATTTTCAAATATACGGACTTATAAGCACTTGTAAGAACCGATACGCACCCTGTACACGTTTCTACTCTTGCTTATTCATAAAAGATGCCGAATACTGTCTTGAAAAATGTTCTTCCACATTATATGAACTTCTACATGCAATAGAAGTACAATTTTTACCACACATTGCTTATAAAGAACAATTTCTCTGATCCATCACCATGCCTAAGCCAGTTGAGCATCTTGTACACATGCTCAACTGGCTTAGACATGGCAAATGAAAATTCAAAGCAATAAAATTAGTTATCTGAACAGCAAGTCAGATTGCAAGAGAAAGGTTATTTTACCAAGTCAACATACTTCCCTCTAAACACGAAAAAGGTGGGAAATGTTATTACTCATACTAATTAATATGAGTTAAAATTTCCTATGCCTATACTTGTAAATGAATATTAATATATGGTTAGATATACACAACAAAAAAGGGGAAACATTTTCTTATTTTAAGTGTCTGACTAACAAAATTTGAATTAATTGCATTATTTATGTCTCAAAAAATTAGTGATGTTAAATCTAAAACGATATATAAAAGAAATTAAAAGAGTTTTTCACAGGCAATTTAGTATTTCTCATTCAATTAATTCAGTTCTTACTTCTAAATATTTAAACAGTTACAACTAGGCAGAAATGCATAAAAACCCAAAATATCCATGTTAAAAATTACGAAGTAAATCTTAAACGCTTATTTCCTCGAACAAATTCCAGAATGGATTAAGCATGATTTAATTCACAATGATAAAAGAAGGTGCTAATTTTGCTGTTGTGAAGCTTAGTTTTTCTAAATTGGCAACAAATCCACTATTGCTAAGTTTCAAATGTAAACAAAGATGGCTGCTATGGTAATAATAATGAGACTTAGCCGCGCTTAAATAACTTTTAAATTCTTGATAATTCTACAAATATTGCATGCAGATTTACTAAAAACAAAGGCACAAAAACCTTAACTGGAAGATAAGAACAACATAATTCAATCATTTTTAAAACAAAAAATGCACAATTTACCAACATGTACGAATAAAAAAAACTAAGCTCACTGAGCCGAGTAACAGAGTGGATATATATATGTATACATATATTTGTAGACTTTTGGTGCGGCCAACTGCAAGTCAGGCAGTCAAAATAGGAGGTGCACACCTACATGTTGTAGCAGTTCAGTATACAAAATTTCAACGTTCTGAGCCTATTTGTTTTTGAGTTATGTGAGATACATACATATATACGTACGTACACACAGAAGCCACAAAAAAATCTCTTTAGAATCCATTTTAAATCTGTTTTATAATTTGTTTTTTGGGGAAAAAGAGTCCTTTATTCCATCCTTACATACAAATGTCACACAAAAACATCACTAAATCGCATTCGATAGCTGTCAAAGTGGATATTTTCATTGAAATATGGTGCCCGATATTTTTCACGATTATAATACTTCCCTTTAAACGAACTAATTATACAAGCTAAATTAAATCAAAAAGAAAAATTCTAGATCAAGAATTAATAAATTATTTTCTTATTGAAAACTGAAAAATAAATTGTTCATTCGAATTACAGAAAGTCATTATACATACATACTGTTATGGATTTTGTATGTATTTAGCTATTTTTAGTAGAATTGTAATTAAATTGTTTTATTTTTTGGTGCAATGCAGCGCGTGACAAAATTTAAGAGAAAGCTACACCCGAAAAGTAAAAATATAAGGGCGCGTGCATTTAACATTTAATAAATACATGTCTTGTAATTGCTGTTGCTATCCAGAAAAATCAAGAAAAGTTCTAGTAGTTCAAAATATAATTACTGTGAGATATTGTGATATTGTATGAATATCTCTGAGAAAATATTTCAGCATTTTGTTTTATTTCTTGTGAAAAGAATAAATTTTATTAACTTTTTAACGACTTGTGCATTCAATTCATTACGAACCCGTACGCACGCAACAATATATATATTCTGCCACTCACAGAAATCTGTGAAAGTCTTTTAGAAACGACAGAAATTTTTCTTGAAATACTTAATATTCTGGATTTATAAAAATGGAAAGAATTTCTACATTTTTCGATATACAATAACTATATTAAACATTAAAACTTTCTTTACCTGCAAACACAAAGAGTTCCAATGGGAAGTTCATATTGTACTCATATTTGTAACTTATTTCTATTTTCTAAAGAATTCAAACTCATAAAATGCCTTTCTGATAACAATTTCGATAAATCTAAACACACTTATAGATATATTGATGATATTATTACTTTCAACAATTATAATCTCATCGAAAACAGCAACATCTACCCAGACTGTCTAAAACTTAATAAGATCAATAAAAACCAAACAGAAATAGTTTATCTTGATTAAGTATTCATAATCTAACAGAAATTAAACTTTTTGATAAAAGAAAAGATTTTAACTTTTCTATGAATAAACTTACAAATTGAAACTCCAACATATCTAAAAAAGTTATTGCAAATACTATTATTAACCAAATTAGCAGAAAAAAAAAAGTCTGCACTGAAATACAAACACAAGAAAAAATTCTAATTCTCACCAAAATTTTAAAAGAAAATGAAATTCCTTTAAAATTTATTAAGTCTCTTAAAGAAATCTGGAGTAGTCTACACCCTATAATACTTTTTAAAAGTATGAATTTTTTTATCTGAAAGCTCCAAAACAGAAGGATAAAGAAGGGTGCTTTAAAGGGTTTATAGAATTTTATTTCTTATTTACTTTTTCTCTTAATTACTATTCTGTTATTAATTAAGTGTCTTATATATGAAAGTCATGATAAGCACATGATGTGAAGACTTTTTAGTTTCCTAACAGAGTTCCTTTACTTCCGTTTTCCGCAATTTTAAATAAAAAAATCTTTAAAAAAAAAAAAAGCTTTCAGATTTTACATTACGTTCAAAGGAGCGTTTAACATTTTGTGTGATACCTTTATTTAATAAATAATATGTTTTTTGCACTTAAACCATAAAATTCAATTCAACAGCAATATCACAAAAAAATTTTACAAGAAGCAAAGCTTTAGAATTTCCGATACACATAAAAATATTTTTTCCCTCATACAGTGTTGCCATTGCTCGCTTTGAAATCATTGAATTTGTTAATCAAAAATTCATTAAAATGTTACAAAATATGAAATCGATAATAAAATAAATTTCAAATTTGGGCTTTCAGATGACCATATTCGGTAGAAGATCACGTTATTCAAAATTTGATGGCTTTAGGTTGTTTGTTTTATCCCAATGCGAGAAACATATAAACATTTATGGAGATTCTTCATTATTTTATTTCTTTAAATATAACACAGGGCGATAATATTTGGTGCCAACAATTTGAAAATAAAACTGGCATTTATAGTGAACTGACGCAAAATGCCAAAATGAAATTAATGCTCCTTCAGGGCAAATTGCCTTTTGGACTAAAAATTTAACTTTATAGATTTTTCTACTCACATATGCATAATATTATTAAAAACCTTTTGACCACTTTTTGTGTCTACTAATTTTAAAGAATATTGATTTTAAAATTTGATTAAGGTTTTACACTGAATGATATTATTTCTTACAATTTTTGTTTTAAATGAGTCAGAATTTACTTAAATTTCTTTTTCATTAAAGAATTCTTTTATTTTGTCAAAAATTAAAATTTATATAGAAGTACTTAAAAGTTTTTCTTTTGGTTTCAAAATTCCATCTTTTGTACCAATTTTTAGCCTTTTGAGCTAATACTTTCTCACCAAGTAGTTTTCGTTTCGCCAATAAAGCCAAATCAGCAAACCTATACATCACTACTGTATCGATCTAGAATGTTTCGAATGTGTTCTAATGAAAGTGCTCGAAGTTTTTAATTGCTTTTTGTGAGTTTTAATTAAGTCTTTTCACTAACGTTTTATAATTTCACTTACATTTTAAATTCTTTGGATTATATGCTATTTGTTTAAAGGTAAAATTTCGATTTGAATTTTTCACTGAAGTGTTTTATTATTTCCCTTACATTTTCATTTTTTAACTAGAATTCTATTTATTTGAGGTACAGGATTCTAGTTGGAATTTACTTTTTTTCCCCCTGCTTTGGGAAGGGGCCGGAATTTTCGGCTGAACTATTATAACTAAAATACATTGAAATGGTTCCTCGGCTGATTCGGGATATAAAAAAGCATGGATTTTTGAGGAAGAGAGATTTCAATTGATTTCAGTGTTCCTCCTCCTGACGAAGTGGCATTAAAGTTGATTCGATTCCCCTTCTATTATGTTCATTTTTCTTTAAATTTCTTTAATTTTTGGATTGGAGTATTGCTTGTTTGAAAAGTTTTGGTTTTAACCTTTATTAAATTCTTTATTGCATTTATAGGATTACTTGAAATTTATTAATTATGGATTTCATTTTTCGTCTTTGTGAAAAAGTAGTTCTAAATTTCTCACTTTATGTCTTTACCGATATTTTTTCAGCAGCTTAATGCATGAAAATACTAGGCATATTTATATTTTGTTTTTTAAAAAAATGTTTTGTAATTATATATATATACTAGGAATATAGAAAACTTCCAATATATCCAGCATCTTAAATATATATATTAAGAGTTATATATAGCATTCTATCAACATTTATATATTGACATAAATTCTGATTTCTAAAATGGCATGCTAATTACTTTCCCACAGTTTGATTTTATGACTAATTTCTATATCCAAATTTTGTAAAACTTGATATGCATAGTTTTAATGTTATTAGCCTTTAAAATTCCTCTCTAATTTTTCTGCTTTGCACTAAAAAAATAGTTTCACTCTGTTAATTTTATATCAGCCACTATTTTTTTTTAATTCTTCAATGAATGGGCATTAGCTAATACTAAACTTTAATCACAGTAATTTTGATGCTAAAAAAAGAATTCATTAATTTCTTTTTTTCTCTGTAATTTTTTTTAATAACAATGAAATTATGATGCCAGAAGAATATTTAACAATTTATTTTAAAGAAAATTTCTCTACAGTTTGATTTATTTATGAATAACATTTAATAGTTTGGATTATCTACCATAAGAAAGATTAATAATATGAATTCATTAACTAACAAATTATGTCAAAAATAAACAATTATCAAAAGAACCTTTGTTACATCTATGATGTATTATTTTTAATAACACAGCTTGTATGTAATATAGCTGGTATTTAAATATACATCTTATTAAAACAGTGCTAATGTTATAAAATGACTTATGAATACATTTCTGGAAAATTTTAAAATTGACAGCCATTATAATTTCAGTGCTTTCTTAAAATATCCACAATAATATTAAAAATTTTCTTGCTATTGTTCAGAATTTGTATAGTTTTTCATTTGACACTAAAATTAGAGTATATTTAACCTTCCACTGTCATAGCATAGACCTCAGAAACTTCAAGGCCACATTTTACATATAATTATCCATTTCTTTAGAGAATAATACAAGCTTTAATATTCAGCATATTTCACATTAAACCAAATCAATTCTGCTATTAAAGACTCAACTAAACACCAACTGCACATACATTTTCATTATACCTATTAAAGGTGAACTTTTCAAGTAAGACTTAGCCCAAAGAGCAATTTGCCCAGAAGGGCTATTAATTTTGTTTTGGTATTTTGCGTTGAAAACTTCTGTTTCATTTTTCAAATTGTTGCCACCAAATATTATTGCCGTGTTATATTTAAAGAAATTAATGAAGAATTTGCATAAATGTATGTATGTTTCTCACACTGTGATAAAACAAAGGTACCTAGAGCCATAAAATTTTAACTCACATAATCCTCCACTGAATATGGGCATCTGGAAGCCCTAATTTGGAATTTATTTTATTATCCATTACATATTTTGTAACACTTTAACGAATTTTTGATTAACAAACTCAAGAATTTTCAAGCGAGCTATGGCAACATTGTACAAGGGAAAAAACATTTTTATCTCCAGTGCATAACACTGTGTATCAGAAATTCTAAAGATATGCTCATTTTAAAATTATTTTGTGATATTGCTGTTGAATTGAATTTTATGGTTTAAGTGCAAAGAGAGCAATTTAATGCATTATTTAATAAATAAAGGTAACACACAAAACATTAAAAAAAAGTCCCTTTGGGGGTAATGTAAAATCTGAAAGTTTTCAGATTTTCTTCTTTTTTATCTTTTGCTGTTTTTGTACCCATAACACACAAGTTCTGTGGCCAAAGAGTAGCATGAACCATGATTTACTGAGAACTGTTTCGAAAGCATTCATAATAACAGCAAGGAAAATTTTTTTGGCATTGTTGAATGGGTTGGGTTTTTGCCCTAGAGGCTAACATATCCTGCACAGATCTAGAATTACTTATTAATGTATCAGAGCCACCTGGGAACAACTGCAGATTTTGTGCCTTTTTCATATTTGCCAAGAATGGAAAACTTTTCACTCTAAAATTTCTTAGCATCAATTTGGTGCACCTTAGATATTGTACCCAGGGACTGATGTTCTCCTTTGCTCCCCCTTAGCTATGCCCTGTAATGTATGCATATTCCTTTAATTATTTTAAATCACAGAAGTCATTGATATTAAATACACATTCTAATGAATAGGCAATAAATTATCATTTCTTACAAATTATCAATTTTAAAAAGTTGCATAATATCTTACCTACTGCACCATTTACTGTACCAAATAATACTGAACCTTGTGTTGGTGTGGTAATTTCACCAGGATGTTGCATAACCAGAGATCCTTTAAAAGGAAATTAATAAAAAACATAGTACAAAGGTAAGTCAGCTTTTAAAATAATTATTACTTATTTTAGTTTGAAATATATAAAACCTTTACAAATGCATAAGATTTGTTTATATACAGATCAATTAGTTTGATGAAGATATTGACATTTCTGAAATTATTTATACAAAATAAATGAAGGCAATTCATATAAATAGTTGCAAATCAGTATGCAATCAGAATATCAGAATTCTGTTACTAATATCAGGAAATATTACACAAAGACAGTTTATAAGATTTTCCTTCTAAATGGATAAAACGCTGTTAATATACTTGGATTAAAACATACAATTTTTATTCACACATAATCAAACTACAAATTCTATAATAAATGGGAGTAAATTAATTGGCACAAAATAAGTTTTTGTTACTAGAATATACAATACTGATGAAATAAATGCTCTATGCTGAAAGCTAGAACACTTATAAATGTTAGCAAAGTGGGAGCTTTTGCAACAACTTGCGCACTTTATCAGTTGAAAGTAAAATGAATGACCAGATTCAGTTCCTCTTCTTTTATTACTCTTTCCTGAAAAGCTGCTGCATTTCTCAGAGCCGATGTCCAGATGTATGGTTGAATGAATGGAAAGTCTCTGTGTTACACAAGCTGAAATTTATTTCTAGCACCTCTCAAAATTTAAAGTCTGCTTTTATGCAGGGGTTTGTTGATTATTTTGGCTGTTCCTATTCAATTATTTAGAAATTTCAAGAGGTATTTAACCAAATATGTGCAACTGTCAGTGATGAATTCATTGTCACAGAATTTGTAAATATATTTCTCATATTCAACAATTCTTATTGATAATTTTCTAGTCCTAATAATGCAGTAATAATATTGAAAAATATATTGACTTCCAATGTTAGAATCTTTACCGTACATGGGAACAGTATAACACAATTATTGTAACCAATCTTTTGAAAATAGAACTGATTCATGGAGTAATGGGATACTAGTATTTCATTGAATTTTCTTCTATTTGATTCATGCACCAAAAGCAAATTTACTTTTACAGAAGTAATTACACAGGTTTGTTTACTGATTTTCTTAGCGTTTCAATAAAATTGGGAGGGTATCTATCGTTTGTTGCAGTCTGTAGGATGTACTTTTATTCATTTTTTTAAAATTCAGGTGTAGAACAAAATTCTTAAGCTTTTCTCAAGTAAAAATAAAAGCAACTGCTTTATAAGGATGAAATGGAAAAGAATCACATGGAATTATTGCTGGGTTGCCAATTAGTTTAGGGTAGATTATAGTTTGAAGACTATTGTCAGTTCTCAAGATCAAGAAACTGAATGTTATTATTAACTTCCCTATCAATTGTAAACCATACTTTAAGAACATTTTATGAGATAACGAAAATAATGTCTGTCCGAGCCTGTCTTCAAAATGTTTCCACAGAAAAAGGATATCTTTGACATCCTACTCCAGGAAACAGTTTTTTGAGGAACAATAAAAACAAAGTTTTCTGCATTTTTCATAGAAATTTCAATCAAAATATGTGACACTGACATCTTTATAAAGAGATCTTCTTGTCTATAGGTCTGCACACTGGCTCTAAATGTAGCAAAGTTGTGGATGAAATAGAAGACTTTTAATGATAATAAATTTGGATGTAGTTTTTTTACTCAAGGTTTTCACCAAAATCATTTTGGACACAAAAGGTCAGACAGAAACAAATACTTAATATTAATGGAAAACATGGTAAGGAGACAAAAAATAAAAAAAAAAAAAAAAAAAACACAGATGAAAATTAGCAGATTAGGGAAAAAAAAAGTAAGAAACAATATGCAACCCATCAAGATAAGAAACTGATTGCTTAAGCCCTTTATAGAGACATCTGCTCTAAATAAATAGCAGGCTGATGTCAGACGTTCATAGCAACATCCCTTTAAGAGCAGATGCTGCTTTATGAATCATTGCCTGTTCTCTGAAGCAGTTAAAATCTATGGAAAGGGAAATAATGTTATGTCAAACTAATTTGTAAGTACACTCACTTCCAAAAGTTAAGCACAAAGATGTAAAATGCAAAAAAAATCAACAAATACTGCTTTGATTGACACAAAATTCGGCAGGAAAGTAGCATATATATTTATGCATAAAACAAAATCAATAATTATACACAGAAATGAAAACAATATTAAATTTTTGTAAGTTTTCAGATAATGACATACTCCAGACTTAAACAGAATTATGTATAAAGTGAAAATAAAGAGCATAAAATGAAAAAAAAGGACATTAATAGGATATGTGATCCCGCTCATCTGTATACAAAGTTTACACCTTGTGACCATGCTTTCAATTAGGTGGTCAACCACTGCAGAATTAAGCAACTGCCATTCTTCTTGAAGAGCAGTTTCCAGCTCAATAAGAGTGGCTGTAGGTGGGAAACGTGAAGATACAGCATGGCAGAGAGCATCCCAAAGATTTTCAATGGGATTAAGGTTGGGCGATTCACTCTCCAGGTAGTCATCGACGATGTCAACTCTATGGGGACGTGCATTATCATCCACTAAAACAAAAGTAGGGCCAACTGCTGCAGTGTACAGTCTCACAATGGGTTCTAGGACTTCACCTCGATACCGGACAGCCGTCAAAGAACCCCGTTTAAAGATGTGCAGGTCAGTGCGGTATCCTAATGAAATCCCTGCCCACACAAAATGTTTCCGCCTCGGAATGCCTGATGTTTGGTGATGTTTTGGGACTGATTGCGTGTTCATTGTTCACGCCATATCCTCATATGCTTGTCATCTGGCTCCAGAGCAAATCTTGATTCATCAGTAAACATGACATTGCCCCAGTCAGACACATGATACATTCCAATTGACATGTTCCCGGCACCACTGTAATTATGCCCCTCTTGATTGGACGGATAGAGGAACACAAACTCGAGGTATCTGGGCGTACAGTCCACTCGTATGTAATCTTTGGCAGATATTGCCTTACCAATGGACGCTGTAACTATAGATGTCACATGTGTGGAGGTCGCTCTGCGATTCTGCTTGGCTACAATAGCAATATATCGATCTTCCGCGGGGGTTGTAAGCCTTGGGCGGCCGGTTATGGGCCTTCGGACAACTGTCTGTGTGGTTTAGAATTGTTTCCATAAACGTGAAATGCCGAAGAAAAGAGCAACATCTGCGATTGACTGCCCTGCTTCAATGTGCCCCATAGCACGCCAGGACTTAGAATCTTCCATTGGTCTGCATACTTCCATCTACCTCTGCAGAGAATTGCATCCTCTTCAATTCTGATTGGCTTCCGGAAATTAGCATTTTCCTCTCCGTGCTTAACTTTTGGGAGCGAGTGTATATAATTTATGTAACAGTAACTAAACTCATAGATGGTTTTATTGAGCAATGAAGTTCATGTTGATGTCATAAACAAACAATTGAAAAATCAGATTCACAATTTAGGATCTACTACAAGTTATGAATAGTTGTAATTTTTTTTGTTACTTGCATATAAGTGCAACCACAATGGCACAGTTTGGAAACTTCTTACAGTGGAAAAGGAATGGCTTATACTGCAAAAACTTAGTTATTACAAACATATATATTATTAGATACATATTTTATTATTATTTTAATTAGGATTTATTCTGAAAAACCAGTCTCTGAACATGTAGTTTTCCCCACCTTTTGCTATGAATGAAAATTTCATGACGAATTGCTTTAAGAATAAATTCAATGTAATACTCCTGTTAAGAACTCTACATCAAAATACTGTATTTTTGTAAAACCTCTATCAAAACTGATTTGATTCCAGGCAGATTACAAATGAACTTTAGCACTGAGTTTAAGATAAAATATATATGATGTGTCTTAAAAAAATCCCTTCAAAGGACTTTGGAATGCATCAAAAAAGAACACATATAAAAAATGGTGATATCAATAAACTGAAAATAGTTATGTGAATAAATGATAGAATTGGGCACATTCTGAATGTTTAGAAACTTTTATTAAAGTGGCTGCTCTAGAATACAAAAGTAAAAATTTTGTTTCTTTGCTCGAGAAATGCTGGATTTTCTAGGGTGAGCTGCATATCACTGTTGCTACAATAAATTTTAAATTTAGAATTCATGATTGGAACACCTCTAAGGAAAATAAAATATCAATATACCAATTTGCACCAATCTGCTTTTAAAAAAAAAAAAAAAAAAAAAAAAAAAAAAAAACTTCACTTTGATTGCATAAAAATAGAATTAATAATGGCTTAATTACATGTCATCTGCTTTTATTCATTTACAAAATTAATTTTTTTAATGGTCAGATGTCTCTTTGGTGCATGTCATATATTTTAATTTTGTCAAAAAAAGTTAAATCTGCAGAAACCTGCCCGTTTTCTTGATCAATTTCTTGCAAGCAGCACACCTCTTTCATATCGAAATCAATGTCATTTATTCTTTTTCTTGCATCAATACCTTTCACGAACCTTGTATATCGAAAGTTTAAAAGAATTTTATCTTTAATTATTTCAAGATTATTTCATCTTTCACAATCAATTTTTCAGAACTGGAAGGGAAAGCAGTGGAAAATGGGAGGAGAATTTGAATTCTAATAATAATAATAATAATAAAAAGAGAAAGATGAGAGAGAGAGAGACAGAATACATATTTTTAATTTGTAGATTAAAAAATCAATACTTTATAAAAATCAGTACTTTATAAAAAGTGGAAATCAGTACTTTATAAAAAAGAAGCAATTTGTAAATAAAAGATTTATACAAATGCACATCCAACTATATATTTTGCCCTTTTATCAGTTTCACTAACACATGAAAATGTTTGTTTCCTCTTTATAATACAAGGAGGATAGCTAAAAAAATATATATATAATAAAGAGGATTTTTTTTCTATTAATATTTATTTAATTATTCTCTTTATGTGGGGTAACACAAATTTCAAATCTTAAGAAGCAATAAATTTAAACTATTCATTAAATTCTAGCAGTTTTTTTAATTTGGCTACGTGATTTCAGGCAACTTTCTACACGCCTCCCCATTTTTTAAATTTAGATATGATGTGATGTGATGAGTGAAATTTTTTGGCGCAAAACCAGGAATGATTATATCGCGCCAAACACAAGGTGATGAGATATAAAGTTATACATAACACAGTGAAATTAAAGTACCTATGAATTGAAAAAGTAGATAAAGAAATGTACAAAATCCAAGGGATGAGGTTATATAAAATCAGCTAAAATCACAAGTGTTGAAACTAACATACAAAATTAAAATCAGTTTAGATGTCTAAATAAATAAATAAATAAGTGATTAATAAATAAATAAATAAATAAATAAGTACATTGGTGATAAACACCAATGTCTTTTAAATAGTAAAATAAGTTACGATTAACCTCTCTTCCAATTAAATGATCGAGAGGTAAGTCACAGCTGTTAAAATATTTCTGACGAATACTATTAAAAGATGGACATTCAATTAAAAGGTAATAATTTCTGCTGGAAGAAACAGCAGAAAACGTCTCACCAATAGTATTTGCAATTTCTTCTACGGAGCTAATCACTCGGCCATCTTTTTCCAAAAAGGAAAGTGAGTGGTCTTTATATATTCCACATGCTTTTTTAACTCTCTCCCAAACTCGTTTACTTGGTGTAGAGGATGTTATTGTTGACACATATGAAATCCAGGAATCCCTCTGGCTCTGCCGTCTTATATGAAATCCAGGAATCCCTCTGGCTCTGCCGTCTTACTTTTCTCGCATTTGCTTTGGCTCTTTTGAATGCTAAATAGTTTCGCAAAGTAGGGTATCTGCGAAAGATTCCCCAAGCTTTTCTCTGTTTTTGAAGTGCTTCATGACAGTCACGGTTCCACCAAGGTTTAGAATATTTTAGCAATTTACCCGATGTTCTGGGGATACAAAGCACAGCTGCCTGGTTGATAACATTAGTAATGCATTCCACTGCATCATCGATTTGCACATTTTCTACCATTTCCTCTGTGAGATCAGCAACAGAAGAGAAGAGGTCCCAGTTTGCCCTTTCAACTATAAATCGAACGGGCCTTGACATGGAGTTTGCTCCTCTTCGTGCGAGAGATACAAAGATGGGGTAATGATCGCTGCTCTAGAGATCATTGCCGACACTAAAAGTGCAAAACGGTAGCAGAGACGGTGAACAAATGGCAAGATCAATAGCGTGGAATGTTCTTGTTGGCTCCTGGAAGTATGTGTCCTGCCCAGTATTGAGGAGACAAACGCTGTGATCTTCGATCAGCTGCTCAATTTGTCTTCCTCGTGAATTGGTGTCTTTACTTCCCCAGAGCGGACTGTGCCCATTAAAATCTCCTATAAGAAGAAAAGGTTCAGGCAGCTGCTTTACAAGCTCATTTAAACGCTCTTGATCAATGTGCTCATTTGGAGGCAAATAAACTGAAACTACGGAAAATACGACATTGAAATTTATTTGCACAGCGACAACTTGGAGGGATGTCGTCAGAGAAAGTGTATTTGATGGATAGTCCAGTGAGGTGAGGAGGCCTACACCTCCACTGGCACGCTCACTTGCAATATTATCTTTCCTGACGAAGGAAAACCTCCGAAGTTTTGCTGGCTGTTCCGGTTTCAGGTTAGTCTCCTGTAGAGCGAAACATACAGGATGATGAGCGTTGATGATATCTTTTATATCTGTCAAATTCCGGTGGAAGCCGCGACTGTTCCAAGAGACGAGGGTGGCCATTATGTTTGATGTTTGCTCTTTCTGTGTTCTTTCTTAGTTTTTCGCGGAAGCAGATGCTTGGGAGTTTCCAGCCCCTCCTCTACTTCCATACTATCCGAATCCAGAGAATCAGTTATCATGCCGTCGTGTGAGCTATTACTAAGGCTTCTATTTTTATTATATGTTTTCTGAGCGGTATTTTTTGGTTTACTTTGTACTTGTATTTCTTTTTTTTGAACGGAGTGTGTCGGTTTTTCGTTTTTCTGCCTGCTTGTAGTCTCCTGAGATTTATTTGGGTAGGTTTGGGTGCTGACTGAAGTTTGTGTTCCAAAAGATCTTGTTGACTTAACAGCGTTAGCATAGGAAATGTTTGGTCGGGTCTGTGTGCTTTGAACTAGCCTTCTGGCTTCGGCATATGATATGTTTTTGTTGACTTTTGTTGTTTGTATTTCCTTTTCTAATTTCCATTTGGGGCACGAGCGAGAAAACGCTGGATGTTCGCCTTTGCAGTTTATACACAGTGGGGCAGCAGTACATGTGTCACTATCGTGGCCAACCATAGCACAACGTGCACACGTGAGTTTGCCACGGCAGGAGATCTTAGAGTGACCAAAGCGCTGGCACTGGAAACATCGCATCGGGTTTGGAATATATGGGCGTACGGGGCAATTGAGGTATCCAGCCTTAATATTCTTAGGCAGATCAGGCGATTTGAAGGTCAGGATCACATGTTTTGTGTCTATCAACTGACCTTCCTTACGCATCTTGATCCGCCTTGCAGCACAGACGTTTTGGTTGGCTAGCTCGGAAACGAACTCTTCTTCGGAAACAGACAGAAGGTCGAATTCCGAGATTACGCCTCTAGAATAGTTTAGTGTTTTGTGTGCTGTTACAGTTACATCAATTTGCCCGAGCTTGGTTAATTTAAGGAGGGAGGCAGACTGTATAGACGAAGTTGTTTCAATCAGCAAATCTCCAGACCGAAGACGCTTTATGTTTCTTGGCTCACCTATGCATGAATGAATATATTTGTTTATTACAAATGGAGAAATCTTTTGCATTTCGCCAGAAGGACTTGAGACCAAAAGGAAACGTGGACAATTATTAGGACTATTCACATCTGCTTCAGTACGTACTTTTTTGACAGTTGGCGTTTCAGGAGCTTTGGTATTTGAAAGGACAGGACTAGATTCAGGATGACTTATTACATATATATTGTGGGATGCCATATTGAAGTGATTAAAGATTCGGGTCTGACCGCCCCACCCACCACGGAGCCCAACAAGGGAACACAGAATCCTGTGTTAGGGCTAGCCAGACCTATACGCAAACTGAAGCCCCACAGTCGGCTTTCCCGAAAGCAGGTACTCCCGAGAGCTTATCCCCAAGCCACTGACACAAGGACTAGTGACCAGCCGATTGACACCCGTGAGGACGACAAGGTGCCTCCCGTTTAGCTGAAGCAGAGGCCAAAGCAGTGTGTTGGGGACAGTACCTCGCCCCTCAACTACCAGGACCCTCCTTTCCAGCGACACGGGTCTCCACGCACGGCAAACACGTGGGCAGTTTTCTCGCCACTTCAGAACCAGAGACAAGGGCTGTTCCAGTCTGTCGTGGCAAGCCCCAAACTCCGAAGAGAAAAACCACAAGGGAGAAAGGAACGAAGAAAGCTTCAGCTCAGAGGAGAATAGACAGGAAAGAGGATAGATCACTGGGGCTCCAGGATCGTGACACCCGTCTCATCAAGAAGATGATCCCCTGAAGGGCTAGGGTACCTCGGGATTGCCACACCCGTACTCACAAAAGTGAGCCCCTGAGGGGTTTTAAATTTAGAATTAAATATACATTACAATACAAACTTAAGTATTATAATTCTAGTCAAAAAAACGTAATTAGGTACTTTAGAGATGAATAAATAGATCTTCAAATAATTCTTAATACCTACCATGACGGAAAACATTCACCATCTCTCCAAGATGAAAATGACCAACTTCTTGAAGATGTTGTCTTTCTTCATCAGTTGCTGCAGCACTTTAGAATAATTATTATAAAAGTTGATGGAAATATTAAACTAATACTGATAAATAACAATTGCTAATTAACTGGCATAAATTAAACTAAAATATTATTAAAAATCAAATTATAAAGGCAGTAGAGGGCCACTCTCTCACAGATTTTACTGAAATCCAACATAATTATTAGACAATCTTATAAAGAATGTTTGCTCCAAGAAAGCATGCCTTTTTCAAAAATAAGTGGTAAAACTGAGGATAGAGTTTAAAGCAAAATTCGAATAATTTAAGATCCCTTCTAATACCGACCTCACCCCACTCATACACCTACACAGAGAGAGAGAGAGAGAAATTTTATTCATTTAATTCCAAAATGACCATCTAATATTGTACCTTATGTCTTTTTCTTCCATTACACATCCAACAAAAAACTGGATGCTACAAGAGTTGGCAGAAATATTCTTGTATAATGAGTTGGAGAATCATCCTTCTAAAAGGTTCTTTTTATGGAAAAAAAAGGGGGGGAGGGAAGGGTTAAAAGTGTGATTTTGCATTGACAGTAAATTTATTTATGGAATATATTTTTAAGAGAACATCGCCTTCCCCCCAAAAATGCATTACAAAAAGTTTAAATAAAAAGCAAAATTTTCTTATTTCGGAGGGAAGGTTCTAATTTATTTTACTTTTTAATTAATTTATTTGCAATTGATTTACCTTATAAAATCTGAAGACAGATTACTGGTTTCAAATATATTGTATAAAGATGATTTATTGCATTTTAAATCTTTATTCTTCATATGTATTTTTTTTAGTGTTCTAAAACTTTGTAATGTGATTTTATTTTGAAAGAAATTTATTCATGAAAATATTTTTTAAAAAATCGATGTGAAAGAAATTCATTACAAAAATTTCCTACACAAATCAATCTTTTACTTGTTTTATTCTAATTTATTGCTTTCTCCCAGCTTTCAAACCCTACAAATTGCACAGGGTAAAAAAATTAAGGTTTATCACAATTCAAATTTTCTTCAGAATACATTTAAGTAATTATTCTGAAACATACACTCCCTTGCACCAAATGATACTTGCTTTGATGAAGAAGTAGAAGGTATCAAACTGGCAATTCAATACCCATTTGTAATCATAGAAATCTTCGAAAATGCAGCAATTTTTTTCTGACTCTATAGCAACAATTCACATTCATACGTAGACTCAATATTGCAACTGTTCTATAAACACAAACATCGGCTATCTCTAAAAGGATTTATTAACAAAGCAAAGGAACAGTTACAAAGAAAATACACATCATAGCAAAACTACAATAAAATGAAATAACATTAAGAATTAACATTTAAAATTAAAAGTTGGAAATTACAGACACACCATAATGAAGAACTTATCCTCAATGTAGCTGGAGCTTGATAAAATAATTCAGTTACAGTCAAATAGTTCTGTTACAATATAACTTAAGTTGGATGCTGTTATCTTGCAATTTTTAAAACCATTGTTCTTCATTGACTACTCTCACACTGTGGTTCCTTTTGCAAAGGGGCATAGTATTTCTTTTAAGCAAAAAGAGATACAGAATTTGTGCAGTCATTTTTAAATGCAGTATCATTTTCGACTATAATGATCATATCAAAGAAAAGGAGTATGGACACTTACTCATTCAAACAATTCCTAGTTTCCCCAGGGGACACACTGCTGCAGCTTTCCAATTAAAAATAGGATATGACTGTCGATCAAGATACGGATAAATATATTTAAATTCCTTCCTAGTCTCAAATGTGTGGCATGTAATATCAGAGTTATAATCTAATGCCAAAACACTGAAAACTGTCCATGTCTAGCAGGGAATACTTTTGAAAGATACTGGTAACTAAGCAGATAATTCAGGCCTTATAGATAGATGGTTTACTATTTTCTACTACTTCTGATTTTAAATGAATGTTTTCAGTACGTTATAATAATTTAAAATTTTATTTTGCATGTGTTTAACTTCTTCTCAGATAGTGCTATATGTTTCTACAAACTAAGAATTATCTTGTATTAACCATATTTGCTAGGAATAAATAAATAAAAATAACTTATTATTAACTTTCATAAACACCTCTTCTACATATCATCTGTAATATTAAGAGACTTCACTAATTCATCTGTTATACTTTCATATTTCACAAAGCACAAATTATGATATATTAATGAATATAACTGTTTTATATATTATGAATATAATTGTTTTTCATGAATTAATTTCCTTCTGAAATAAAATAAGAAAACAATGAAAAAAAGACATTGGCGAATATTGAAGACACTGGTAGGATTTGATCAGAGGATTTTTTGTGTTCTTAGACCTAAGCAATACTACAAAAGCTGGTAGTGCTCAGTCCTAAGAAGAGACTTTAAATAATACAAATGCTGCTTAACACTTTTCCTTCAGTTTTTTATCCCTATTTTTCAGAAATGTGCACTCTCTCTTCCCACACATTTACTTTAAAATCCTCAATAATTATGCAGATTATGAATTCTGTTACTCTTTCTAAGAAAACTATATTTAACAGCTTTTTGACATCAATAAAAAAAAAAAAAAAAAAAAAAAAAAACTTTGGATTCATACTTCAACTTAAATCTTTAATTAAAGCATAATTGAACATACAAAGCAATGGAATCTTTAAAATAAATAACATAACAAACTATTTATATTTACCTATCCTTCTGACAAACAAAGAGATTAAAGGAATTTTCAGCACCAAGTACAGTATCATCATCCAGTATTTCTACAGCTGTCATCCAATTTGGCTGATGATCTCTAGCAATCTATTAAAATAAATTATAATAGTAAAAAATACTGCATAATAAATGTTTTCAAACACACATTCAAAAATATTTGTCTTGATATCTTTAAGAATGCAGACATGCATTTTTAAATGCACCCAGACAATTAAAGTAGAATACATATTAAAATAAATGAAGTCAAGATAGAAACTGGAAGGGTAATTTTATAATCAATAAAATACTACTCACTCATCGCAAATTTCTAGAGTTCTGAAGTTAAACCCTTGGTTGCTCGGAGTGTTAATTATATGCTTTTTTATTAACAAGGATAGCTGTATGCCTTTTCATAAAAAATTTAAACAGTTTTAGGCATCAATGGCGTTTCAAATGAGTAATGACCTTTTAAAAATTTCAAGATTAAGATCCTTCAATTAAGTCCTTTAATTACAAAATCAATAAAATTTTATATCGAGTTTTGATGATTTAGTACTTTAATTAATTGCAGAGTTGGACATGAATAATGAAAAGAACAAATCTCTACCACTAATGACTAATCAACTGCAGTTGTATTAATTTGCTTGCAATATTAAAAAAAAAATTTTAAAGCAATTTTGAGATTGCATAAATGTTCTTCAGTTCCTCCCTTTCTAATAAACAGTAACAATAAATAGAGGTCACTAAATTTCAAATTATAAGCAACTGCTTAATTATTTATATCATTTAATTTTTTTTAATTTAAAGAAATATATTTTAAAGACTTCCTATATAAAAAATACATGGTATAAATTAAGGGACAAAATCACATTATAAAAATTTTAAGCAAATAAATTATCAATGACTTATTCAGAATGAATTTCTATTTAACTCAATATTACAGAGATAAAAAACATTTCGCTAATATATCATTAAGAATTAATAGTCACACAAAAAATAAAAACATTATTATGATATGAATAGACGAACTTATTACAAAAACTATAACCTAAAATGAGAGTCTACTTATACTATTAGTTACAAATTTTCAATAAATTCACAGATTTTATCACTTCTCCAAAACTAAACCCTTTAAAAAATTTCAGTTTTAAAAATAATGAATCTTTAAAGAAAAAGTCTGAAAATATAGAATTCTTGTTTATTTATTTTTTTATAGCTTAAATATTAAAATTCTACCTCTTCAAAGCTTCCTTCCAGAGGCTTGTAAACTAAGAGTGCCATAGAGCGCATGATATCACCAACTAAGATAAAGTCCCCTTTTGTTTTCAGAAACAAAGCAATAATATTATTAAAGTAACTACATTCATTATGCAACTCTCGTTCTGGCGTCCACTCGAACAAACGCACAGTACTATTAATTGCTGCAAGAAGTTTTCCATTAAATTCCACTATAGTATATGGAGCTCCTTTGATTTCTTTTTCTGCAACTTGCTGTAATTTACCTGTTAAAAGACAAAATGTACTGTATTAGAACTTACATTTCACCTAAATTTTAGATACAATCTAAAATCACAGCAGACTTACATTTTGAGAATGAATTATGATTTAAAAAATTACTTAACCACTGATTACTGAATTTTTATAATACAAATGGTAAAAGTAATTTAATTTAAAATTAAAATAAATACTAAACAAACAATATTGATAGACCTGTAAAACATCAAATTTCCAAAGTCAAGATCAAAAGATGAGATTTTCTGCTATTTTATCAAGTTGTTAGACCAAAGGGCTATTAATTTTGCTTTGGCATTTTTCGTCGATTCACTTTTCAAACTGTTGCCACCCTGTATTAGATTTAAAGAAATTAAATAATGAAGAATCTGCATAAATGCATGTATGTTTCTTGCACTGTGATACAACAATGGCACCTAGAGGCATCAAATTTTGAATGTACGTTTCCACTTGAATATGGGCACTGGAAGACCAAATTGGGAATTTGTTTTATAATCTATTTTATATTTTGTAAAACTTTAACGAATTTTTGATTAAAAAACTCAACAATTTCAAAGCGAGCAATGGCAACACATAACGATTTCAAAGCGAGCAATGGCAACACTGTGCGGGAAAAAAAACTTTTTATTCCCAGCGTTCGAGACTGTGTATCAGAAATGCCAAAGATATACATATTTAAAAATTATTTTGCGATATTTAAACTGAATTTAATCATTTAAGCACAAAGAACATGATATTTAATAAATAAAGGTAACATACACAACATTAAAAATGCCCCTTTCGGAGTAATGTAAAATCTGAAAGCTTTTTATTTATTTTTTAAATTTTATTTTAAATTTATTTTACATGGAAAAGGTAATTATATATTATTTGTTTTATGCATTAAACATTTTAAAAACATAACATAATGATAAGGCACTACCAGATATTAATGGACATTCTCTTGCACCCAAAAAAAAAAAAAAAAAAAAAATAAAAAAGATAGATATAACTCATAGCTACATGCAGTTTCCCTTTTGTGTTTGCTTTAGATATGACAAAGCAAACAAAATTCCTGTCCTTTTTTCTTTACTTATTTTTTCTCCACATCTAGTTGAACCTCGCTATAATAAACTTCAAGGGACCGAAAATCTGGTTTGGTATATCCACTGAGATAAGAATAAAATGGATCACCTCACAAAATAGCATAAAAACTGATTGGTGAATCACACAGAAAGAACAATTTGCATTGTCACATTTAGCAAAAAATATTAATAGCATATTTTTACGTCTCCTGCTTCGAAATAACCTAATGTCTCTACAATGGGGCTCAAACTGGGACAGGTGGTAGATGATGGTTCTCCACCACCAGGATTTGACGATGAGTATCCCCTAATCCTCAGTTTAAAAGGGAGAGTATATAAAGTATTTCTCCTGCCTTCTTAGCATGCCTTCGAGATGCAATGGCCAAGCACTCTCGACATGTATTTGAGGGGTCCGTGGTTCAAATCCTAGCAAGGGCATTGCTCATTTTGCATCTCTCTTGCTTTAAAAAAATACCTAATGTCTCTACAGTGGCGCAGGAACTGAAACGTGGTGGATGATGATTCTCCACCACTAGGATTTGGCAGTTGGGTCCCCTAATCCTCAGTCGCCCTTTAAAAGGGGGTAATACGGTATTTCCCCCGCCTTGTTGGCATGCCTTTGCGGTGTAGTGGTCAGCACACTCGGGGTGCATTTGAGAGGTCCGTAGTTCGAGTCCGAAGAGGGTACTGCTAATTTTTCACGTCTCCTGCTTAAACTCCTGCTCCTGAAATAACCAAATGAATGTCTCTACATCTAAACAGGATGAATGTTAAGGGTTAGTAATTTTGAAAGCTGTAGATTACGGAAAACATTTGAAAAATCAAAAATATTTTAAATCCAAGGTATTCACAATGTTAGGTATAGCTGATTATTATACATCCAATAAAAATATCATTTAATTTATAGGAAATTGGACTGAACCGAAAAGTTTGCTGATTGTATGTCATAAAACAGGGTTCGATACAGCAGAATTTGACTGCAGTATCTAATTATATAACTAGTAATTAAATGTAAAAATATATTTACAATTTTTACTTTTGCGAAACTTTACAAGTATTAATTGTATGCTTCTTATAATTTAAAACAGATATTCAATGAAATTTTCATTTTTTAAATGACTTTTAAAGACTTTATCTGAGAAAATTAAATTTAAATTTATTCTTACACAGAAGATAAATGAAATTTTTCTAGTAGGCCTTACTAAAGTGTACAGAGAAATGGAATTTGCATTTCATCAAAACACTAAACATAATTTTAAAAAAAAATCATAGCAGAATATTAATACTTTATAAAGGATGAGACATACGTCAAAAATATTTTTTCCTAAAACTTATACAAACATTACAATTTAAAGTAATATTCAAGCAGTACACAGAAACTCAGTGTATATGCATTATTTATATCAACAACATTATTTATCACTTTTTTAACCCGTTTAAAAATATTTTGCTTCTAAAACAAGAAATACTTTTGGGATAAAAAAACTTTATTAATATAAAAAATTTACAAAATACTATGATATTTTCATTTAAAAAACATTAATACTTGTACTTCATTAATTTTTCAGTTGTTAAATTTATAATCCACCTTTTCAAGGCAGAAGAAAGTGGAAAAAGCAAGGAGGGATAGAAATGAAATTTTATATGCACAAGACATTATCAGTTCTTTTTTTTTGGGGGAGGGATGAACTCAGCTGCAGCAATACCTTATTGCAGAAATAGTGAGCAAATTTAATCATTCACAATCAATCAAGAAATAATATATGATTTAAGTATTTAATACAATTACAGTGTTCTAAATCTATCATTCAGATAATTATTTTTCTGAACTAATACTTTCTAAAAATACCCTTTACTACATTAAAAAAAAAAAAGTCTTTGCAACTATTTTATAAGTCTATTACCTACATTTGTAACTAATATTTTATGCTTATATTAAAATATTAATGATATTCAACTACATTAGCTTGTCTAAGCTAATGTAGTTGAATATCAAAGTAGTTATGCGACAATTCAAAATTCAAAAGTACAATTCAAATTCAAAAGTAGTTATGTGACAAAAAAGTTTTCACTATAAAAACAACATATATTTGTATATTTACAAATATTTTACACCGATGAATATTTTTCATACACTTTATGTAAATGACTGCAAGAATTTATTAGCTATCCCGTGATATAGTTTTTATATATTATACATCAATTCAAGAATTAAATTTCATTAACAACTTTATGGGAAGTTGATTACCAAATTTGACAGCACAAAAAGAATTTATTAGCTAAGTACTATTTGAAAAATTAGTAATTTTAAAGACAATTTATTGAGAAAATGATTCTGAAGCATAGCAATGCTATTAACTTAAACTGCCAAAAATGTATCTAGAATGCATCAATCATTTCAGTGGAATTCTTTTTTTTTTTTTCAATTATTATTAGTATAAAAGAGCAATTTGCCCAGAAGGACCATTAATTTCATTTTGGCATTTTGCGTTGATTCACTTTTCAAATTGTTGCCAGTAAATATTATCGCCCTGTATTATGTTTAAAGAATTTAATTAATGAAGAATCTGCATAAATGTATGTATGTTTCTCGCATTGTGATAAAACAACGGTACACAGAGCCATCAAATTTTGAATACTTTACGTTTCCACCCGAATATAGACACCTGGAAGACCAAATCAGAAATTTGTTTTATTATCAATTTCATATTTTGTAAAACTTAAATGAATCTTTGATTAACAAACTCAAGGATTTCAAAGCGAGCAATGGCAACGTTGTGCAGAAAAAACATTTTTATCTCCAGCGCATGAGACTGTATATCAGAAATTCAAGATATGCTCATTTTAAAATTATTTTACGATATTGCTCTTGAACTGAATTTTCTGGTTCAGTGTGAAGAACATAATATTTAATAAATAAAGGTAACACACAAAATGCTAAAAAACTGCCCCTTTGGATGTAATTTAAAATCTGAAACCTTTTAGATTTTTTTCTTTTTTAAATTTGTACTTATTTTTCCCTGTTTAATAGAATAGTTTTAAAACAATCAGCAAAAACTTTGGTTTACAATATTTAGTTTTATTTAGGATTATTCAAAATAAATTTTTAGAATTTTAAAAAAAGAGTTCATAAGTTAAGTTACTTACCATCTTTCCACATAAATATGACAAATCGGCCTTGTTTTGGCTCAGATTCATCAGAATTTACAATTGCAGTACCAATTATATAATAGGTATTTGGATCTTCCCCTAACCTAGTTGAAATAATACTAAGAGCAAATTCATTTGGCAAAAACTGGTGAGCATGAAGTACTGTAAAGGAGAAACAAATTATAAACCAATGCAACCTTTCACAATCTGAATAATAAATTGTTAATGCACAAATAACAGCAATCCTTACCTTCAAATGTATGCTGATCTATGATAAGTAAACTATATACATCTACTTCTTGGCCACATTCATCTGCACTTGTTTGTCCGGACTGTGTCTGATTAATTTTTAATATAGAATTGGTGCTTGTACTGCAGGGGTAGAAAAAGCAAGTTAGACTAAAAATGCTAAAAAAGCATAAAATTTTATGCTATTAACCTCTCTGGTTATACGAGGCGCATTCGGAAACTAAGTACCGTTTTGAAAAAAAAAAAAAAAAAATAGTAAAACAATTTCGAATCCAATTTTATTTTTACATGAAAATACATGTCTTAAACTATTTTTCAACATAGTTTCCGCCAATGATCAAACACTTGTCACAGCGGGTGACCAGTTTTTGTATACTATCGTCAAAGAAACTTCCCGCCAGTTTCGATAACCACGACTCCACAGCATTTTTCGTGTCATCGTCAGATCCAAAGCGCTTGCCACCAAGCTCGCGCTTCATGTGCAGGAACAAGTGATAGTTGGACGGCGCCAAGCCCGGGCTGTACGGCAGGTGATCGAACTGCTCCCAATGAAACTATCGAATTAACGATTGAGTGACATCAGCAGTATGCAGCAGAGCATTCCTCTTCGTTTGTTTTGAATGGCACGCCTTAGTTTTGTTAAAGTCTCACAATATCGTGCTGCATTAATGGTTTCACCTCTGGGAAGAAATTCAGTCAGCAAAACGCCTTTCCTATCCCAGAAGACTGTGCACATGATTTTTTGTGATGACATTGGGTACTTACGTATTATCGTAACCATCTAGGTAGAAACAGCCAAAGCTTCAGATTATAACAAACTCCGGTAATAAATATTCAAATAGCCATACACTTGACAAATATTCAGTATCCTACGTAGCCATTTTCGGATGCGTTCTTTTTGAAGTATTCCAAGTTCCAGCGTCTTTAACAAAAATTTCATGATTACTTTCTATCTTAAATTCGAGTTTAAAATTTATGCTTGTGGGGTTTTCTGTAGAGAAGGAAGAGAAGTGCAATTTCTTCAGGAATATATTATTTTACCCCAAAATCGCTGAAAGAGCAGTTCTTCGAATTCTTTTTGAAAACGATAGCTACAAATTTCCACAACAGGAAAAACCAAAACACGTTTGCATCTAGGCTTACTCATTGTCTTTTGGAATAAATGCATAGTTGAAAAGTATAATATATATGTATGTAATACATCATTTTTACAAGAAAAATAATTATTGTTCTCTTCCGTAAAATTCACCAAACTGAGACAAGATGGTTGCAATAATACTTAAGTACCTGACATTGTCACTTTAAACATTAGTTTTTTCGGAGAATGTGTCTCCACTCCATCGATTGTTGTTTCGATTCTGGTGTGAAATGACACACCCAAGTTTCATCACCTGTCACAATTTGGTTTAAATAGTTTTCTCCCTCATCACTGTACCGCGTGAGAAATGTCAGGGCACTACCAAGTCGCTTTGTTTTGTGAACATCAGTGAGCATTTTTGGAACCCATCAGGAACACAGTTTGCGATAATTCAAGTGGTCAGACACAATTTCGAACAAAAAACAGTACGTGAAATTTGTGGAAATGCCTCTGAAAGAGTTGTCATTGTGAAGCGTCTGTTCTCATGAATTGCTTCTTCAACTTTCCTAACCAAATCATCGGTGACAACAGAAGGCCGACCACTCTGAGCCTTGGCGTGGACATTTGTTCGAACTGCATTAAACATTCTTACCCACTTTCTCACCATTCCATCACTTATCGCGTATTCACCGTAAACTTCTGTCACTTGACGATAAATTTCGGGTGGTTTAACATTCCTTGCGTTCAAAAATTTAATCATGGCACGAATCTCACAGTCAGCGGGAGAACTAATTGTCTTAAACATTTTGAATGTGCACAGCAAACTGAAAACACAACATAGAGCAACCAAAATGGCAACAATTGAAAGTCAGTGAACAAGAAAGACTAGTGCGCATGCGCGGGACGCCTACCACAGTGTTGCGACGGCACTAGAATGAAACAGTACTTAAGTTTCCGAATACGCTACGTAGTTATATCTAGGCAAATTTCTTGATGATACACGAATTTTCTTAGAATAATTTATTAAAAAAGTATGACAGAACTCCACTTACCCAAGATAAGATGCAGTTAAATTAGATAACTCAAGGCAATTATTTTTAAGTTCGAGAGAAATGGTTATAACTCTGTTAAGGAAAAGCACATATTACAAATTGCATTAGGCTTACTGGACATAATACCATTAAAAATTATGTAAATGTGAAACGTTGCAAGAAAATTAAATTCACCAACTTAAAAAAGGGAAGCTAATGTTAGCAGAAATAAAGTCAACATTGTAATTAAGGGTACAATTATAATCAACAATCGAATATTATTTCTATATCCTTCTCTAACATGAGGTTTGTGTTTTTTAATGCACACTTAGTTTGAAAGGGAACGCTAGAGACTCCTTAAGATTAAAATCAAAAATAAGATTTAAAACTCAACAACAACTTTCATTGGCAGGTGAGTAAATAACTTAAGAATTGAATTTGTGGAGAATATCAGGAATTTGATAACTGACACGAAGGGGAGAAAAATAGATGACTTCCATACATATCATAAATTCTCCTTCAGCTATAGAAAGAGGATATACTATACAGATAGCAACTGCATTATTTATACATAATGAAATGCAGATAATAAAAAAATGAACTATTAATACAAAGCAATTTATTTATTGTTAGAATATTGTTTTAAAAATAATTATAACAGCTGCTGAAGAGCAATAGCATGTGCATTATAGCAACAAAAATCAGTGGAAGTTGACTACATTTACATGACTATAGTTTTGAAGGTTAAATAGAACCTCCTTCAACTACAACAGTAAAAATGATATTTTCCATGCATTCCAAATTTGATGCTTCAGTTCTGCTCTTAATCAAGAACTAGAATACTTAAGAGCAGTTATAATCAAAAGAGGTTTTTCACCTTATATTATTTGACCAAGTTGTTAAAGAATATGGTACTTTTCATGCATCTGCCATGCTTTTCTAAGGACTGAGAAAGAGAAGCCAAACACACTGTTAATACTCAAGGATAGTGTCATCTGGACTATCATGGTGTAATTTATTCTTAAAATTAGAAACTGTTTACACTTAAAAAACCTGCCAAAATGTGGGGCAGGTACATAATGAAAAAGCACCAAAATTTTTATCTCGACACAGTAAAAAAGCATTGTTTTACAATAGAAGAGAAACACGCCAATGTGACAATCAAATTCGCTGGAACAACCTTGTATTTGGCGTACATTTACTAAAAACAATCAATTTCGAGGGCAGCTACAGGTCCCTCCTCATCAGGAGAACAAAATATCTAGAATGGAACAAAATATCTACTTTCTAGATATTTTGTTCTCCTGATGAGAAGGGACCTGTAGCTGCCCTCGAAATCGATTGAGTGTTTTTAGTAAATGTACGCCAAATACAAGGTTGTTCCAGCGAATTTGAAGCATTCTTTTGTTTTCAGTGATCATAAGAATTCGGTAGTCTATAATTTTTCCTCCTATCGATGAAATTTCAAATTTGATACTTAAAGGCCCATTCTTTATATGAATTCCCACAGTATCTATAGTATTCCTCATCAGGTAAATCAGAACAGCCTTGAAATTTTGCAATAAGCAGCATGAGATTGTTATAAGAAAAAAAAAATATATTTTTCACTCTTCCACAAACAAAATCATTAAAAAAAACCTTTTTCTTTTGGTGAATTTGATTTCTTAGAGCCATTTCACATTCATAAAAATCTTTCAATTCTGGTTTATGATTCCAAATCTAATGTCATTATGTTCACCTTTTAAAGAAATTATTTCACAGTCTCTTTCATGTTGTCAATAAATGGCACTGGTAACTGCTTCCTCTTCCTTTTTGAATATTGCCAATGCATTTACACACATCTTTTTGTCCTGGGGCTGAAGAAGAATTTTTACTTAAATTTTGAAACTAAAGTCTTGCAGATTTATGTAACTTACACTGATTCTTGCTCTGCTATGTTTAACATGTGATATTACGTTACAATTATTACAACACTGCATACATAATTGGTTGGGTTTATATGATTATGGCAAAACACATGAGGGCTATCTGCCTAACAGCACGGATGCCTTCGTGAAGACTTTATCAGGGAAACTAACTCACATCCACATCACACATAGGGAAAACAACAGAAAAAAAAAATCATGTAGCCAGCCTGCTTGCTAGGATTAGAAGCCAGATCAAACTACCAGTATTCAGGAACTTTACAGTTCAGCCACTGTTGGGCTCACATACATCATTAATTTACACTAATAATTAAAACATACTAGTTTATCTTGCAATAAATGTGAATTACCTTTTGACGAATATGTAGAGACTTTGCTTGCTTTTAAAGATACAGAATTTTCTACCTTTGAGTCTGAAGCATGTTTTTGGCTTAACTGTGCAAGGTGTTATGTCATGGCCCCAAACCAAGATCTGGTTTCACATTCTATCACAGCAGTAATGAAAATCTACTTTCACTAACAATGCCATATACTAGCAAATCATCATTTTAACTCTAGCATTCTCCAACAACAATTCATTCTATTTACAAGATAAATGTGGCACCATTAGAAAACAATGCAATAAAGAACTATTTTGGTTTCTTATGTGTACAAATGAGATATTTTTGTAGAAATGTATAAGCATAGTAGTATCAAATTTATAAAGGATGCACAATCATGATGCTACTTTTGCAGTGAATACGGACATCAATCTGTCAATCAGGCATTTCTTAGGCAAGTCAAGCACAGAAAATGTTGAGAACCATTTTAAATACACTAGTTCACATAATTCTTTTGTACACTTCAAAATCCACTTGTAAATAGAATGAAGATATAAACAAATTGAAAACACATCTTACTGGGAAATATATATATATATATATAATTTATAAATAAAAACAGAATGCAGAAACACAAACAGAAAACAGATAGTTACATATTAAACACAAAATTATAATACCTAGATGTAAAATTCTGGGCTTGCGTACTTGCACTACGCCTTGTTGGGGTTAAACCGCAGCTATCATGATAATCAACTCTAGATGTAATTACACCAAATGTCTGGGTGGCTTCTTGATAAGCAATACGCCTAGTTAAACAGATGCATAAAAAATTACAACATTCACAACTTTCTTGCCTTAAAATTGCTTTCAAGATTTAACTATGCATTCATTTTTCAAAAATATCCATAAAATCTGTAAGATATATTTTTTTTTTTTACAATGATATTCAAGAATAACAAATTAACAATGCTAATAAAACCAGCTCATTAAAAATTACTCTTAATCTGAAATAATGATAAATTTTAAAATTACATAGCAATTAAAAATATCTCAACATATACTCAAATGGTATCAATTCATATATTATTCACTGAGATTTAATTAATAACATGAATTACAAAATATCACAAGCAGGGGGGAGGGAATGTGTATGTATTCAAAATGTTTACCTAGGTGATTCACCCAATGGAACAGTTCTAATATGAAGTTTTTGGATTTCGTCTATAGTTCCAATCAATAATGTGTTATCATTTGCAAGTGCCAAACTAAAAATAAAAAACAAATAATATTTTCATTTAAAAGAAATAATACAACTTTACATACTAAACAATTTAAGATGTCTCTCTTTAAAAAGGGAAAACATTACTATAAGATCTCCTTTTTTTAGTATCTAGTAATGCTTCCTCTTTTTTGTCTCTAGTATAAATAAATGAAAGACCATTAAGAGCTGTTAATTAGTTAAGAACAAGGATTTTCCAGTAGTTCCACAAATGGGGGTATAAAAAGTATAAAATAGTTCTATAATTACATTTATTTGCATATAAATATTAATTAACTTTATATATATATATATATATATGCGTGTGTGTGCGATAAGTTTCATTGGTACATCGATGTAATTTTGAAACCAACCCCTTTTTAGTCATGACGGAGAAAACTGCTGCAAAGATGACTAGGAAATTTTGGTGTAGTGGATGACTGGATGGAATTCTGGAGGAAGCATGACCAGCTTGGTCGTTAAATATCATTTATTTTTGGATGACGGATTTCTTAACACATATCTTCTTAATTTGTTAGAATAAAAGGAGTGCTATGTGCATCCCCACAATTTTAAATATGCAATTGTATCCTAACTAATGGAGAACAGCAAACAAAGGCTAAGCAACACATTGCCATCAGGAAGGCGCAATGGCTCGGCAAAAGTCTGCAACAATGCAGTTACTGCAGGGAAATTGCAGATGCCTTGAAGGGGGTTGTGCTTTAATTGAAAATTATAAATTTAAAGGTCTATTATTAATTTGTTCCAATTGAGTTTAATTTGTTAATAAACTTCCATCATATTTGAATATCTTACACATAAATAGTTAAATAAATTAACATTCAAATACTATCTTGATTGATTACATATAGCATATGAGAGCATACATACAATCAAATCAAGCGTATTTTTATTTCACCATTTCATGACTTTGCATAAATTGACTGCCAGAGAAAAAAGTAAATTAAGACAGTAGATAGAACTCCAATAAATGCATTCCTGAAAACTGTAAAATTAATCTTTTTAAGATTTTTCAGATCATATATTCTTTGACTTTAAAGAAATTTTACATCACAAACCATACTTCAAGAAATTCTTTTCACAGAAATATAAAATTCCTTTTAGATGGACCAAAATAACAATAAATTCCTTTTGTTATACAAGTAAGCATAGAAGATTACTTTTCAGAAAATTTTTTTTATCACAATATGAAGATCAAATTTCATAGATGGGGCTGCTTTCATACAGGAATCAATCCCTCTTTCTGTTCAGCGTAACTATATTCATGTGGGTCATAATAAAATGCATTAAATATATACATTATGAGTCTAAAAATTTAGGAAATAGTGGTCTAACTTGTTTGCAAACTGAACTGCAATTGAGAATCCCTTCCCTCAGTGATTAACTCTATAATTCATAGTAGTAATGAAATATAAGAATTATAGCATTAACTCTCATTTCTCAAGTTATCTCAACTGACCATCTTTGTTTCTGGAAGTTTTTATATCTTGGAAAGGCAATAAATGTTTAAGTCTGCTTTTTCATCTGGTCTGCTAATTCAAAAGATAAAACAATAATGTGCGGTAATACCAATGTTCAAAATTACATTAATCATACTTGCAAAATAAAAATAATACACAAATGTAGCAACAAATAACAGAAATCATATTACCTATCAGGATAGCCTTCTGAATTGAGAGGGCACATATGGCTAACTTCTTTTAGATTAACATTAGAAAATACTAATTTATGATTGCTAGAATATATCACAGTTGGTCTATCGGAACAAGCAAAAACATTAGTTGTGGCCAAAGAACGAAATGTTTTAAGCACTGTTGGTTGAGTTCCTAGAGTAACCTAAATTAATTCAAATGATAATTTTTAGAATTATATGTACTGTTTGGGAAAAAAAAATCACAATTACATATGTAAAAATATATGTATGTATGCATAAGTGTGTATATACAAGTATGTAAGAAAATGAGATATGCTTACTTTTTTCTTATCAGCAAGACTACCTGTAATTGGATTGATTGAAAAATAAAATAAAGATCCATCCCCCAAGGCACAAAGAAGGTAATGAGTATTCTCAAAAGTAGTAGCCAAAATAGATCTTGGGATAATGTCTAAAGAGGAAAAAACAACATGTACTGTAATTTCTTGCATTTTATCTGTAACTAAAAAATAAAATATTGCATATGCCATAGTAAAGAAACATGGTACTTCCATATTCCAGCAGCCTCCAAGATTGAATCACTAATCAACTAAGATATCTTGCCGAAATCTTGCCACATGTTACATCTTGGTTGATTAGCAATTAAATTTTGGGGGTTGCTATAATAAGAAAGCACCAAAAATACTTCGATGGTCCATAAATCATCTACACCATTCAACAGCATGAAAAAAATTCACCCCCTAATCATATATCATATTTTTTGGTAAAAATGAAAAAAATGTTTCAAATTATTTTGAAGTTATCACATGCAAACTATGAAATGCAATTGCAATAATACATGAATGATGAAATGCAATGGAAAACTTTTTTTTAAGTTCTCTTCAAAGTATGCAGCCTTATAAAAATATGTATAATTAATATTAATCATTAATACACCAGCATAAGTTTTACTAAGATGAAAATAAGATAAGCTTTTTCAATGATTTGAATTTCAATTTATTACTGAAAAACATATTGCTGGATGTTAGAATATACTGTAAAACAATTCAGAATCTTTGTAATTAAAAAGATAATTATTTTTCATAAATTTTAATACAGTATAATTTTATTCTTACTAAATTTTATTAACTTGAGAAAATTTCATAAAACTTTTCATTTGTTTGTATAAATTAAAACAGAAAATAAAGGGTCAACAGACATGGTGTTTCTCAAATGTCACACCTTTTAAATAACACTCATGCTAAAGAGCATAAAGCAATGAAATTATTGCACTCATTTCATGATCACATCTTTATAGTGTGCTGTGATGCTAGTAAGTTGAATAAATATGACCTACTACTACTCAAAAATAAGACCCTCCCAACACTTTATAATAGATTTTAAGAAATAAAAACATAGTGGATATTTATTTCATACTACAACAATTCTGAGAATCTTGCGTTTTCCCCTCTACATTCAGAGAATTTCCTTCAAATAACAGTAATGTTTTACAATAGAAGAGAAACACGCCAATGTAACAATCAAATTCACTGAAACAACCTTGTACGCTGAACAGTAATGTTTGTTGTGGCCCAAGGATATGCTTAGAAATACATTATTTCCATTTGCTTTAAAATGTACAAGTGACCAGTAGATGTAAGCCTAAGCTGAAATCATTTGGCTAGACAGGGCTATTATAAGTAGTGATATTTATACAGTATACCCATACAGTAATTGCAAGAGTGGTTTACTTAGTATTTAAACATTGTAATTAGACTACATAGCATAATAATTAAACAGTTTCTCTTTATTCTGCTATTTCTTTAATCAATATATGCATAACAGTTCATATCGATAGACAACAATTCATTGGTTTAAGCAACAGAAAAAAACAGGACTGGAAAAAATGATTGCTTTTCACCCTTTTTGCTTATTTGCGATGACAACATTGCCACAACTATTCATAATGTGATATAAACAGGTTACCACTTTTTGAGACTGCTGCCCCTTAACAGGAAAATATTAATTAAACTTTATGATTTTATAATAAATACAAAACATGAAATATGCACAAAAATAAATAAAAAAAAAAAGGAAAGACATTTATAAGACACTTACCACCTCCAAGCATTTCTTTTTGCATTTCTCTCAGAGAAGGTAGATTCAGAATCCGAATTGAAATATCAGTCCACAAACCAACAGCACATATTTGAGTTTTATCAGAACAGTCTAATGGATTCACATCCAAACATGCCACTTCATAATCCATTATTGCATGCCTTTTAAACAGAAAGAGGACATGATATGTTAAAACATACAATTATGATGAAAAAATTCATATGCATTTGAATCAATATTTCTTGTAACAAGATTTCTTTATTCTCAAAGATAAAAAAAAAAATAAGATGATAAACAAATATTACCCTACTTGCTTTATCTCCTCTTCATAAATTTCAAAATAATACAATTCATTTCGTATAGCACAAACAACCTGAGACATATTTGCTGAAACAACACATATATTTTGTCCAGGTGGTGGCATCCACTGACTCAATAATTTTTTACTGGATCTATTAATCAAACGAATTGAAGTAGCTGTAACCTAAACAGAAATATGGAATTATAACAGGAAGCATACTAAAATCAATAATTTGCTAATGTTCGGAGACAGTTCTTGCCAACAACCTATTTGAGTACTTGGCTTTACCTGTGACCAAAAAGTGAGAAGGAAAAAACATCACCAAGTTTACCATGTGAGTCACTAAATTTTCAGACTTTTTTTTGCTAAATTTAGTGATATTGACAAAAAATCACCAATTTACTACCAACAAAAAGGATTTTAACGGAAATATAAAAAATACAAGCTCCTATTTAAAAACTTATATTCATGCTTGCTTTTGCAAATTTGGGGGATAAAATGCCCCTTCTTGAAACAATGCAACAACTTCATTTTCACTTGAGAGCAAATTGAAAATTGTCATAATTTTGAATAAAATAAAATAATTCCATAATTTTAATTACTTGGTTTTGGTTGAGGTTTAGGATTTGCTGATTAATCATAGGTCACTAAGCAAAACCAACATGTACTCCTACTTGTTTATTGCCTAAATTTTTATCAAACTGCAGTTTTAAATCTATTATACAAAATTACACATTCTATTACACAAAGCTTTAAATTAAAAAATTTGTTACTAAAAACAAACTTTTGCAAATATTTTATTTAACATTCAGAATAAAGGTGCACCTTTGCTGCATTTTAGAATTCAGAGAAACTCAATAGTATCAACTAGATATTTATAAAAACATATTTTAAAAGTAATAAAATAATTTTTTAATAGACAGAAATCAAGTGAAAATACATCACATATTATTTTAAGTCAGTAATTATTTACATGTATGGAGAGTTATTATCAGAAAACAAAAATTTGGAAACTAAAAGAAAAAGGCCTGGTTATTTTTATTTGGAGAAAAAGGGAATGTTCAATATTGCATAAAAGTTTAAATTTGTATGTTGTTGTAGCATACCTTCCTGAATCATTAACAATAATTATGAGCGAGCTCAAAACATCATCCACGACATTCTTCGATACAGAAAAGTGTCAGCACGATGGGTGCCTCGACACACAAGGAACAACGCATGGGGGTCAGCCTGGAACATCTCCTGTGTTACCATGAAGATGGCAATGACTTTCTGTTTCGGATTGTGACGGGGGATGAAACGTGGGTCCACTATTTCACGCCAGAATCAAAGGCCGCATCTATGGAGTGGAAACATCCGTCATCACCTGTCCGAAAGAAGTTCAAGACAACTCCCTCTGCAGGTAAAGTGCTCCTCACAGTTTTCTGGGACGCCCAAGGAGTTTTGTCCATATGCAAAGCCCTGAATTTTTCTTGGAGGACTTTTTGAAGCTTATCAAGCGATATGACAAATGTCTCAACGTACTCATACGAGAATAATAAAACAAAGGTATGTCATATCTTTAATGTCTCATTATATTTTTTGACTTTCATACACAACTCTGACCACA
The DNA here is from genome assembly GCA_000611955.2 of Stegodyphus mimosarum. Classification (NCBI taxonomy): domain Eukaryota; kingdom Metazoa; phylum Arthropoda; class Arachnida; order Araneae; family Eresidae; genus Stegodyphus; species Stegodyphus mimosarum. The sequence goes on along the minus strand of KK112505.1, from coordinate 36,236 downwards.
GTCGACAGGGGAAACTTATTTTTCAACTTACCCTCGTACACACCATAATTTATAATAAATTTAATTACTTAACTGTTAAAAGAACATATTGAAGGGCAATTTGTTTTTATTACAAAAATAAAATTACTACTTATTGCGCTGTCTGCCACAATAAAGGGGCCAAAGAATCACAGGTCCATCATGCCTGATATTAAAAACCTAATATCGATTTTTCTTAAAGAGAATTTATATAGGGTGATTAAAAAATATCTGGATATCACAGATAATAAGTAGATTTTTTAACTGTGTCAGTGGAAATGACACATTAAGACAGTATAGGCTGCTGCTGAGATCAGTACACAGGTAACAGCGGTCCACTGGCATAAATCATTAATAATAATGAGTAATTGATAATAACGATTTATGTCAGTTGCTTGAAATCCTATGCAGACTTCAGGCAGTGTGCATCATTACATGAATGCAAACCTTGCTGTTATGCATTTTATCAATAGTGTTGAAGATGAAATGGAGCAGCTGCTTAAAAGATGGACAGGGAATAATTTCCAAGTACACAGCTACCAAATGGGTGTTTCAGCATATTAACCAGGTGATATCACAGAACTTCATCACTGTATCGGACAAGGCGAACATGCTCCTTGTCTACCATGATCACCAGACCTGACATGCATGGATTTCATCTTCTGGGGACACATTAAGAATATGATCTTTTAAACTGATATTAAGTTTGATGAAGATTTAATTGTCATTTGCTACTGGAAATGGCTACGAAATGCCCAAGATCTTTGCTAATGTATCCCAATCCATGTAGCACTTCTGTGTATCTTATATTAATGTTTGTAGTTGCACTTTTAAGCACCTATCCCTAAAAGGTTTGTTTCTTTTAACCTTCCCCACGTTCCTTACTTACCAGTTACTTATAACATTCTTAGAAACACAAAACTACTGAAAATATGTCAATAATTTTCAGATGTGGTAAAATATACAGTAATGTAAATGAAATAAACAATTTAAAAAAAAAGTTTTTATCAGCAAATGTGTTGAGAAGCAAAAGCCCTTTTTTTTTCTATGAAAATTGTTGGGTTAAATGTACATAATGCAGTCAGTTTTTATATTTTTAGTGCATAACACAACAATATTATATAAAAAAAAATCATCAATTAACATACCTGCACAATTTGGTCAAAACGAACATTAGCACAGAGAAATGTTTGCTGACTGACATCAAATCCACTAAGGTAAGTTTCTTCTACTTCCTCTCCACTAAGTGTTAGAACCCTAAAAATATAATTTCACATTTATTACAAATTACTCTGCAGAGGTTAAACTAACAATTTCATCCAAGATTTTTAACAAAAATAAAACCTAGAACAAAAAAAGGTCAATAATCAAACAAATCATATAATTTTATAGCAATATACACAGTCCAGTCACATTAATGTGACCACCACGTACTTTCCATGTCAGAGTTAAATAACCAATCACAGAAGGCAGGTGGCAGCACAGTGCAGTTGAGCGTATATAAAGGGTGTGTGAGGGCTTCGGAAAACATTTCAATCGTTGGCGTAATGCAGAAACGAAGCGATTTATCCGACTTCCAAAAGGGCATGATCATTGGCTTTCGGGCCAAGGGTGGAAGCATTTCCGAAACGGCTGAGTTTGTGAACTGTTCGCGTGCCGCCGTGGTAAAAGTGTACCGTGCATGGCAAAATGGGACTGTCCAAAATCAGCGACGTGGCAAATGTGGTGCACCACGGGCCATAGATGACAGAGGCGAACGACGGTTGCGGAGATGCGTTCGGGCAGATAGACGGGCTACCGTTGAGCAACTGACCACCAAAATGAACCAAGGGGCTACCAAAAGTGTCTCCCAAAGTACTATTCAGCGAACATTGCTGCGTCTGGGCCTCCGAAGCAGACGCCTGGTTCGTGCACCTATGCTGACTGCTGTTCATCGACGGCGAAGGCTAGAATTTGCACGCCAGTACAGCAGCTGGACGTCCACTGAGTGGCGACAGGTTGCGTTTTCGGATGAATCGCGTTTTATGCTCCATCGGACAGATGGACGTTGGCGTATAAGGCGTGAAACCTCTGAAAGGAACCACCCTGCAACCATTGCCGGAACGGTCCAAGCTGGAGGCGGGAGCATTATGGTCTGGGGAATGTTTTCCTGGCATTCTCTAGGTTCACTGATCATTGTGGAAGGCACAATGGATCAATACAAGTACGCATCTGTCCTTGCGGACCATGTTCACCCCTACATGCGCATTGTTTTTCCTCAGGATGATGGCATCTTCCAGCAGGACAATGCGAGGTGCCATACAGCTGCCAGTGTACGTGCGTGGTTCGAAGAGCACCAGGATGAGTTTACCGTCCTCCCCTGGCCAGCAAACTCACCTGACTTAAACCCAATCGAGCGTCTGTGGGACCATCTCGATCGAGTTGTTCGCGCCATGGATCCTCAACCGCGTAATCTAGCGCAGCTGGCCACGGCATTAGAGTCGGCATGGCTCAACATCCCAGAGAACACCTTCAGGAACCTATGTGACTCTCTTCCTGCACGTCTCGCAGCAGTCCGCTCTGCGAAAGGTGGTTATTCTGGCTTTTGACAGATGGTCACATTAATGTGACTGGACTGTGTAAATTCTGCAGCAGATTTAGAGCAATATACGTATATAACATTATTTATATATATCTTCACATACTTCGAAAATACTGTATCTTAAACGCCAGCAACTCTGAATTACATTGATTTTATTTTGTTCAGCTGGGATTTAAGATACAGTATTCAGATACTTCAGAGTTTTAAGACTCTGAATTACACTGAGATTAACAATGATAAATTTTGCTCATAAATGATACACTAAACAACTATAATGATTAACATTTAACTTATGACTTGAATTTAAATTTAGATTTACATAAATATCTAATTCTACACTATACAGCTGACCCACAAATTAAAGGGTTAGAAGTGCTAACCATCCACACTGCAAAAATTTCAGCACTCATGTAGTATGCAATCTACACTTTTTACTTATTATGACTTAGATGGCACCATTAAAATGCTGTTTAAAAATAGATTTTTAATGGCACCATACATACTACAAATGAAAACCTACCAAAGATAAGCGTGTGCAAAAGACTGATGTGTGTGAATTTACTACCTTCTAGATTGAGAAATGTTTCCAAACAAAGATAAGGTTTAAAAGTGTTGGTAGTTACATGTTAGTGGAACCACCTAGGTGATTTTTTACAGAAATAAAAGTGATTCGGTGAATTTTCAGATTGCAACTTACAATGGCTATGGTTACCTAAAGAACTGCTATGCACATAGTTGCCAGAGTTTGGCGACTTTTACTAAGATGGTTGCAATAATAGGACCAAAATGGATATGTTACCTTTAATTTTTTTTTAACCACAGGTTACGGGGAATATTTTGTTTATTAAATAAGTTTTTCTTACAATTTTAAAGGAAACTTCAAAATTGTAAGAATTGCCTAGTGCAACAAACATAAAATAACAGCAAATTTACCTGAAATTACTTATTACCTTAATAGCAGAACTGAATTTAAGACATGCTGCTGAAGTAAATATCTCAATAATCAAATGAGTTTCTTCCTTCCTGACAAAGTTTTGAAATAATATACACATAAAAATAATATATGACAAAAAATTATTCTTTAGGTAAAAAATCGACATTCATTGCAATTTTTAGTTCAATTTTTTTTTATCAAAAACTGAAATTGTTTAAACATTTTCATAATTTTTCTGAAAGTTCTGAATCATTTTATTACTGATGAATTCTCATTGAACCCCATCTTTTCTTACTGGATTATTTTAGTATTATATTTCAGCATATGAAAGATGCCTTAAGAAAGTAGCAGAATAAGTGTTTTCCTAATAACCTTTTAAGAGTACAAAATGATCAATTCTACGAGTTAATTTTTGAGAAAAAGAGATCAGACTAAGACAGTAATTTTGACCTGTATATACTTAAATTTGATACTGTAATAATTTTTAATCCATTCTGATAAAAAGATGAACTTAGCTACAGAGGAAATTACCTGTACAAAGGAAATAAATCCACTTAGCATGCAGTGCTAAATCCTCTCTTTTTTTTAATTGCCGATTCCTCTTCCCACCCCCAAAATTGGATGTACACCTTAACCCTGCATCAGTTGTAGAAAAATTCATAGTCATTTATTTCGCTAGCATTACTGCTACATGACAGTTCCAAAAGATTTAACCCAAAACTGATTTTGAAAGTTCCGTCCCCCCCCAAGAAATTTGAATTGAAAACAATCTGCATATTTTCATGAATTTCAGTATTTAGGAATGTATGCTATGCATCCCTCCTCCTTAAAATAAAAGCACTGGCTTAACTGATAAATGGAAGCAACTGTTATACCAAACCTTCCACTTAAGAATAGTCTCATCATTATTGCATAAAGCAAAGAAACAGCATTATTAAGAAATTTCAGTAAATGCCTATTAACAATTACATATTCAAGGACTTAATGTATATATTAATTTCTTTAATACTAAATCAAAAAATTAATTTTTAACTACAACTATTATCTTGAAAAATAAGCAAGGGAAAAGCATTTCTTATAGTTACACATAATAATCAAACGGCAAAGGTTCCAGCAAATATCTACAACTCTCATAATGAATATTATTAATTAAATATTGTTATGGAAACATTCTGAAGGTATTTCTTTCCCACAAGAAAATAAGATAAAATAATAATAATAACAATAATACCGTGTTTGCCCAACAAAGGATAAAATAAGAGTATCATCAAATTCAATGCCATCCACTTTCAAAGGCCACATGCCTTTTACTCCTGGGAGATCTATGCTAGCATGTTCATGAATTCCAATTCCATTGCGAATAATACGCAAAGAGCCTTCTTTGAAAGCTCCAGAACAAGTAACAAGCTGGGGGCAAAAAAATAACAATTAATTTCATTATAGCAAAATTTTAAATAAATTTCTAAAGTAAAAATACATGAATATAACATTACTGGTAGCTTAAATTTCAACAAACCTCCTCAGTTCAAATGTTAAAATTAGCCTAAAATTAAGTTTAAATGAATGCACAAATTTAGTCAATACTTTGAAAAGTCACATAAGATAGTAGCATAGCAATAACACATTTAAGAACCACTTTCTGATGCTAGTATTTGCATTATAAGAATCTTGCCAACTTGTTTTTGCTTCCCCTTCCCTCTTTTCCAGGGGGGGGGGTTAAAAGTAAAATTACACATGAATTTTACAAAATATTTTCCTTGCATATTACATATATTTTTAACATGCTGTGCTTAAAGAAATTTCATCATTTTATCAAATAACAAACTTAAACTTTTTATTTTTCAAACTTACAAAAACTAAGACATTTCTAGCATGAGGAACTTCAAATCAGCATCTTTCAAGTGCTAGGACTCGTACATTTCTCGCTGGATATTTATTTGAGAGCACAGCAACACATGCACGTTACAATCTTAAACTTCTTCCCTCATGGGGAACTTTTCGAAGAAAAGTTTTTTTTCTTAGAATAAAAGAATTTATTTATGAATCATTTTGGGGGGAATATATTGCTCTTGAAATCCTTCAGATAAACCATATGCAGTCAACCTTTCATCAGATAAAGCAACCTTTTGTCTCCTACAGGCAGCTCAAAATGTCTCTTTTATTAGAAGAACACTTTCATTGAGATATGTTCTGTTTAAATGATGCATCAATCGACTGATGATGAAACTTCTTGCTTCTTTTGCATTTGTGCTTCCATGGTTTTGCGCTAGTCTTATTTATTTATTTTTAATCATTCAAGTTCCCATTTACAAATGAAGCTTCAATTTCATTTTCATTCAAGAAATCAAGTACAGATTCATATTTTTTAGAATTATTTTGATTCTACTACTATCAGTTTCAGAACTTTTTTCGTCAACTGTCAGTCCAAAGCCATTTGGCACTACCTCCCTATATTTGGTTATTATTAGCATATCACAAATTATAGCTTCATAATCTAATATATAATACTCATTGACTCCAACCTGCAGCAAAACTTGTCAGCAGTCAACACGCTAACAACATTTTTACAACTTTGAAAATGCATGCGTAAAGCATGTTTTAATTAACCATTCCATAATTTTTAATTAATCATTAATTCTAATCAATTTTATTACATTTAAAATCTATATACATATAAAACTGAATAATTAAAAATATGTCTTGTAAATTACATGCACATTTAATTAGAAATTTTGATTTAACTTCTCAAGCATGTATATCAATAAATCTACTAATATATGATTGAAGCAAGTATTTTAAATCACTACTAATCATAGAAAAAATCAGAATACATATATCATATATCTTTATTCTGGATTTGATTTCCACAGGGAAATAAAATTAAAAAAATAGATAACCAAGAATAATACATATAACTATTAAAAAAATACTTATAAATTATGAATGCAAAGATTTATATGTAGCATGTTTAGCAAATTTAAGTTCTGATTCTGAGAATGTTTTTTTTTATAACACAGTTCTTCATTTGCTTGCATATTTATTTTTTTAAATCAAAACTGCTTTGAGAGTTTTAGGACCTAAATTTGGTCGAAATTCAGTCTGATTTTTTTAACAGTAAAAAAATTCTTTTGTAAGATGCATTTGAATGAGCTATTATTAGGACAGCAGGCATTACAATAGGCAATACTTTGTATTTAATACACTCATTCATATTTTTTAATTTGGTAATTTCGCCCCACTCTATATCAATACACAAATCTACAATTTCTTTCAAATCATCTACTTGATACACAGAAAACTCAATTTCCAATTGATTAAGACATTTTCAGTATCAACTTCAGTATGTTTCAGAAATGGATCACTTAGTGGAAATTTATTGATTACATATGAATGTAACATGCAGGTACAAAAAAAAAAAAAAAACTTTAAATATTTATAGACACAGAATTATTCTACATTAAATAATTCAGCTAAAACTAGCCCAATTACTTTCTCCTCTTCACAAATCTAAATAATCCTTGATCAACTGCATTACTACATTTTTATCAACAGTGGAAATATTATTCAGAAATTTATATTAAATCTTTCTGGAAAAGGAAAAAAAATAATAAATAAAATAAAATAAATAAAAGAAAATAAAAAAAAAACCTGAAAGGTATCAGATTTTAAATTACGTCCAAAGGGGCATTTAGAATTTCTGATACACAGTTCTGCACGCTTTAGATAAAAAGGTCCCCCCCCCAGTAGAGTGTTGCCATTGCTCACTTTTATATCGTTTGAGTTTGTTCATCAAAAATTCGTTAAAAAAAAAAAAAAAAAAAAAAGCTTGCACAGAATTGAAAAATGATTTCACTTCACTTTCATTCAACTCGGCATTTTTTAAATATGATCTTGTTTCCACACCAAACACTAAATTTACATTTTCTTTTTGTTTACTATACTTCTGAAATGATATGATACTCTAGCATCTATTGACTTCATATTCTTATGAAATGAATAGATGCTAGAGTAACATCTTCATTTTCTTTAGAAATTACTGACAGTTTTACGAATCTAACAAATAAATTTATTAAAAGTTCAACAAGTTCTCAGTTTATGTATATAAGAAGCTTGCTGTTGCAAATTAATATTTACTGTAATAAACAAAGTATCTTTCAAAAATAACAAGTACAGTTTGGTGGTAAGTGATTGTAACATTTTTTTAATGTTTTGCAGTCTCTTTCTTTCATTCTCACTGTTATCTGGTTGAACACACACACACACACACAAAAAAAAAAAAAAAATTAATCAGAGCATCTCATTTTTCTAACCTTTTTTAA